>OY282641.1:11316652-11619152 GCA_958299015.1 Tetanocera ferruginea | reverse complement strand
AATTCTTGTCATAGTTTTTCTTTTTGTTTTTTGTGTTTTTCTTGCTATTTTGTTTTCAAGAAATCCGAAATCCGAAACAAAACCAACAGCAAAATTGGTTCTTCCTCACAAACTCATGCCTTTGTCACCGAATAATATCGTATTAAGACAGCAAAACAGTTATTAACGTAGTCTTATCAAAACCTAAAAGATATATTATGCACTAAAGTAGATAAGATGTTAGATAAATTTAGAATGGTTTAGCATAAAATTTAAATAAACGGAAACAATAACTAATGGAAAACTTAAAACAATATAAATTAATTGAAATTTGATGAAAGTGTCACAAGATGAACAACAAACCAATGGACCAATATTGATAGCCTATGGATAGCCTATGATTGATGGAACTGCTTAAGACAAAACTAAACAAAAGAGTCAAATGCTAAGATGCGATATCAACAATAATGTTGGTCATTACTATTGTTTTCGATCTCTTATCCATAATCAAAATTTTTACATAATTTACTGCCGATGAAACTTCAAACAGATATCAATGAAAAATGCATTTTAATCAAAATTTTTATTGCTGATGCTATACCCTACAAAAAGTCTTTTGAAACTGTCTTTAGTGATGTGTTGAATAAATTTTTTTTTAAAAATGACTATTTTTTTATAAACTTCAGCTTCAAACACTTCATCATTAAGCGACAGACGCTACTGCTTGCTGTCTCATCCTCTTCAATTCTAGAGAAATCTGCATAAGAATGCAGCTGAAATTCTTTGTAGATTTGTGGTAGTGCCTGCTGTCGATGCCTGTTTTTAGTTGTTTTGGTTTTTTTTTTTTGTTGTTGCTGTCGATTTGTTGTTTGTTTATATTTATTATGCGTTAATGTTTACATGTTTATATTGAAGAAATAAACTATAGTTTTTTTTTAAATGTTGCTGCTTTTTTCTTTGTGTTGTTGTTATTGTTTGTGTTGTTTTTGTATTGCTTGTGATTTTAAGTTCATAAACAAAAATGAGTTGGAGAATGCTTTGGGAGGTTTTTTTTCTGTTCTTGAAAACGTTCATCATTTGCATTTTCGATTCATTTAGCCGGCTTTCGGTGAAACTTTTATTTAGATGCATGCACATTTCTATGTTTTTTTTCTCCTCTCGCTATACCTCTCATATTCTGACATATTCATTCCTTTTCATCTACTTCATTTTTCAAGTAGTTCTCTCAAATGTTGTTTAATATGTCTGCATATCGATTAATTTGAATATTTATCTTGTTTTTGGATTTTGAATGGATCGTGTTTGGAATACACTGTCAAAAATGAGCGATTGATTTTGGAGTTTTGAATTAAATTAGTTGAGGACATGCGAGGAATTTATTTTATTTTTATTATGTTGACATTTTTATATATGTTGACATGTAACTTATTTAAACAAATATTTTTTAATTTTAAATTTTAGACTATTTATTACTCTTGAAATTGTTAAAAAAAAATCTTGTCAAACTTACCAACAGTCTAAACTTTGAGATTTTTTAAATGACAGCTTATTTATGTTTAAAAACACTGTTTAACAAAATCAAGTTTTTTCCCAAAATCACAAGATTCTGATAGAGAGGACAAAAAAAAATTTACGAGTATCGGCGTGTTGAAGGTTTATATCTAAGTTTTATTTTAAGGGGATTTAAATTTTCCCCCTTTTTGCAAGTTCTTATGGTGAATCATATTAGGAGACCATATCACCCTTACAGTTGAAGGATATATTTGGAAAATTTATGTAAATAACTACGGGGAACATTTTTGTAGAACATTTTAACCATCTAAGCTCCTCAGTGTATGGGCTGTAAAGTGTTAAAATGTACCACAAAATATTTTCTATACAATCTTCTTAATATATAAAAGACAAGCGTCCTGTTCCGTGCTCTATATCTCTGAAACTGTTATAGTTGTTATTGCTTGCTTTTTAACATGTTCGGCCTGAACCAGAACCAGAACTATAAAATTATGCATTTGAAGTCTATGTACGTACTATACTTTTTAAAACCTGTTCAGCCTGGACCAGAACCTGTTATAAAATTATTCATTTGAAATTTTTGTACTTACTATACTTTTTAAGACCTGTTCAGCATGTACCATAACCTGTTCTTAAATTATATGTTGGAAATCTTTGTACTTGAAGACTATCGTCATTTTCCTCAACTACTATACGTCAAACATCATGTCTTGCTATTACAGTGCTTCTTAATTAACAGAACCGGAACCTATTCGGTCTGCATAAGCTGAACAGCAATTATTACAGTCAGTGACGTGTGGTGTCAATTGGGATTGCTAGAATTAAATCACTATGTTCGGTCTTCTGATCCAAGTTTTAGCGATTGGCTACTCAAGTTCCTTCCCGTCGTAGGACAGGCTTTTATACTAGTTTTATTATAAGTCTCTGAATACACCAAAGCTCAAGATTTAACTTGAACGCCAGAAATAACTAAAACCTTACAATTTGTTCAAAGATTTTGGATTTGGATTTTTAACAAGAAGAAAGTTATTTCTATTTGTTTTGGAATTTTTTTTTATATATTTTTAGAGTTTCCTTACTTTTTGTTTTTGACTACACCAGTCTACTGCGCCCGTATTTAAGTCACCAATGATCAGTAATGGTTGGAGCCCTCTTGAATCGTCCGCTATAGAATCTAGGGTATCCGCAAATTCATGGATGGAAAGACTTGGTGCTAGATAGCAGCTTACTATTTAAATGCCCTCTACTTCGGCCAGAACGAAGCCATTTGCACGTCTGTGTAGCCGAATGTGTAGCCAAAAGAGCAAATGACATCTTTTCTAGAGTAATCCGAAACCCAGACTTCTTAGGTTTACCGGAGTAGGACTCGCACGGTATTGCTTAATTAATGCGTTATTTAACCGTCTCTAACGGTTTGCGCCAAGAGATATTATGCTGCACGACAGTAGTTGAGGTTCAGCTGTAGAAACCTCATCTGCGTTTTTGTTTATGGGCAACCGGAAAAGACCGCATCTCCAGACATCTTTTGCGATGCATTGTGGCCCTCTTTGGCGCATTTCATGCATCACTAGTTCGGTCTGTATTTCTACAGCTTTTCGCAGTGTGCCCAAGTCCAGACACCTGAAGCACCTGGTTTGCGCGATCTTTTTTTGGACTCTGCAGATAACCCAGTCAACTATGATTTTCCCAATTTCCATTAGTTTTTTTAGCCTGTAGTTGACGGTAGGCTTACCACTGCCGTTTGGGTTCAAGCATACGCTTTACGCAGTGATTTCACAGTGGCTGTCACCGAATCACCAAGCAGCTTCTGAATTGCGCTGAGTACCTATGTCATCAGCGGTTGTTACCTAGAAGAGATACTTAATCTCAAGTCAGTCCCTGAAGATCTCAATAAGAGTATATTCAGTTAGGATTTCCGTCTCGGCTTGATTGATGAATACCGAGTCGAACTTCTTTCAACTGCTGAGTCGTCGGATTATTTAATCGCTTCAACTGATTCATCACATCTCCCTTCTCTGTACCTTACTCTAGAAACATTCCCTCCAAGCGGGATTTTCCTTATTTCATCCTTTGTATGATGTCTCACTTGCGACCGGTCTTGCTAGCTTTTGTGGTTATTTTTTCGTTTCTAGCCTTGCATATGACTTTTGTCAAAGGTCTATTCGTAGGCCTATGGCCGCTTCGCCTATGGTATTTTTGCTAGATCTACTTCACTTGAAGAGGACAAGTTCAATGTGCCCTTTTGAACAGCAAGTTGCTAAGCTCACGTTTTCTTTGGTGGCGTAGATCGTTCAAGACCGCTCTGCTCGTTAGATAATATCAGATTTGACAATTTTTGTGGAACCGAAAGGCGAAATTGTTATGATGTGAAGATTCTGTTCACCTTCCGCACTTTGGTGATTTCTGTAGCAGTGCTGGATGGAGTAATATAAGTTGGGGTCTCCAGACTTTATGCTCCGATCATGTAAGTGCCCACGTGTAGATTTGCACTATTGTGGCTGCTATCTGGACTATTTATTACACCGCGTTACAAAAATGATCTTTTGTTCTGTCCTATGAACAAAATATACCTTTTCTGAAAGAGGGGAAAAAATAAAAAAACACGGGTATCGTAGTTTTTCATGTACACGTCAAATTTTTTGTTGTTACTGTTTTAAGTTCTGTTGTGCGAAAACGTATTTCTATATATTTTATCTTAGAAAAAATGCAGTGTTCGACTCGAAATTTGTTACGTTTTTGGATTATTTGCGTCAAGTAAAAATATGCGAAATATTACGAACTGATTTTAAAATTACGGCCGCTCGTGATCCTGATCCTGAGCACTATTCCATATGACAAATTTTTCAAATTGCACGAAGTGGGGAAAAAAACTTGGCTTATTGTTTTGTTATTGATGCGATATTTGCAGAAATCGGTTATCCTCATATATCAGAAGAGTGGCAAATTTTTATCGATGCATCAGTCAGCAGCCTTTCCATAAAGGACAAGACATTACGAACATGCTTGGCGAATACTGCTGGTCTATTTGTCGCGATACTCAGACAAATGCTTAGAAACGCCAAAATAAAAGGCCTAAGTTCCGATTATAAATTGCATAGCGGTATTAATGTTTACTATTGCGAAAAAATAAATTAAAAAAAATCACGGCGTAAAATATTTAGGTTTTAACAAAATTATTGAAAAAATTCGGTTTTTTAACAAACTGAAATCGGTACAAAAAAAACCGATACCCATTTTGAAACCGGCTTATCATTATACTTTTAGAAATTAAATTTCATCAAATTTCAACCACACCTTCTATTTTTCCCCATAAATATATGGAGCCATTTCACCGGAGAACTTTATACATAACAAAAAAAAATTCTGACGTGCACTTGAAAATCGACGATACACGTGTATTTTTATTTTTTCTCCCCTTTCCGAAAAAGTATATTTGGTTCATAGGACAGAATGTGTGTAACGCAGTGTTATAAACCGAAATTTCAAAAACAAAGGTTTCTTTTCAGGGTGACCTTCCCATATTATTTTAAACCTACGGACGGGATTTATTACTGCCAAGACGCACATCATATTTTAGTTACTTTTTGTTTTCTCCCATTGTCTAAATGAATTTTTTTTTTTTAATATTAAGATTTTTTATTTTATTATAAGTTTTTGTTTTTTTTTATTATTTTTTTTTTGTTTTTATTGTATTTTATTTTGTTTTGTTATTTAAATTTTTTTTTTCTTGTTTTCTTGTACAAGTCGGAACTAGAATTGAATGAATAACTAAACACAGCAAATTTATTTATTTTAATTATTATTTATTTTTAAATCGAGCACAAAAATGTGAGACATTAAATTATATTAGTTAAAAACTGGTTAACAAGAATAATTTCACTAAAATATAATGTCTCAACAATTCATTTTCGTTTTGTTAAATTTTAATATTTTTTTTTACTGCATATGGGCATCTCCCAGTGGCACGGACGCGACATTCGCACGGTTTAATGTTAATTACTCGAAAAACAAGAAAGAAACAAAATGAGCCGATATGCATTTAAGTGTTCTAACGCGACGAAAGAGTGCTACATTTTATAAAAACATTGTCGAGATTTAGTACAAATTAGTACAAAGTAATAAACACTCATTCAATGGAACGGACGCGACAAAAACAGAAGTTTTTTAAGCTCGTATAGAAATATGCAACATTTTAGCTCATTTTGAGAACTTTTTTTATATATAATAAACATGTTAATGGAGATCAAAGGATAAATATTCTTCGTAGACTTATGAAATATTAGAATTATCTCTTCCCTTTTTTAAATAGCTATAGCACGAATACGGACGCGACAAAAAATACAAGTTTTTTTAAGCTCGTATAGAAATATGCAAAATTTAGCTTATTTTGAGAACTTTTTTTATGAGAACTCATGAAATATAATAATAATCTCTAATCTTTTTTTAAATAGATATAGCACGAATACGGACGCGACAAATTTTTCCACAGTAGTAAAATACAGTAAAGATGTTCATTATAAATTTTAATAAAAATACATCATAATAAGTTGAATTCAAGTAACATAGCAGTAATACTAATCAAAATAAAAAAAAAAAAATAAAGTTAAAAGATTTTAGAGTGCTTTATTTTAATGTTTTTCTTAACTTTTGGTGGACCTTTTTGGGAGATGCCCATATATTTTAATTCTACCAACTTTTATTTTGAGTGTTGCACTTCAGCACTTTCAATGCCAAAGTGTGCACTGGTTAGTTTAAAATTTAATTTATTCTAAACACGTCTTGTATTTCCATACATCCATACATTTTCATATATCCGAAATGTCTCCACTTCATATGCTGTAGTCTCGAGTCTGCTGTCTGTTAAGATTTGTGTTTTCTTTTTAGTTTTTCGGTTTCTTCGACATGATCTCAAGTGGTTTTGGTTTTTTCTTGTTGTGTCCATTTTTTTGTTTTTTTTTTTAATTTTTTATGATTATGAGTTTAGTTTTTGGAATTTACCATCATATATTAAATGCATACCAATGGCTGTATGTTTAAAATGAACAGTTTATTGTATATTTTGACAAATATTTCATTAAAATGTCAAAAGATAATTTGACAATATTATGGCAACTTAACATATGGCTCATAATTAAGGAAGGGCAATAATTAAGGCAGAGAGTTGTGTAGACTTTTGAGTTATGAGTGAGCTGAAAAGACTTAATTTCTAACAAAGAAATTAATTAAAATATGCATAAGTTTATTTTTTGTGTTTGTTGAGTATTTTAAAGTTTCGTTTGTTTTGAGCTACAAAATTAAGCTCAAATTTTTTTATTCAAATAAAACTGATATAAAAATTGCATTCCACCAAATTGAGAAAACCAGATTTTTGCAGCTGTCTACCAAACACCAAAAGCAAAACAAGCAAAGGAATACGAGAGACAAGGCGCAGGTGTTTCCAAACCGCAGACAAGATTCAGAACTGATCTTAGTCCAAAGATACGGCATATAAAAAATACCATTTATATTAAAAAGTTATATAAAAAGGCAGAAGAAATAACAAACACTTGCAAAAAGCTAAGAAAAATAATGACTCCTGAAAAGATTTATAAATCGATCTTTAGTCTTAAGAATGTGTTGCATAGCAGTTTCTAATACATTTAAAAGTAGCAAAAAGGCAGGCATGGCAAAAACAAAAAAATACAAATGAGCAAAAAATTTTAAAAATTATTTAGACAGCTCAACATAATAATTAATTTAAAGACTCTATTAGTGATCTTCAGCAGCAGCAACATCATCTCTAATTTTGTTCAATGACTCAGCGGACTTGATTGAAACCGAAAGTGTCGCCTAACGTTATGCCTTTTAGTTTTCGACAACATTTTAGAGTTCATCTTCATGCCTCGCCATAAATCAAAAACGTCAAATAAGTCACGCCTTATTGCTAACACTATGTTAGAATGACTTTTTTGGTTTTGTTTTTAGTACAAATAATGACTAAATTTTCCGTTTTTAAAACGTTCACGTTCTAATTTAAAAAATAAATACAAAAAAATAATTTTCGTTATTTTAAGCAAAACCAATTAAAAAAGTTATTTAAGGTAACATTCATAAGGTTATAAGCATAACATAAGGTTATTTAAGATAACATTCGCGGCAAAGAAAACAGACTTTTTTCAAAACTTCATAACTCTGTCAAAAACAAAAATTTTCCAAAATTTTTTTATTATTGTAGAGAATCGAACAAATTACAAGAAAATAAAATATTTTTCACTCCAACATGGTTTTATAGAGCTCCAAACTGGTGGCATAGAAAAAAACGGGGCCTCGTGTTTGCAACGCTGGGAGTCGCAAAAATTGTCCGATCTGGAAAAAAATGACTTTTTGACAATCTTAACAAAATTGGTTTTCGTATGACAGGTGTTTTTTTTAAATTTTTTTTCAATTTTTGGTGATGTTCCAAATTTGAAAGTGTGTTTTTTCGAAAAATATATTGACTTTAAAAATTCATAAAGAATTGAAAAAAAATTTAAAAAAAAGCTTGTGTCATACAAAAAAAAAAAATTTAGTCAAAAAATGAACCCGCTAGTGCCACAACCAGTGCGGCAAACATGGTTTCGAGATAAACGCGTTCAAAGCTTGTGAACAAAGAAAAAAAGTGCGAAAATTCAAAATCCACTCTTACTAATCCTGCTATAAGTTTTGAACCCGTAGAAATTTTTCCATGAAATTGTTTTTCTTAGAATCTTAAAAATATTTACTAAAATACAAAATTATATAAAAAAAGTCGATTTAAAAAACGGCCAATATCATGTCCCACCTAATGTTTTTCCAAAAGAAAAAAGCACATTTAAGGGACGTTAATTGCAGAAAAAAATATTATATATCATTTTCAAATTTTGTTGGATTTTCGGTGATCGGTCATGAGCCCACAAAATTAATTTTAGGATTTCGAAAATATTTTAGATTATTTCAATATTTTTTTTAATATTTTTGAAAATTTTCGTCTTTTTTCTGTTTTTTTGTCAAAATTGCGTCAGTGAAAAATAAAAAACCACTCAAAGAGAATGTTTTTAGAGGTTCAGTCGGTGTCAATTTTTTAATAGAATGATATGCACTTTAGATTTTAAAATCCTTTGAGTAGATATTGAGATTTTTATGGATGAGTTCCAAAACATAGTTTTGAGAAAAATGCGCTTAAAGTTTTTTTCAAATCTGTGTATAACTTTTTTCAAGGCCGAATTTTACAAAGCGGTTTTAGGATAGTAGTTTTATGATGTTATAAATTCTATAATATAGAACATAAAGACTGTCCCAGAAATAACTGTATTTTTGTTTTTTTTTTTATTGTAAAAAAAAACCAATTATGTTTTTTTTTTAAATTATTTCAGTTTATTATTAAGTGAACATTACAAAAAAAATTAAAATTGTATTTACACTGAAAAAAATACACTTAAAAAAATTATGCACTTTTTGATTAAGGTCCTCCATTAGGTTTTTTACCGACCTTTCGTTGATTTACGTCAAAATATTTCGATGTTTTTCGCAGTTTGTTTGGTCTTCTTAAGATTTATTTTCATTAAAGCTCAATATCTTTCGATTGGACGAAGTTCGGGGCAATTCGAAGGATTGGCTTCTCTTGGTACCACAGTGACATTATTGGCTTGGTACCAATCCATAGTTCTCGGGGCGTAGTGACATGTTGCTATGTCAGGCCAAAATAGTACTGAACCTTGGTGCTAACGTATAAAAGTCAGCAAACGCCACTCCAGACACTCTCTGTTGTAAATTTCGGTGTTGATTGTGATCTGTCACAAATTCCTTACTTCGAAGGCAATTGCCACATTTGCGAATGGCCTGCCACACCATGTATTTCTTTGAAAATTTGGCATGTTTTTCGGTGGTTAATTTAGAGCATGCTCTACCCCTTCTAACCGCAGTATAATATCCGTGTCCAGGTAACTGCTTGAAATCCGCTTTGCAGTACGTTGCATCGTCCATGATCACGCAATCAAATTTGGGCAGGTACTCGCGATACAGTTTTCGAGCCCTCCTCTTGGCTTCGGTGTCCTTTTCTTCTGACCTAGCACCTAGGTTGTAAAATTGTTTAATCTGTTCAACACTTGACTTCGATGCTTCGATGTTCCCGCTTTTGCTGCCATATCACGAACCGCAGTGCCTGGATTCTGAGTAAACAGCCGCTTAACGTTCTGGGCCACCGTTGGGTTCGCTGGATCACTTTTTCTCCCTGAGCCTGGCGTTTTTGATAAAGGGTAACGCTTTTTGTATCGTTTTATGGTCCTTCCGACAGTTTGTACGCACACGCCAACTTCTTTAGCGATCTGTTTGTACGTGGTGTTTGGATTTTCCAGGTATTTGCAAATAATTGCTTTCCGCTTTTCTTCTTGTTGAGACGACATCTTTTCAGTAGCTCTTTTATTTTACTAATTTACTTTATTTAGGTACCAAATATGTTGCTGTAGAGGTAACACTTTTTTATAAATAACCTAAAAACAAAAGGACAGTTCTATTTGGGACAGTCTTTATTTATCTAAAAAAAATCGAAAGTAGTCGTCACCTAAATTTTATTGATATATCGATAGTCTAAAAATAAATTTGTTTGCTAAAACCTTTGTATGTTTTTTACAAAAATTTGTTAAATATTAAAAATTTTTAGGATTTTTATTTCAAACATTTTTTTTTTTTTTTTGTATAAATTATCGTCATTTTCATTCCAAAACCATGTATAGCTCTAAATTCTTCAACTCACTTATAACGGCTGAGTTATTCCACACTGTTCACAAAAGCCAAGATTTACTCTAACATGTCATAACTTTTACTCTTTTTACTCTATTGCACCGTTAATTTTTTATGTTGCTTTCTTGTATTATTTTTTTTATTTTCTATTTTTAAACAGTTAATTAGTTGACCAATTGACTAAGTGGCCACATGTTTTTATATCAGCTGCTTAAAATTCCTAACGTGCGTGCGTGTCAGAAACATCATGTTTTTCTCAGACCTAGCCGTTACGTTACCGTGCGTTAGCGCACGCTAAGGCACTCTTCCGTTCAGCTACTTGCCATTGACATAGTCGCTCTAACGACCTGTCAATCAGTTATTTGGCGCACTTATCATGAGCATCAATAACTGGTTCATCTTTACATACAAAGCTACTAATTTATAATTTCTAGACTGTTTCCACTAGGCTGCTCAGCCATTTGTCAAAGCTGTCATTTAGCGCATGTACGCGTTGTTGTTGTTTTCGCGGTGTTGTCTCACTGTTGTAGCTGTCAGTGTCATCACGCTCAGTCTGTGCGTTGCATTAAAGCTGTCATTGAATATTCAAATGTCAAAACCGCTTTGCTGCAATTCTGAATTTTTTTTTTCTAAATATTTTGTTTTTCTTTTCAATAGTCTGGCAGCTTCATGCATGTTAGTGAACAATTTGTTGTTGTTGTTGACAAGAAGAATTGTCGTTTGACGTTTGCCTGCATTTGACAGCCATTTAAATTCCACACATGCTTAAATGAAAAAAATAACAGCGTAAGTTTTTGGCATAGCTGGCAAGGCTTTTAAGATTATTCATAAGATTTTTTCAAAATACTTGCAATTTTTTGATAACATATAAAGCACTTTTCATGCAGAAGATATTATTTGCTTACAGCAAAAAAAAAACCAAACCAAAAAAAAATTTTAAGCATCTGCATTTTAAGCTGCTTGCAAAAAATAAATGGTTTCACGTTTAATAAATAGCCACCCGCCTGGTGTTGCCATTTTTAATACCGTCACCTGGCGGCTGCTCTAAGCGTTCATGATTTAATGGCTTTCGTGCGGTTTTTCATGCAATGCATATATTTAACACGTCATTAAGCTGTGGCCACAATCCGCTTTTGGATTGTGCCTCTTAAAATGGTGCGCTTAAGTTAAGCAATGATTGCTGGCTGAAATTTTGAAAAAGTGTTCCCGTTAAATGAAGACAAATTTTAAGCATTTGTAAGTCGCACTTAAGTCGGTCTTATCTTGGTTTTTGATTTTGTTTTCTTTAGAGCCAAAATTTAAGCCTTTCTTTTGTATTGATGTGAAAAGAAACACCAAGTGGTGTTCTTTATAAATTCTTTGTTTTAGCTTAAGATAATTTTAAATTTATTGAGAATCAGTGCTTCAAAGCCATTTGAAATAATTTATAATTTCTTAAAATAAAAAACAAGTAGGAAACCAAACTCAAGCTGATTTTAGCAGGTTATCCTTTAAAATATCAACGCAATATCATATCAACATAGCTTTCATATTAATCGAACTTTTTGGAAAAATTTAAACTTGAAATAAAATGAATTGAAATAAAATTGCAATCTCATTTTTGCTTTTGATGCCATCTGTGCTGTATACAAGTACCTTATTGAAGTTTTTTATAGTCTTTTGGAGATTACTTTCCTATGATATTTTTTCTCATTGAAGTTTTTCTAGTCTTTTGGAGAATACCTTTTTATGATTTTTTTTTTATTATTTTTGATTTCATTATAATAATTATTATTGCAAAAAAAAATGTGATCAGATCTAATATAGAAAGTTGAATTTTCAACTTGAACCTGATATAGATACACATTTCTGAAAATGTTCCAACGAGGCTGTTGCACTTATTAGCTTCTCAAAGTTAGTGGACTGTATGAACCATCAGAGACTAATGATGAGTCAGAGTAGCGTCCTACGAAACCATGGTCTAGTCTGCTCGGTTGTTCTGCGTAGAATTTTGTTGTTGTAGCAAGCTTGTTACTTCATGAATTATTTGGCATTAAAAGCTCAAAATATAATTCTTAAAAAAGATGTTTGTTTCGAGTCCAAAAAGTCAAAGAATCTGTTCCAAACAAAAGCTTCGGAAATATTAATTAATTGTTGTATCCGAGAAAAGATTTTTCAAATCATGGCGAAAAGACAGTTTCAAACTACAAAAACGTGTAGTTTTACTCAATTTGAATTTGTACACATGGTTCTTAATAAGTCTTGTAAAAAACAAAGATCTATTGCTCGTTTAGATTCGTAGTCATCGGACTCGAAACGTCTCTTCTACACTGAGAAAAAACACATACCTTGCTCCGGTAAAAAATATCTTTATTTTTGATAATAGCAATTTTCTCTTTTTTAAATAAAATTTTCTTCAATTAGAATAAATTTTCACATTTCCGTAGAAATATTTCTTTACTTCTAGGAAATGGAAATATTTCAATGTCTCTAATAATGATAAGTATTTTTCTCGCACAAAAAAATTTCTCATTTATAGAGAAATTTTATTGAAAATGAAAAACTTTTCTTATATTTTGATAAAAACTTCACTAAGAGAAGTATTTTCTTCAATAAAAACAAATATTTTTTCCAAAAAAAAAGTATTTTTCTCTAAAAACGATATATTTTTCTATTTCATGGAGGCTTTTTATCATTTTTAGAGAATTTTTAGTATCGCAATTAGAGAATAGCATTCTCTGGAGCAAATTCTATACCATTTTTCTCTAAATATGATGCCTTTTTTATTCCGAGACACTTTTTTCTGAGTGTAGCATTCCATAAGAATTTGTTAAACCACGTAAGAATTCTGTTCAATGAATGTAAATCCTGAAAATCCTGAAACAACAAAAAAACCAAGCTTCATAACATGTCCTAGTTCAACAAATCTCATTATAACCATCGCTTATCCACTATTTTTTTTACAAATAAAAAAGCATAACGATTAAAATTATTTTATTAATTTTGATGAAGAAAGAAACGATTAAAATTATTTTATTAATTTTGATGACGAAAGAATATGACTAGCAATATTGAAATGAATGATTTCAAAGAATATATAGAACTTTTGTTAATTAAAAACGTTTTTCTTTTTATCATGAATTTTTGTCAAAGATTGCGAAATTCACAGTCTGATCAAATTCAGTTGTTTTGAAACCGATTAAAAATTAAAATTTGTTGCCACAGGATGTACTGGCGAAATAGACAAAAATGTAAGCAAAAAGTCATAAATCGGATGTGCAACGGGCTTAGCATTATAATGTTTACTCGTTAAGTTTTATTTCCTTTTTTTATACTTATTTGTCTCTTGTACGGCCCGAAACAATTTTCATTTCTTCTCGGGAAGTAACTTAGCTGCAGAATTGGAATTTTTAGCAGTTCCTGAGCATAGATCTCGAAGCAGAAGTCACAAAAAATGTTCCGACTCCGACATCGATAGTCTAAAACAAGTAAAGAAAGTCTAAAGTCGGTCTAGGCCGACTATGAAATACCCTAAACCCACTTTTCAAAAAAAAAAAAAAATAAAAATAATTGTAAATGGGCGTGTCCGTGGGCGGATGAAGTCCATTTTTCCAAACCATCTTTGTCTTGTCATAAAAAACATACGTGCCAAATTTTAGCTCTGTAGGTTAAACACATGCTTATTTATTTCGTTTTCAATTTTTGGGTTGTATGGGAGGTAGGCGTGTCCGTGATCGGATGACGTCCATTTTCCGAAGACATATTTGTGTTGGTATGAAACACATACATATCAAATTTTATTGTTGTAGGCTAATTATGAGCTGAGCTATGCAGTTTTCAATTTTCGCGTTGTATGGGAAGTAGGCGTGTCCGTGGGCGGACGATGTCCATTTTTCTAAACCATCTTTTTTTTGTTATAAAAAACATACGTGCCAAATTTTAGCTCTGTAGGTTAAACAGAGGCTTATTTATTGCGTTTTCAATTTTTGGGTTGTATGGGAGGTGGGCGTGTTCATGAGCGGATGACGTCCATTTTTCAAAAACATCTTTGTGTTGGTATAAAACACTTACATACCAAATTTTGTTGTTGTAGACTTATTATGAGCTGAGTTATGCAGTTTTAAATTTTTGCGTTGTACGGGAGGTAGGCGTGTTCGTGGGCGGATTCCAAAATTATTCAATAGTGCAGATCCTTGGGTACATGTGACCATGTGTACCAAGTTTCATCCAATTATCTCAACTCCTTCTTCTTATCCTGTGTATACGGACAACACAAAGACGGACGGACGGACGGACGGACGGACGGACGGACATGGATAGCTCGACTCACGTGGTGACGCTGATCAAGAATATATATACTTTTCTATACCGGACTCGCTTCGTTCTATGCGTTACAAACGTTTGCACAAAGTTAATATACCCTGACCTTTCAGGTTTAGGGTATAATGAAAAGAACATAAAGGCTTATTCAGAAGCTATAATACTTTATTCGGTACAGTGATTAAAATAGTATTTTTTTTCAAAATCTCTTTCCAGAGTTGACGAAATAAGAAGAGAACATTTTTTGGAAATGAGATGTTTGTTCAACTGGGCTGAATTTTGACCTTTTTTGAGCGACAACATAGAGAAGAATTGTCTAGAAAAATAACATTGGGAATGCGCTCAGATATTGTTTCCATAGAGGGCAATACGAATCTATTTATGATGTCTTCCGAAGTTGAATAGTTGACAGATCATCACAGAAGAAGAGTTTACCGCAAACTTGTTATTTCACCTCAGACCATAACATACGGAGAATACTTTATAGTATTTTGAGTACATTCAACGTTATATCTTTCGTTTGAACTGCGGCGAACCATGACTCCTGCATCTGGACCAACAAGATTTGTTTTACTCTGGTTACATAACGTGACTTCAACCCAATCTCGAAACGATAAATTTTTCTATGCTTTGCACCAGTCTTAACGATTAAAACTCAGCTTTTTCTCAGCTTTTAACGATTTCAAATTATTTTGTAATAATTGGCGTTTAACTATAATGCAGATTATTTGAACTGAATTTATCTGTTTTAATTCTGTAACGATTTCTGTTGAAGTTTTTTAACGATATTTTAGAATTATACGCACTATATGACTAGCTTGTCGCTCATTTCTGTTTTTTGAACGATCACTGCCCGATAAGCGTATTGAACTTTCATTTTCCAAATTGTACTTCATCCAAAATCCTTTTACTGAATGACCTTGACAGCTCAGTTTTAGCGATATAGAAACATTATCTGTATATCTTCACTTATATGCAATTATTGTTTGGTTTATTTTTTGTTACTATTAACCCTAGTACTATAGTACTATTAACTACAAACCCATTTTTTACCTAGCATCTACAAACTGGGGTAAATATTTAACCCATAGGTTTCTTGTTCGTTAAATCTTTCTGATACCAGAAATCTGTCTCCTAAGTATATGGATTTTTTTGTTTTTTCATGCCAAAGAAAAAACTAAAGAGCAGATTACCTTTTGTCAAGACTTAGTGGGTGAAAAATCGATCAAATAGCTAAATTGTGCTGAAAAACGCTCAAATAAAAAGTTACAACTTTTTTCTAAACAAGCGATTTTAATATTTTAAACCGGATTTTAAAGAGGACACACAAGTCTTTTAGGAAAAAATATGATCTTAATGTTTTGCCAAAGAAATTTATTTATTTAAAACTTTGAAAATTTAAAAAAATTGGTAATCTAATGTATGAAAAGGTCAAATAAAACTACATGAAATATTGATTTTCAAAAATATATTTCTTTTTCTGTGATGCAGAAAATGTGAAAAAGAGGTAAAGTTACGATTTCATCATCTGCCAATAAAGAGCAATGCATTTAATTTTCTTGATAGTACCAGTGTATAGGTAATTAATTTATAATAATATATGCCGTAAATTATAATTATAAATTATAAAATCTGAATTCCAGTTTTTTTAGACAGGAGGAAAAAAAAAGCTAACATACTCAACACACTAACGAAAACAACAAACCGGAGTAGATATCAACCCCACAGGAAGGAGCTTCACGCCTTCATTCCATCACAGTAAACAAGGTCTCACACAACCTCGCCCATTCTTAGAACCTTGAACTAATCATGGTATAGGTGGTCAATCGATAATGTCTAATATTATAATAATGTTAATGTTATTATAATAATGTTAATTTATTAAAATGGAAAAACATTTTGATTTTAAAAAATTTTATACTTTGCAAAATTGTGCTTTGGATTAAGACGTGAAATAATGTGACTCTGACAAGTAATTTCTTTGCATTTATAGTTAAGATCAACTGAACAATTACAAAATTCCTAGTTGTGGGTTTTCACTTCAATTACTTTTTATGCTCTAT
Organism: Tetanocera ferruginea; assembly: GCA_958299015.1. Classification (NCBI taxonomy): domain Eukaryota; kingdom Metazoa; phylum Arthropoda; class Insecta; order Diptera; family Sciomyzidae; genus Tetanocera; species Tetanocera ferruginea. Next base: position 11,602,563 of record OY282641.1, on the reverse strand, counting down.
TCAGTCTTATTCAATTTTTAAAAAAGTCCCACAATAGAAGATAAAAAAGTTTGAAGTCCATATTAAGTCATGTCGATTTAAAAAAAAATAAATTATTCAAAAAAATAAAAACTCTTTTTCAGGAAAAACAAAGTCAAGTAGAAAGTCAAACCAATTATATATTTGAAAAGTGAAAATATTCTCATTATTGAAAATGATGATGAAAAACAAAACCGTCCCCACTTTCGACAACTCTACATTACTATTCCCAAATTATTATATTCACCCTTATTTTCAATTTTTTTGGGTCCTCCACTGGTGTGGACTGGATTCCTAACTAGTGTTCTTAAGGAATTGGCCCTGTACGCTTCCGCCTTTCTACCACCATGAGTTTACAAAACTTTGATTGAATCCAATTTTTTGAAAAAATCTAAGCATATACATATAATCTTGAGGAATTACAGTAGATACTTAATACAGAAAAAAAGCACCAAGAAACTTTTCAAAAACAAAAAGAATTTTTTCGAAAATGTATTTCATATGTCTAGCGACTGAAACGCGGTCAAAAAAGGTAAGTTTTGGTGATACGCTCTAAATAACTTTAATTATGGATTCACACACGTACTTTTGGTGTGTCTTTAAGTTTCTACACATAAAAATTAATGAAGCAAAAAATTTTAAACACATAAATTTTAAAGAAAGGTACAAGTAATCTGATGTTGTAACATTATGTAACATTGTAAATTTATTGTATCAGTTTTTTGGGCTCAAAATAAAAATAGTAATAATAAAAAATAATGTCTCTTCAAGTAAAACAAACTAACACAGTTAATGTCAACTCGTTTTAGAACTAGGTCAACAATTGTAGTAACCATATAATTTGTACATCAGAATACAATTTTTTCAACACAACCTTGATTCTGACAACACCACTTTGCATCCATCCATTCTATACATGTAGAAGTAGAACTCCTGTAATTTCTCAAAAACTACTGCTTCTGTGCCAAAAACCAACAACTCCTTCTTAAACAAACAACATCAATAAATCTTGACAATAACTATAAAAGTACAGCATATATAAATTATATTTACTCCACTCGTTGCTACACTCTTCAACTCTTATAAAAGTATGTTGTTTTATTTTATTTTGTGCGTGTTATTATCTGCAGTAGCAATCGTAGTAGTTTTACTACGTTTTTTATGAATTTAACTACTAGTTTTAATGTAGGCCTCAATGAGTTCGTACGAAGTAGCAGTAAGGATCATCTTGTTGTCTTGTAACGTCTTGTTTGAAAGCAGCTGTATGCTTATTATATGGTTATTATAACTGTTGCTGTTGTAGTTTTGTTTGCTGTGCAAATATCTAGGTTTCAATTCTGTGTTAACTGTATATATAATAAGCGCTGTGTGGCTGACTGCCTTTTTAAAATTAAGCTGATCATCATGTTATTAAGTCAGTGGCACACTATAAAGTGGTGCAGAATCTCAATTGAAATCTCAATAGACGCAAAATTTTCAAATTTATATTTAGAGCTAAAGGAAATGTTCATTAAGGTTACTAAAATAGAGTAAACTGTTTGAAATATAGAAGATAAGATTGCAAAAATTGTGCAAAACAATTTTTCAAATACAGGTCCGGACCTTTTTACTTTAAGAAAATTTTGTCAATATTTTACTCAAATTTCGTTCAGAACTTTATTTTTTTCAAATATATTAAAACCATTATTAAAACTAAGGACAATTTGGTATATTTTTCGACAAACGAAATTGTATAGTTTTTGGCAAAAAGTCTGTTTCTATTGATTTTTGCATCATAAGCTGAGTATTACTTGCAATAAAATGAAAACTTTTCATGATTTACTCGAAATTTCCCTTTGAGGGGAATTTTTCCAGCACTGTTTAGCCTTCATTTTGATGTATTATGTTAATGGCTAGTTATTATAATGGTTTAAGCAAATTTTTCTCCAGTGAAATTTTTTTCTTGACCTCTTAAGTTCTTTAAGGGAATTTGCTTCTTATTGCTTGGATTTAAGTTCCAAAATGATTATTAAGTCTTTAGGCTAACAAGCTATAGGATATAGGATAGCAAGCGAGAAAGGAAATTTTGCATGCCTTTTAATGGCTTGTTTCCCAGATACTGGGACCATGAAAACTAACTCCATCCAAAAACGATACGGACATTTCTTAAATGGAGAAAAGCACTGGAGTTGGAATCTATCACTCCGATGAGAGTCACTTCCACATCTTAGATCATTATACCACAATCTTCCAATCTTCCAAAATGCTTGCCAATAACAGACTGATCAGTCTGAAGAATGTTAGGGGCAAAACAATTTTCATCTTATCTGATAGCCAAGGTGCCTTTTAAACTCTGAAATCACCCTTTATTGAATCCAAGCTATTGTAAGAGACTGTAAAGGTCTTCATCGACCTGGTTGCATACCATAACAACATTACCCTACGGCGAATTTCTGCCCACTATGACTTTGACGGGAATGCAAAAGCAGACTTTCTAGCGAAGCAGGGTGCAGAATTACCATTCACAGTACCGGAACCGTTGGTAAGAATATTTTCAAGCAACAGTCACAACAACCTCATTCCAAAAATCCAAGATTCTTAGAAAAACTCTTAAGGGCGGGGTAAGGTTTTTTAACACTTTTTTCAACCATTTTTATATGAATCTCAAAAATATTGTGTCCAAATTTGAAGTCGATCCGAGTAACACTAACGGAGATATGAATTTTTAAGTAAGTGTACCTCGAACGTAACAACCTACGTGTACAAAACTTTAAAGCGATTTTCCCATAAGTTGTGTTTTTAAAGTCCGTATTAACTGCCATTTAAAAACTACTTGACCGATTCATTTCAAACTTGGTACACATTTTATACATATAAAATACCTTCCACGGAATTTTCGTTGAAAGTAGCAGTTTACACTTTTGATGGCCACCAAAAATGTTTAAATGAAAAACAAAAATAATGAAAGAACGTTGGGGGGAGGATTTGATGATATTTTGACTAAACTTTAATGGTGTTTGATTTCAGATAATTTCCGACCGAAATATAGTGAACACCGCAAATTACTATTTTTGTTAGACGTTCTGGGAAAAGCTCTGTGACCGGCTTGTTTTAATATTTCCTGATGAAAAAAATACCTTAAAATGTTAAAAGTACACTTAATAATGTACAAAAGGTTTTAATAAATTTGCTTCATCCATGCTCTTAAAAACTAATTCGCAAACAAAGTGTTTTTTTTACGCTGAAACCCTTACCCCGCCCTAAGTTATAAATCGAAGTTCCTTTACATAGGGTTTAACATAGGGAAAGGCGACTTGATGGCGATGACCGAAAATATAACTGGACATTGTTAACTAAAGAAACATATCCAAAGAGTGAATCCCTCAACTGGTTCACTATATAGACTATGCCTTGAGGATGAAGCAACCTTCAAACATATTCTCAGCGAATGACAACCTCTACTCCATGTAAGGAAGAGAAATTTCAGTAGCGAATAGTCACACAGGGACATCTTGCTAATCTCAATCTCGATGTTTTCTGAAAAAAAATCAAACAGTTAAACCGCTTAAAGCTTACAGGAATGACATAGGGGAAGAGTGGCATGAAAGAGCCAAGTTTTGAAAGAGCCATCTTGATTTACGCGGTAGTTTTCATACGAATGCTTCTTAAATTATAATTTTTAAGAAGCAATACTCGCCATATGACACCCTCGAACATTTGACAGTTCACTAACAATAAACGACGATGGTGTATCGTATTTTGGATTTCTTCATCATTAAGTAAGTTTTTCAGAACATTTTATTTGTTTTGTGACGTCTTCACCTTTAAAACTAACAGTTATATTATTATACTATAATTTTATGGATATATTAGGCCTACCAATAACATATGTATTTTGCTGGAAAAATCTTGATTTCATACTAATTTTTGAGGTTATGTTTCTTTGGACAATATGTTTTGAAAGAGCTGGGTTGCGGTGGTATGAAGAAGCGTAAAGGAAGTTTAAATTATTTTTGTCAAAAATGTTTTTAACCCTTATTTTGTTTTTGGAATAGGTCTTATTATTATAGATTTTCTTCAAAGCGATTTAATTTTTTTGCTAAAAATATTTTTAAGTTTTTTAACTATTTTTTCTTTTTAGTTTTGAATTTTTTTATTTATTTAATTTGTTTTTGTAAAAACAATACTTTTTATAATAACAATTAATATTTTTAATAAAATATTCGTTATTTTTAGTGTTAAGTCTTGTAATAAGAAGATGGCTCTTTCAAAACTTTGGTTGGCTCTTTCAATACCCATGTGTTATGAAAGAGCCGAATTTCATGTTTTTTATAAATGGCTACAGGTTCAAGAATATTGTTGATTTTGGAAAATATTTCATGGTATTACGTTCATAAATGAATGAGAAAAGCCTTTTGATACAAGAATTATAATTTTATTAATTCTTTTTATATATTTTGTAACTTTTTTAAAACTGGCTCTTTCATGCCACTCTTCCCCTACAATGAGCCAAAAAATATTTTTACTCAGCTTACCAGTTCTTTTTTGTGTGAAAACCGACCCGTAGGATGTAAGTAGTATTTTTTTAGAGGTATAGAACTTTAAGTTTTAACTGAAGGCCACTTGTCAATTGTCAAGTGATTTGTGTTTACTCTGGTTTGGCATTTCAATATAAATAGGCTGACGCCTGAATAACGCTTCCCAATTGTGCAAATTTATTTTGAAAATAATGGTTCTGTTCGAAACTTTAATAAGAAAATGTTGTTAAGGGATGAAGCTCATTTTTGGTTAAATGGCTACGTCAATAAACAAAACTACCGTATTTGCAGTGAAGATAATACTCAAATGTAACTTGAGGACTGAGGATCTGACTGTTTGGCTTGCTTTATGGTCTGATGGAATCATTGGTCCGTACTTCTTTAAGAACGATGCTGGCCAGAACGTGACAATCAATAGTGACCGCTATAGAGCCATGAATACTTACTTTTTCGTTCCTCAATTGAACAACCATGATATGCCGGAGCTGTGGTTTCAACAAGACGGCGCAACATGTCACACAGCTCGTGTCACAATTGATTTACTGAAGGAAACGTTTGGAAACCGCATAATTTCACGTCCCGGACTCGTAAATTGGCCTCCAAGTTCGTGCGATTCAACGCCGTTAGACTATTTTCTTTGGGGATATGTGAATTCGCTAGGCTACGCCGATAAGCCCGAAACTATCGACCACTTGGAGGACAACTTTCGCCAGGTTATTGCCAATATATGGCCACAAATGTTGGAAAAAGTGATTGAAAATTGGATCTCCAGATTAGATAACGCCGGAGCCAGCCATGGCGGTCATATGCCACATGTCATATTGAAAAGATTTTGTTTTGAATTAAGTCAATTTCATGTCAATTTTAAAAATTCATCCTTGTTTTATTCCATTTCAAAATTTTATACCTTAAAAAAAACACCCTTAATTAATTTTGATCAATAAATGCATTAAGTTGTACACGCTTCCTATGTATAAGTACTTGAGTTTCATGGTTTTTTTACTCTTATGAATTATTCTTTCTGCCCTTGACTATGTGTATGGATTATATGTATTTCGATCACTAAGCCCATAAAGAAGTTAACGTTTCCCTTGTTTATCTACATGAGATTCATGCATTTTTGTCCCTTATCTCGTGAACTGTTCCCGTTCTCGTCGTATTTCTGCATGAAATTATTGAATTTTATTCACGAAAATTGTGAACGATTCTTGTTCCCATGTATTTTTACATGGAGTTTATGAAATTTGTTATTAGTTCATGTATCTTGTACACATGCTTTATGAACTTTAAACACTGGGCTTATGAAATATTTATGTTCTCAAGTTTTTTTTCTTTTGAGAATTTTGTACATTGATATTATGAATGGTTCATGTGACTCATGTAATTAGCTGCTGGACCAAAATTCATAAATGCGATTATGTAAAATTTCATAATTTTAGTGTACTTTTTTGGTTCGGTTTGGATTTTTTAGGTTTGCAGATTGATGTAACAGCTTTTATTTTGGCAACTTAAAAATGTCCATATGAGAGACATTTCTGTGTTGAGCAATATGAATACGTAATGTGTATGTGATGAAAATACAGTTATTGAAAAAGGCTATAAAGCTATTTTCAAAATTTCCCTCTGAGGAAAATTTGCTTTGTGCCTTATTTTATGTATATATTGATGCATCAAGTTAAAAATAAAATGATTGTAACTAAAAATATTAAATTCCTTCAAAGAGAAATTTACATTTCAAGTACAATAGTAAAATTAAATATTTGTTAATAAAAATTAAATTCCCTAAAAAAAGAAAAATGTCTTTAAAAGGGAAATGTCTGTCTTGAGTAGCATTAATCCACATAATATTAAGGAATATGTTTATTTAATGTTTAGGTCTATGAAGTTATTGAAAATGGGGTTTTTTTAAAAATTTCCCTTTGAGGGAAATTTGCTGTATGCCTCATTTAAACTAAATATTGATGCGTTTTAAGTCAAATATTAAATTTTAGCAACTTAAAAATAAATTCCTCAAAAGGGAAATTTACATTTCAAGTATTATATTTGTATTTTTATAGGTTTTTTATCATTTTTGTTTAATATTTTTAAAATAATTGTAATTTTATGTAAATGAAAATACATTTTTTGTTTTATTTAAATAAATCTTAACTGTTTGCATTTATCTAAAATTTAAAAACCTAGTTCTCGGAACGTCATATTGGGTTTTGACTACAACTTCTTGCTATTCAACTGGTCATTATTCGACACATACTTGACCCAAATTAAATAGGTATTTAGCATTTGGTTCTGATTAAGCCTCCAAACTGCTCAACATCTTAACAAGATGCACGACTCTGCCATGTTAAGAGGTTAAAAAGAATATTTATTAAAAAGCCTTGCCACCAAGTTAGGCCGGCCATACAAAGCGATAGAAATCACGATTTATGTGATATGAACACGATACTTCGATAGATTTCTTATCGTTAGCTTCAAATCACAAGGATGTTAAACACACACAAACATATGAACCATGCTTATGGAGTGTGGTGAGCAACATTAACAACAACAATGAAATTATGGCTTATTTTCAATTTAAGACTCAGCTAGTTGAGCTCGAAAATAGTCAGAAGTGTCAAAAGCTCTATAATTAAGTGGCATTTCGTGGAAAATCGTGCGTTGCTGCTAAAAGCAGCAACAACCAACAACACTTGACCAAATTATTTTCTTTAAGCAAAAACTGAAAAATAAAAAACAAAAACTAAACAACAAAACACACTCAATGTTTGCCAGTTTGAGTCTATTTTGGTCTGGCTCATTGAAAATTGCTTATGAGTCAATATTTATTTAACACGAACTCGTCGGAAAATTGCTGTCAAAATATTTACCATATCGAAGAGCTTAAATTAACACAAAAATAAAATAAAAATCAACAAACAAACAAAAAAGTTCATTGCAGCCATTAAAGGCTGTTTTTATTTTTTGCAAATTTGGTGTCTCTTTGGTATTGCCTCTTATCAGCTCGCTAGATGCACGCATGCGCATCGTTTACCTCATTTTGTTTTTCTTTATTTTAAAGCTACGCTTGCACTTTGGCCACTTAAATGACCCTACAAATATGCTAAGTTTTTGCCTTCAACTCAACTTAAATGTCAAAGTTTGAAGTTGGAGGCGAGCATGCGCTGATTTTAAGATTTTTACAAAATTTGGCACTAGTTTTAAGTGTTGCCAGTGTTGTTGTTGTTATTGTCTAAGCTGTCATTGATTGCCTGATTCGTTGTTAGTGTTGTTGTTGTTGTAATTGCTGCCACCATTGCCACCAACAGCCACACATAACACACAGCGCAGACGTTTGCTTGCTCACCCGTTTACTGATTCATGTTTAGCTTGTTGGCTGCCATGTGCGCCGCCTGTTGGCCTGCTCGTGGTCCATCCGCGGCGGTGGCGGCATCATGTCCAAAGAAGCGCGTTTCTTACTTCGTGTTTAATAGTAATTTTTGTTTTTATTTTTCATTTTTGGTTTTACTTTTGGCTGTTTTGCTGTTAAAATAAACAAGCTGGTAAACATCTGGTGCATTTGCTGCCACATACCGCAGACTGGGCTGGCTCGGTTAGTTAGGCATGCTGCGTGATTGCCTTCATTTCCTCGCCAATGATGCATTTTGTTGTTTATTTGCATTAGTTGTGGACTTAGTGCTATTTCAAAGTGAACATTGAGAAATTGCCCTTTGGTATATTTTTCCAAAAACTCATTTAACTATTTTTACTTTTAGAAGTGAAGATTAGCAACAATTCTAGCGTGATTTTAAAATTTCCCTGTGTTGGGAAATTTAAAATACATACATATAAGCAAAAAGTTCAATGCATTCTTATCTTATCAGCCCATAATGCAATTTGTTGTTTGGTTGCTTAAGATGCTGTGTTACATCACATTTAAGTATCACATTGAACAATTACCCTATGGGATATTTTTCAAAATACTATTTTAAACATTATTATTTTAACCAGTGAATGTTAGCAGCAGTTCTTGCATGGTTTTAAAAATTTCCCTAAAAAGGGAAATTTTTTAAATTTGCTCAAAATGGAAAAAACTTAATGGGGGTTCTATTTTTCTAGTCAATGATGTATTTTTCTGTGTATTTGAATTGATTTCCTTCTCTACTTCAACAAAGATGATTGTTTTGAACTGTTTCAGAGTGAATATCTGAAATTGGACTTAGGACTATGTTCCGGATATTAATTTTACTTATAGTTTTGAACGTTTCGTACATTTTTGAGTGATTTTAAAAATTTCCCTAAAAAGATAAATTTTGTAAAAGTAATTAAAATGGGAAAATACTAATATTTTTCTTTATATCCTAGTAAATAATGGATAATTTACATATATTTGCATTGATTTTCTTCTTTTCTTTGCCAGTGATGTTGGTTAAGTGCAGTTTCAGAGTGAATGGACGAAATTGTACATCGGAGTATTCTTTCACAAACTCATTTAACTCTTTTATGTATAGTTTAAATAATTTCCAACAGCTTAAGAGTGATTCTAAAATTTTCCTCTTTATGGGAAATTTTAAATATTAACAAAAATCTTACAAATGTGCAAACATTTTTATTTTCTAACCAATTAAGAAGGTTTTTGTTTATTTGCTTTATATGTATCTTGCCTAACATCTCATTTAAAAATCACACTGTTCAATTGGCATTTGGGATATTGTCCAAAAACTATTTTGAGCTGTTTTATTTTAAGCAGGGAACTTCAGCAGCACTTTTTGCATGATTTAAAAAATTTCCCTTAGAAGGGAAATTTTTAAATGTACTTGAAATGGCAAATGCCCAATGATTTCCTATATTTTCTACTCAATAAAGCAGTTTTTTGTATATTTTTGCAGAATGCATCCTTTTCATTGCCAATGATGTTGGCTAAGTGCAGTTTTAGAGAAAAAATTCGAAATGCGACTTCGAAGTATTTTCTAGAAGTTCTTTTAATTCTTTCTATTTGTAGTTTTAAGTAAAAGCAACATTTTAATAGCGATATTAAGAATTGAAATCAAAAGTGGTGACCGTGGCATGCAGGTTAAGTGTGTGGCTTAGCATGCTCGGAGCCCGGGTTCGATCCCCAGCCGTGGCGAAAAGTTTTTTCAATAAAAAATTTTTCTGATCGGTCACCACCTCTCTGCAGACAATGGCAAAACTCAGAGAGTAAAAAATGCCATGTAAAGCTTCTTGAGAACATGAACTTTAGCCGTTCGGAGTCGGCATAAAACATGTAGGTCCAGTTCTCGGTCAATTGTGTGCAAAAATTTAATAACACACACAACACAATCGATCCTAAGAAGCTCGGTCAAAGTCCTTTCAAGGGCTGAAATGGCCAATTTGTTTTTGTTTTTTTTATTAAGAATTTCCCTCCACTGGGAAATTTTATCTTCAAGCAAAACACTTGCGCATATTCAAATAATTTGTATATTTCCTATCCAATAAAGCTGTTTTCAAATAATTTTCTCCCAATTTTAGCTTACATCTCATTTTATAGTCATATTAAAAAAAAACACTTTGGGATATTTTCCAAAAATTATTTTAAGTGATTTTATTTAAAGCAGAAAACGTAAGAAATAGTTTAAGAGTGATTTTAAAAATTTCCCTAAAATGGGAAATTTTTAAATTTGCTAAAAAATAATTTAAATATTTTCTTGTTTTTTTTCCTAGCCCTGCTGTAAAATCTCAATCATGGTTTATTTCAAGAAATAATGTTTTTATGTTTAAATAATACAGCTTGTTTCATTTTTATTGCAACATAATCTTCTACAAAATTTCCCCACCACTTAATTTGAGCTATTACGCACATTTCTTGACGGAATTTCGCATTTTATAGCATATAAATTTCGCAAATTTTTGCATTTATTTTCAACACTTTCAGTGATTTTCAATTGCTTACTTAACAATAAACAATTCTGCGCTGAAGTCATTAACAGGCTTTATACATATTTTTGGCACGCTTTGCACAGGCAGCACTTCAGCATATTCATCAACAACGAATGGTCAACACATTGATGAATGCATTAACAAAGATACTAGCTAAAAGTGAAAAAAAAACCTAAAAAACTACCTAATTCTTGTGCATGAATTACTCAACAACCGGACAGCTACTTCATTTTCATTTTTTTACCTACACTTCTCAAGTTTCCACAGTTCTTAACCTCTACATCTTGAATGGTCATATTTTGGCCCCGTCATAGCAGAGGGCATTCACCATCAAATATGCCAACAAACAGCAGCAACGGCGCAAGCAGGCGGGAAATTTGCAATTTAAAATTCGTGTGATCTTCAGTATCAAATTAAAGCGCGAACACGAAGAAGCAGTTGCTTGCTTACATGCTAGAGTTCAGCCAAAGATAGACAACCGCAAATATTGAGGAAATTTCATTACCGCTCGTTTCGGCATTGGGCTATGGATGGCTTCCAGGAAAATTTGTAATTCAAAATATCACGCTGCAGCATAAACAACAAAATATATGCACATACATATATTTAAGAATTTGAGCGTTAGACATTCGGAACGTTATTCATATTGGCGCCCATTAAGTTGTTGAGTGATGGGATTTGTAGCTCTTGTTGCTGTTGTTGTTGGTATTTTTATATTGGCCAACTTTGGACTTTTTGTTTTTTTTGCTACTTATCAAGAGGTCAAAAATCGCTGCAAGACCTTGATGAGGTGTTTTGTTTTGTTTTGTTTCCCTGTGAGTTTTATTTCTACTAAAAGGGAAATTTTGCAAAATTAACTAAACAGCTCAATGTTAGGCTTGCTTACTTATGCGAATTTTGCGTTCAAACAGTGTAGTTTTGGCTGTCTCTGCTTTTCAAGATTTAACTTAGCTTAGTTTAGTTTAAGATAATTATCTTACCTACCTAGGTTATAACCTACTCAGCTGTATAAAATAAACAATCGTTTACAAAATTAAGATAAAAAATCATCACAAAATTCATTAAATATTAAATAATTACTTCTTTTTAAAGCATATGTTATATTCTGACGTTTTTTAAAAAATTCCCCTTTTAAAGAAATTTTTATTTTTATATTTTTTCGACAAAACTGCTTTCTAATGCATGAATTTCTATTTTACTTCTTATTATAAAAAAATCCCTGCATGGGAAATTTTTTAAATCCATTTATTGCCAATTTTATTCCTTTAATGTAAAACTTACTTAAAAACAAAAAAAAAAAAGGCACATTTTCAAAAGAGGAAATTTTATTTTTAATTTAAAATTTTCTTAAATTGAGAAATTTAAGGATTGGTCTCTGAACTCTCTTAATTTGTTTGCATTTTTGAAGACATAAAATTTACTTTCTTAAATAAAAGAAATTTACAGTGAAGTTTTAATCTTTTATATTATTTTTGCTGTTATAATATGGTCCTTTAAGGGCATTTTTATTTCTTAGTTTAATTTTTGTTTAAACTGATTTTCTTTGATTGCAGATGTCAAATTTATCTGTTTACAAAAATTTCCCAAAAAGGGAAATTTTTCTTCTTGGGATAATGTTCAACAAAACTGATATCTTATACACTAAAGTATCAAAATTTGCATTTTTACAAAATTCCCTCTAGGCTAAACTTCAGTTTTTTGCCTAAACTTCTTATTTTCTAAAGTAAACTAAAAAAAATTATTCGTTTTAATAGCATAAAGTTTGGTTTAGATATCCTTAAGGAAATTTGTACTTTCTGTATATTTTTCACAAACATTATTTTTCTAAGCTCTATTTTTAAAAAATTTCCATTTATTTTCCGTTTCTAATTAATTTTATCTTACAAGTTCAGATAGGCCTCTTTAAAAAATTTCCCTTAAAGGGTTTTTAAAAGTAGAAACTTAAAAATTAACGTTTAAAAATTTCCTAAATGGGACATTGGTCTTTTTATAAAATTGTCCTAAAAGACGAAAGTTTCCTTTTTAGGATAACTTAAAAAACGAATTACCTTTGAATTCAAGGCAAAAAAGTTGCATATTGACAAAATTTCCACATTTTAGGTTTTTGTAAAAACTTCATATTTTTCAAAAAAAAATATAATAAAGTTGTTGCTTTGTATTGTTTACAGTTTGGCTTAGATATCCCTCAGGAAAATTTTTAGTTTCTTAATAAATTTAACAAAAGTTTATTAATTTTTATTTTTTAAAGTAGGTTATTTTTAAAAAATTTCCCTTATTGGGATTTTTTTTTGTTCACGTTTCTAATTTATTGCATCTTACTCCTAGTTTTTAGTTATAACCTGCAGATTCTTTAAAGAGGTTAAATTGACCTCTTTCAAAAATTTCCCTAAATAGAAAAATTATACTTTTAAGGATAGTTTTCTAAAACAACATATTTTCTTTATATTAAAGATACATAATGGATATATATAAAATTCCCTCTAAATGAAAATTTTAGAATTTTTGTTTAAAAAATTAGTATATGAACAAAATTACCTCTGAGGGAAATTTTAGTTCATTGTCTAAACTTCATACTATTCAAATTAAATTATAAAAAATTTTTGCTTTGTATAAATAACAGTTTTGCGATATTCTTAAAGAAATTTATATTTTCTTTAAACATTTATTTAATTTTCCCTTAAGGGAAAATTTTATTATTCTTTTTTAATTAATTACATTTTACACGTTTGTTTTTTGTATCTTCCAACAAGATTTTTTGAAGGAAATTTCATTTCTTACAATCAGTTTTGACTTAACTGATAGCCTTTGCATTAAAAAGGTCCAACTGGCCTGTTTCAAAAATTTCCCTTAAAAGGGAAATTTTTCTTTTTAAGATAATTTTCAAAAGAACTTAATTCTTTTGCATCAAAGGTACCCAATTTTCATATATAAAAAATTTCCTTTGAGGGAAATTTTAGTATTTTATAAAAAATACATTTTTTTAAAAATTTTCAACAAAAAATAATTTTTTTGAACTAAATATGACCTAAATGGTCGTGTATTAAAATTTTCCCAAATGCATGCAATAAAATATGTATATTATTAATCGTTCTTAATTAAATTTATTTCATTTTCAAACATATGAAAATTATTATTTAGACAGTTTGTTTAAAAATAAACAACAACCAACCATACTTGTAGAGTTTCCTTCTAATTACCGCTTACCGCTGTTTACCGCAACAAATAGTCAAAACTTACCATCAAATCTATTAAAAATATTGTTCATTATTAACAAAACACTCAATAGAAATTAGCTTCTGGGGACGATAATTGAAAAATGGGCAAAATGAAACAACGTCTTAATTGGCCACAAAACTCAGCATTTAAATGGCGTCTACAAGACTCAAAGCAAAAAAAAAAAAAACCGCATGAAAGCCTGAGACCGCTTTCGGTAATCGCCACACTCGCCGCTAAGTCGACCAAACAAGGCCGCAAAACAAGCTTGTCTTGCGGGCCTGTGCTATGGAAATTTTTATATATGCTTTATGAAATGTTCATTATTTTTAATGTCTTAAAGTTGGCAGCTCGATTGGCGTTCATGTTGTAAGCAGAAGTGTTGCCAATGTTGTTGTTGTACGATTTTATGCGATTTTTTTTTTGTTTTTCTTGTCAACAACTCGTTAAAAAAACACAGAAAAACCAAATTTTCCTCGCAGCGGCACATAAATGTGTTAATTTTATATGCATGGAAATTTGTTGGAAATTAATAAGCATTACAAATAAATTTGTAAGTTTAAATAAACTGCCAAGTAATGTTAGTTATGTGCTGTGCAAGAAAATTAACTGATTTAAGTAGTTTTTTTTGCCTGTTGTTAGTTTACAAAGATTTTGGTGAAGTTATCTTAAAGGTTAGAAAATACTTAAAAAATTAACCTATTAAATTTTTTCTAAATATGTTTGTATGTCTTAAAATATTTTCTACTCCTAAAAGAAAAATAATAATCTGAAAATAAATTTCTGCTCTATACAGTCTCTTGCTTCATTGAAACCATCACAAATGTTTATTTTCCAAGAATCTTTTTACAAATTTATTTCTTTTTTCTAGACGTCTTGTTATACTTGACCTTCTCATTAAACAAAAAGACACACCTACGTTCATAAAAATAGCTGTTAACGCAATTCTTAGCGCTTAACTTTCTTAACATCCTCACATAATAGACCAAAACGCACACTTCGGCGTGCTTAGTTCGGTCTTTATCTTTATTTTTTTTTAATTTATCTTTTGTATGTGACTCTTAACTTCCGCGTTTTCTAGAGTTCTAAGCCTCTTAAAACTCTGTGAGAACAACTTGTTAAAAGAATCAGCGTTAGACTGTTATGGTCAGTTAACACTGTCTGCTTATTCTCCAACTCTTCTCCTTCTGTAAACATTTCGTCTATCTCACTGTTTGTTGTCAATATTTGACACTTGTCCCTGATGCATACAGCTCTTCAAGGAATGTCTTCGCATGTTTTCGACAAACTTTATATATATTTTTTTCATTACAACCTTGTTGTAGCGGATGCCTTAAGGTTTTCTAGATGAGGTGTTTGTTCTTCTGTTTCTATGATTGATTCTAATTCCTTTTCTTGCTATTTTTCCGTTCTTGTTTGTTTAAGATTTTATGTTTTAAATTTCTTGTATTTTGAACATTTTTTGTTCAAAGACAAGGTGTGAATTAGAATATTAAGTTTTTGAAAAGCAGTCTTATGAAACTGAGAAGTTAATTTCGTATTAAAGAATTAGGAAGAATACAAAAATTTTTAACTTGAAATCCTGGTGATTCACATTGACAATTGTTAATGTGCTACTAATGCCCGGGAGGGCATTCAGGGGTTAACCAAACCAATCTGAATAACAAATATCGTATCGCTTCTTGCTTTACTACGTCACATATTTTTTTAAAGTGGTTTTGGATTTGAAACTTTGCTCAAAAATTAAATTAAAAAATATCGAAAATCATGTGTAAAACCAAATTCAAGGTTCTTGTCTGCGGGAACCTATATTAAAATTTTTCGAGGAAATTGCATTGTCACTGAAAAAAGGAACGAGAAGAAATTTATTATGACACAACAATTGCATTGTGCCATATTGCGATTGATAATATATATTTATTGCAATGTATTCTTTATATCATGTCTATATCCTTATCATTATCACTATCTAGTTGACATCGACATACAGCGCCGAATTACAACATTGCGGGGCCTGGGGCTAAAATTGACACGGGGCTTACTCAAGGTCAGAGCATTTAGCTTGGATCATTTAACAATGAAAATATTAATTTTTATGCATTTACATATGTCTTAAAGTGAAACAAGAACTCTTGAATTTTTATTTAACATTTTTTTCTCGATTTAACTGTGGCAAAGCTTTCTATCAACTCGTCAAAGCTAATCGTTTGCAAAAAATAATTCTGAATAATTCTCAAAGTTGCGTAAGTGACGACAAACGTTCATGTGACATAGAAGACCGCTCAACATTTTTTATTCTTTTAAATACTAAAAATTACCACAATCTGCTTCACAATTTGCTATCGGTACTGTAAACAGCAATCTGAAGATTATATAAACATTTGGAAAATGTCGATCATGCCTGAGACCATGTTATTTCTGTTTTTAATAGTTTGATATCTTTAAAAAAAAAAAAAATCTCTCAGAGAGATCCTTCAGGTGAAGCTTCGTAAGCGGAATTAAGTGATTTAATTCAGAGTAGTTCCATTTGAATATCATTTGGATATACTTCAACAAAGAGTTTTACTCTCACTTCTAATTTTTCGTTTTCAATATCTATTAATTTGCACAAGAATCCAAATAGTCTTACATGTCCCTATACTTCAATTCTTTTTCTCAATTCTATTGCTACAGTCACAAAAAAACACCTACCTTTATCCAATTAAAATTTCTCTTTTTTCGATAATAGCAATTTTTTCTTTTTAAATAAAATTTTCTTCATTTAGAATAAATTTTCACAATTTCGAAGAAATATTTCTTCACTTGTGGGAAATGGAAATATTTCATGTCTCTAATAGTGAAAAAAATTTTTCTCTCACAAAAAAAATTCTCATTTATAGAGAAAAATTTATTGAAAATGAAAAATGTGTCCTATAACAAATTATTTCTCAAAAATAAAAAATTCTTGTTTTCTAAAAACTATATATTTTTATATATTTCTGAATTTTAAGGATCACATTTAGAGAAAGCACTATCTGGAGCAAAGTCTATACCATTTTCTCTAAATATTTTTATCATATTCCGAGAAACTTTTTTCTGAGTGTAGCTTATCAAATAAAGCAAAAGTTTCAATTTTGAATCTATCAGCACCAGTCAAATTGATTGTTTCGGGTTCTTTGTTGCTGTTTTTTCGAGTTAATTTTCTCTAATAGTCTTGGCAAACAAATCGATTCAGGTTCTTAGCATTATTCTCAAACCCTGAAAATTCACTTCGCAAATCTGTAACGAATTCGATAAGTGAAGAAAGCAGCTATCAAATCAGTATCTACTTTTTCCAAATATTAGTTGGTTGCATTGAAACGTTGCATCTCCTGATGCATTATCAACATCAACTAATAATATTGCGACCATTACCAGATGAATTCAGGCCCTATACTTAAAAAAAGTTTTAAGCATAACCATATTTTTTACAAATATACATTTTTTTTTTTAAATTTTAAGGTCGATTACTTCGAAATATTTTTTATATGGCATATCATGTTTTTACAAAAAGCACTTCATATATAAGCGACAGCGGGGCCCCTAGCTGCTCGGGGCCGGGGGCTGCAGCCCCCCCTAGCCCCCACCTAAATCCGCGCCTGTCGACATATGTTAAAATTTTTTCGCCTTCATTCCCGCTGCTTACATTCCTTTCATGAAATATGGTTTTGAACTACCCACACATTTCAGCCAATACTGCATCTGTTGCTTTCTTTTCTCTATATACTGTAATTCTCTGTACAAGGAAATACACCCTTAGGTATAAAAGAGTCGAGTCGTAAGTGAATCTAGCAATAGACTTACCTGATTTCATATGGCAAGGATACCCGATGATATCGTTCCCCTTGCTCAACTGTTTCCGAAGCGAGCTGTCTCTAAAAATTTTCCAAATGGAAGTACAAAAAATTAATATTTAAAGACATATCGACATAAGTTTCTCTCCAACATCTCACATATTTTTTACAGCCATTTTATAGATATTGGAGTGGTTTTTGCCTAGCATACCATGTCTTCTTAACGCTTTTTGCAATCAGGTCATGACTGTGTAAAAGGAATTAGTGAATAAACATTTGATAGAACAGGATCGTACATACAATGTACTTCTGTTTCGGGTAGAATGGATAAGTCTTCATGTTTTGTTCGTTAATCCACACACAGTATTCACGCACGCATAACATTTCAAAGGGTCATGTTCAATGGGAACAAATCCTATCATAGGAAGACCAAATGGTATCGATCTGTGTTTGAGATATAACAGTTGCAAAAAGTAATTGCAGCATCTCTTGCAAATTATTTTTGGTACCCACGGAACATCGAAAATAAAATTCTGATCATAGTATTTTTAATACGCTGATAAGATAACAAAATTTGTCTTTTTTTCTGCAAAACTCAATTGCGAATACCACTTTTGCTAATTAAAGAAATTAAACACTTTTACTATCACTATTCCAATTAAAAGACTCAAAACCTTCAACTTTCTAAACTGTCAATATAAAACTTTCACTATTCTTATGAATAACTCAAGACCTCCCATCAAAACCTCTATTTTTTTATGAATTTTTTGTAAGATAATTACAGCGAATCGTCAGATTTTTTCAGTATAATTTGAAAACACCGAATACGGTAACACTTAACAGTTTTTCTAGTACCTCACAATTTTTTTAAGACAATTCAAAATTAAGTATTTTTATCAATAAAATTAGTAATCTTGACTGAGTTTGTTTTTTGTACGACTAAATAGTTTTAAGTTATTGAAATTCAAAACGAAACTCCTGGAATCGTTTTTTACCCTAAGAAAAATCCTAACTATTTTCTTATTTTTCTTTTTCTTTTAAAATTATTTCTTTTAATCAAAAACTGTTCTTTTTTTCGGAGCACAGCTTGGGAATGAATAGGTTACGTGGGTTCATTGATCACCGCACAGTACATTTATTCCATACAAAATTGATACAAAAATAGAAGGAATGCTCCTATGATAATGAATCTTTGTATACTCAGTTAGTTTAAGCATACGTATAACAAAACAATTGCAAAAATGTTTGAAATCGGTCAGTTCCTAGGGGTACACTCCTTGCATCTTAACTAATTAAACCCCTTTACCTGAAAGGTCAGGGTATATTAACTTTCTGCAAATGTTTGTAACGCATAGAACGAAGCGAGTCCGGTATATAAAAGTTTATATATTCTTGATCAGGGTCACGCCGTGAGTCAAGCTATCCATGTCCGTCCGTCCGTCCGTCCGTGTGTGTTTTGTCCGTAAACACACGCCCATTTCTCATAAAACCCTAAAATTGAAAACGCAATAAATAAGCCTCTGTTTAACCTAAAACAAAAAAAAAACAAATTGGCCATTTCAGTCCTTGAAAGGACTTTGACCGAGCTTCTTATGATCAATTGTGTTGTGTGTGTGTTATTAAATATTTGCACACAATTGACCGAAAACTGGACCTACATGTTTTATGCCGACTCCGAACGGCTAAAGTTCATGTTCTCAAGAAGCTTTACATGGCATTATTTACTCTCTGAGGTTTGCCATTGTCTGCAGAGAGGTGGTGACCGATCAGAAAAATTGTTTACTGAAAAAATCTTTTCGCCGCGGCTGGAGATCGAACCCGGGCTCCGAGCATGCTAAGCCACACACTTAACCTGCATGCCACTGTCACCTCTGTTTAACCTACAGAGATAAAATTTGGCACGTATGTTTTTTATGACAAAAAAAATATGGTTTTGAAAAATGGACATCATCCGCCCACGGACACGCCTACCTCCCATACAACCCACAAATTGAAAACACAACAAATAAGCCTCTGTTTATCTTACAGAGATTTAATTTGGCACGTATGTTTTTTATGACAAAACGAGGATGATTTTGAAAAATGGACATCATCCGCATGCGGTCACGCCTACCTCCCATATAACTCAAAAATTGAAAACTGCATAATTAAGCTCATAATTAACCTACAACAATAAAATTTGGTGTGTATGTGTTTTGTGTCAACACAAAGATGTCTTTGAAAAATGGGTGTTATGCGCGCGCGGACACGCTCACCTCCCATGCATCCCAAAAAGTTTAAAGCTCAATAAATAAGATTATGTTTGTCATAGAGAGATCAAATTTGGTATGTATGTTGTTTAAACCAAAACTAAGGTGTGTTCAAAAATTGGTCGTAAACCGTCCGTGAACATGCCCACCTCCCATAGCGAAAGCACAATAAAGGCAATAACTGTGAGCTACAGGAATAAAACTTGGTATATGTAAATTTTTCATCAACATTTAAATGCAAAGTTGGTTAAGGGTATTTCATAGTCGGCCTAGACCAACTTTAGACTTTCTTTACTTGTTTTTATACTATTTTGAATGGGAGATGTATACAAAAGTTGGCCGATCTTTATTGAATTTGTTCACAAGAATGGTCTTATCAAGTCAAGAGTTAAAACTTTAAAAAAAATTATGAAAAAGTTTCATCAACATCAAAGAATCAAACTATTTTAAATTCTCTTGTGAACTTTGCTCAATTATGAATATTTTTTCATACAAAAACAACCATTTTTCGCAAAAAGTCACTATTTAACCCCAGATATTTTGGAAGTCAAGAGTTAATACTTCAAATAAAATAACATAACAGTGTCGCTAAAATCGATGGCCGTTATCCGCCCATAAACACGCCCACCTCCCATACAACTAGTGTCCGACCGAAACCAAAATTTTGGCCGAAACCGAAACCGAAACCGAATTTCGGCCATTTTTGTAATATTCGGCCGAAACCGAAACCGAAACCGAAACTGAATGTCTACTTGAAAATTGTTTTAAAAAACCAATTATTTTTTAATTTTTTTGCTAAAAGCTTTCAAAAATATAACAATTGAAACATATTATAATAAAGTATATATACGAAAAATTTTCTTTTGACTTTATTCATAAAAATTTACGAGCCTCTTATAAAGCATTTACAAAAAAAAAAAACCCAAAAACAGTATTCATAAACGTCCAATAACGACAAAAATCTCTTATAAAGGCTTCTTAAATGAGTAACCTTCAATAAACCCTTGATAAAGCCTTTTTAAAATTTTTACTCTAATGTCAAAAATACTTCAAACTGTTTCAAAAAATATGGAAACATGGCAAAACATTTCAAAATATTGAAAATAAAAATTATAAGTGACAATTTTTTTCAGAGAAAAACTTAGATTAAACATTTTTTTGACTGTTTGCATATCAAAATATTGATAAAATTATGACAAATAAACAAAAAATTATTGAACTTATCAAATTCACAAACCATTCTTGACACTGTTCCCATTTCAAATTGAGAGTGTTCCTATTTTAACAAATAAGCTGAGACAATATTTTTATGAATAACAAAATTTTAAAAAGCATTTTATCTCTAAAAAGCTTTTTGACTATTGAGCACTTTAAATCTGTTTCAAGATATTTTTATGAATAAGACCGTTTGAATATTAATGTTCAACTTTAAAATAATAAATAAAGAGATCATTTAAATATCACTTTAAGGAACTTTTTAGTATTTAAAGTTTAAATATTATAATCTAAAAAAAAAATCTACATTTATCGTTTTGTGCTGGACCCAACCCACACGGTCAATCATATGACTGAATTTCACGTTTTTGTTCTACTTAACACCATTAAAAATTTTGATGAAAGCGAACTCACATCTACCATTGAAATATATGTAAGAACCGAATTAGTAGTGTCCGATCAAATATTCGGTTTCGGTTTCGGCCATATTGATGCCGAATAGCCGAAACTGATTAAAAGGGCCGAAACTGGCCGAAACCGAAACCGAAACCGAATATTCGGTCGGACACTACATACAACCCACAATATTCAAAACACTATTAAAAGGTCCATATTTGAATTAGAGAGAAAAAATTTAGTATGTAAGCAAATCATTTCAATACTGGAGTATTGAACTCCACATCCCATACAACCCACTATGGGAAAAACTCTATGTTAGATTATTGCATCAAAACTAAGATGTTTCCACAAAATGGGCTACATCCTCCCATGAACACGCCCACCTCCAAAACAACCCACAATATTAAAAACACTATTAAAAGGTTCATATTTGACCTAAAGATGAAACTTCGTATGTGAGCATTTTATATCAAAACTGAGGTGTGCGCAAAAAATGGGTGTCATAACATGCTTTATGTTACTATATATTTAAACACATTATTTGAACCATTTTTGAAATTCGAACACTTATGATTTATTTCATATCCTGATATTGTTAAAGTTTATTTCTTAGTTTACTGAGATACTCTTATATGAATAATATGAATTTTACAAAGTTCCTTTCAGCTCCTAGCCTCGACGGGTGAGCATCGCAACCGATATTGCTTTGGTCATTTGCAAGCCTTTAGAGAAACCTAAGAAACCTAAGAAACCTAAGAACTCATTAATATGGTTTAATATTGTATACTTTAAAAAAAAAAACAATAAAATTTATTTTCCTTTTTTCATACCACTGCGATGCATTGTGCACCGTTAGAAAGGTAATTTTTTCTAAAGGTAATTTTTTGTAATAAAATGCACTTTTTCTGCTAAAAATGATAATGTGAATCTAAGTTATGAAATAGTAATTAACCTTACAACACCCAAGGGTACAAAAATGAAAATAGATTTTCCTTTTTACCTCCATAAATTTATGCACTCCCACTCTGGACACCGTGTATAGTTAAAACAAAATGAAACTGAAAGAAAAATTGTATTCAGTACAATCAGGAAAAATATGTGGGAGCATAACATTAACAAACTACTATTTTTAAATTAAAATGCAATGTTTATTAAGTTCAATATTCGAATTGTTAATACAACAGCGGCTTTTATACAAAAGAATTGAACTTTAAACGCAAGCCTAACAAGTCGCCACCTTTAAAAAGCCAGAAAAAACAATAGCTTGTTACTTATTCGAAATACTTTCATCTATCTGCCAGTTGATTATCTCTACCCGCAGCGATGCATTAATTGCACTGTTGGTACCTTTGTTGTTGAGCGCTGCTCATCAGTCAATCGCTAGATATGCCTACATTTATGTAAATAACTCTTCGATAAATGGCAACGATTAATTTAACCATCAATGGAGGAGCAGCATAAATAAAATGTTTGATTAAACGAGGGTATTTTTAAATACCGATTAATAAACACTTCTTTTATTTCTATCTTTTTTAATTAGAGACAGATATTGTGAAGTAGTTTTAATTTCGAGACATAAATAAATTTTAATTTTTAAAATAATTTTTTAAACACCTAAAAAACATATGCTTTCGTCGAATCAAATCTGTTTTATGAACGAATTTCACAAACATGTAAGACTACCGCCAAATATCGCATGATATTTTTTTTTATTTTTGTTCACTATCATAAGAATTATAATGAAATAACGCAACTACACATAAGATAAGCAAGCAATCAAATAAAAACATAAGCCTCAAAGTGAGTTCGAAAAACAACAACAAAAACTAAAACAAGCTAGCTTATCAAATCATATGCAAAACATGAGCAATTTTCAGTCATTTGATATGCAACAACTTGTAAAATGCACATTTTTTCCGACTAAAACATGTGCTGTCGGCATAAAGCGATAAACAAGCAAGCGCCACTATTAAAAAATAAACATAAATAAAATAACATGACTGCGTTCTACACCCACATAAAGTGTGTAGTTTTTAAATGCAAGTCATCAAAATATAATTTAAAAAATTTACAAATTTGTTGGAAAATTTGTCAAAATATGTCTGAGTTGGTAATAATTTAATTAATAACCAAATGCTTGCTCGCTTGGTTTATTAATAAAAAAATATTAAATAAATTAAAACAAACAAATAAAATGTGTGCAAAATTTGTATGCATGCAATGAAAATCGGCGCAAAGTCTGCAGTATGACGCACATTACTTTGATTTATAATACATGCAGCATATTTATAAATATAACAAAAAATAAAAAAAATTATGCCTTACTTAATATAAGCAACGCCCTCGGAAATGTCCAAAATAATGCCGGAGACAGTGGAAACAGTTGAACGCAGGCAGGCAGACAACAAGAGTCACACGCGTTCAAGTAAAATATTCAGACACATATAAATACGTTTGAGCCACATCAACATAATATGTCAACAACAAGCTAATTCGTAACGTTATGAAACATAACACAACGTAATGCAATTTAATGTTACGCCCGCAATTAAAATGCAAAATCTTGCCAGACAACGACAATAATTCCTAGAGCCAAATATAGATTTCCTGCACTGACTAACAAGTGCCGTGTTAGACGGACAGGCTGTGAAAGACGAGACCCAGACAAACAGACATGAATGCTTGCAAGAGAATAGCAAGTAATAATTTTATGTAATTTTTACGAATTTTCAGTTAAATTTAATAAATTTGTTGTGGCCATAAGTGTTCTATTTAAGTTTGAATAAACTTTTTAACAAATTTGCGTCCTGGATCAACATTACAATACTTTTTATGACATCAAAAACAAGTTTCTTCAAAAGCAAGGCTTATCAACAAAATATGCAAAACAACAATAATATCGGTGGAAGGTTAATCGACACACTCGTAGATAAAGAAGAGATACAATGCCTCTTGTTCTACTCATTGTCCTTTTCACTTTCGTTACCATTGTCCTTAAACGTATTCAAATCTTTGTTCTAACCCTTGCTTTCTTTATCCAAAAATTTGTTTTATTGTTTTCCCTAATCCTTATTTTTAACAACCTTTAAATAAATTGTCCTAATCCTTGTTATTAACTCTGTGCAAAACCTCTAACACGCTCTGTTCTAAGTTCTTGTAAAGATATGTGCTTAAATTGTTATGCTATTCCTTGTTAAAATCGTAGTCTTCATCCTTCAGCTATTCTTCTGCAAAAACTTGCCATTATACTTATAAAAGTTCTTGTTCTATTTTGTGCAACACATTTTTCCGTAACCTTATCCCAATGCTTGTCTTTTTCCTTTTTGAATACTTTGAAACTTTGTCCTTATTTTTGGCCAAATTCTTGACATAATCTTTTTCTTTTATTTTTTTTAAATCCCTCTCAGAATCCATGTCTCAATCCCTGTTCTTATCCGCTTGCTTATTCTTCTACTAATCGTTACTCAAAACTTTGTTCTCATCATAAATCTCATCCTTATCATTTACCTCATTCTTGTCCTAAATCATCATTAACCACATCTTTGTGCAAATACTTCTCCTTATCCATGTCCTTATCCTTGTCCTACTATATGTCTAAATAAGACGTTGATGTTGACGATGATGATGATGTTGCTGATGTTGATGATGTTGATGATGATGATGATGTTGCTGATGTTGATGATGTTGATGATGTTGATGATGTTGATGATGTTGATGATGTTGATGATGTTGATGATGTTGATGATGTTGATGATGTTGATGATGTTGATGATGTTGATGATGTTGATGATGTTGATGATGTTCATGATGTTGATGATGTTGATGATGTTGATGATGTTGATGATGTTGATGATGTTGATGATGTTGATGATGTTGATGATGTTGATGATGTTGATGATGTTGATGATGTTGATGATGTTGATGATGTTGATGATGTTGATGATGTTGATGATGTTGATGATGTTGATGATGTTGATGATGTTGATGATGTTGATGATGTTGATGATGTTGATGATGTTGATGATGTTGATGATGTTGATGATGTTGATGATGTTGATGATGTTGATGATGTTGATGATGTTGATGATGTTGATGATGTTGATGATGTTGATGATGTTGATGATGTTGATGATGTTGATGATGTTGATGATGTTGATGATGTTGATGATGTTGATGATGTTGATGATGTTGATGATGTTGATGATGTTGATGATGTTGATGATGTTGATGATGTTGATGATGTTGATGATGTTGATGATGTTGATGATGTTGATGATGTTGATGATGTTGATGATGTTGATGATGTTGATGATGTTGATGATGTTGATGATGTTGATGATGTTGATGATGTTGATGATGTTGATGATGTTGATGATGTTGATGATGTTGATGATGTTGATGATGTTGATGATGTTGATGATGTTGATGATGTTGATGATGTTGATGTTGATGTTGATGTTACTATTTCAAATGACATAAAAATGTAATGTTTAGAGCACCCATGAAATGTATGGAATTTGCAAAAGTGTTAAATTTTTTCGCTCCCCGCGCATTTTCCGAGAGAACGGGTGTTAAAAATAAGATCTGCAAAAAAAACCACGCATATCTAGTGGTAAAAAGCCAGTCGCTTTTGAGTTTTATCTCAAAGAATACTCAAAAATTTTCTCAAAAAATTCTAATAACATAATTGCTTTGTATCTTTTAAAATATCAGTATGAGGTAAAAGGCGATTATACAACTTTTCATTTTAAATTAATCAACAAAGATTTTTTTGTAATTATTTTTCCTTCTTACGCATCCGTTTATGGGTTTTTTTAAGCTCAAACTTAAATTTTTCGAAAAAATTTAAGACAACTTTTGTTTTAAAATGCTGTTATTTATGCTTCGTGCAACGTAAATGCAATATTATATTTTTTGTGAATAGCTATTGAATGGGTCTTCAAGTTATATACAAATTTTTTTACTTATTTGTCGTATTTTAGGCATTAGAAAGTTACAAATTTAAAAAACCTAAATTAAAAATTGTTTAACAAATTTTTCCAATACATATTTTATTATTAATAACAAACTAACGAATTGAAACATAAATTTATTTGAACTTTAAGCAGTTTTGTACAAAAACATTAAGTTAACAAAGGAATCTTTAAAAAAAAAATGTAATTTGAACATAACTAAAGTATGAAAGAAATTAATTTAGCACAATTAAATAATGTTAATAATAATATTTTTATATATGTATTTTTTGCAGTGCAAGTTTACAAAAACTTTTTGATTTTAAAGTGTTGAATTTTTAAATGTCTTCTCTGTGAAATTTTGTGTTTAAGTATTCAATAAATTTTGTTTAAGAAAAATTTTTAGACGGTAATTTTTTGTAGTGCTTTTCCATCGTCTGTAGGATGAACTGTTTTTGGGCTTCCTGGTGAGTTAGCACAGTATTAAATCGCGTAATTAGTGCGATACCAGGTTCAGCAATGTCGTTGACTAATAAATTTTGAACAATTTTTTTAGCAGTAATATAATTTTGGTTATTTCCCCGTGTTGGATCCGAAAATAAAAAATTACTATTAATTCCAGTAATTTTCTGATTTAAAATTGTGTCGATAAAGAAAAAAGTTTTCTCGGTATCGGTAACAAAATTACTAAGCTTGGCTGTTACTATGTCATTGACAGCTAAACCAATTCGTTTTGGTGTATCAGGATCAGAGACCTGCAACCAGTCACATTTTTGCGATTTATAGTCATTCATGCAAAACCAAGATGAAGTGAGTACACATCAAACCACTTCTACTTGAAGCACTCTTGCTGAGTCTGAGTTTGTCAAATAAAGCTCATCGAACGTCAAAGTAGTACCAAATACTCTTCAACATCGAACCAATTGTTTTGAATCATACCAAATTTTCATAGCTCAAGCAAATGTTCCACAATTCATTGGGACCATGATATAATGACCAGGTAGTATAAATCGCTAGGGCTCAACTGTCATTGGAGGCATAGAATGTCAAAATGACGATTTGATGCCAAAACAATGATGCTTCTTGTACAATAATAAATGAAAACAGGGATATTTCTATTTATGTGTTTTCCTGAAGTTGGAAATATTTTGCAATATATATTATATTTTTGCGTAAATTGTATCATTATATTATATTATTATTAACTTTTGTGAAATATTTTAACCTAATACTCCTTATTATTCTAAAATAAAAGCGGAATTGTTTTAAAATAACTACAAACAAATTTTACTTGTTTACTCTAGTTGGAAAATATTGCTGTTTACCTAAATATAAGTGCAAACCTTTTATAAAATGTTAAAAATGTGCAAGTGAAACAACAGAAAAATCCCTTTCTTTTAGTGCAAAAGTAATCAGAAAGTGCAAGACCAAAGACAAAAAAGTCCCTGTTTACTTCTTCTTATGATTACACTACTTGTATTTGACACATCATGCCTCCGTCTTGGCAGCGCAGTCGCTTTTTATAATACCTGGTTTTTATATCATGATTGGGACTACTTGCGTAGTTTTCTTTGTTGTAGTTTTTGAATTTACATGCTGTTCTTGCCGCTGCAAGAACAGTAGAAGGGTTACCACCTAGTTGTTTTAAATTCAATGAAAAATTAGTTTACACTTTTTATTGATGTGGCAAGATATTTTTATGGAATTTCTTCTGCTCGAATACAGCACACTACCCAATCGAAGTGCTGGTATTGCTAGCCGTCGTGTCGAAACACATTCCTAAAAATTTTTGTTGCGCATTCCAATCCACTAACACTGAGTAAGCTGTTGCACCTTCTATAGCACCTGTTTGCTGAATTACTTTTGGAACTCCGAGTACTTTGGAATCACCGTGTGAAGACAAAATTATAGCTAGTCTCTTACAAGTTAATCTATCAGTGCTTGTACAATCCCAATGAACAGTAAATGCAGCACTCGGAGAAAATTTTTATTTTATACTTTTGAAAATATTTTCTCTGTACTTTAGACGTTGCAAGCGGATGTGGTTTTGATTGATTGAGATTGGTCCCCGCGATACGGAAGTTTTTGTCATCTGGTTGTTTTTCCCAACTTTATTCTAAATTTTTTAGCGCAGCTAGTGTTCATTCTTTCAAATTTGTTAACTAATTTTTAATTGAGGTTTTTTAACTTTGTAACTTTCTAATGCCTATAAATACGAAAAATAAGTACAAAAATTTTCATATAACTTGAAGACCAATTCAATAGCTATTCACAAAAAATATAATATTGCATTTACGTTGCACGAAGCATATATGAGAGCATTTTAAGACAAAAGTTGTCTTAAATTTTTTCGAAAAATTTAAGTTTGAGCTTAAAAAAACCCATAAACGGATGCATAAGGAGGAAAAATAATTACAAAAACATCTTTGTTGATTAATTTAAAATGAAAAGTTGTATAATCGCCTTTTACCTCATACTGATATTTTAAAAGATACAAAGCAATTATGTTATTAGAATTTTTTGAGAAAATTTTTGAGTATTCTTTGAGATAAAACTCAAAAGCGACTGGCTTTTTACCACTAGAGATGCGTGGTTTTTTTTGCAGATCTTATTTTTAACACCCATTCTCTCGGAAAATGCGCGGGGAGCGAATAAATTTAACACTTTTACACTTATGGGTGCTCTAGTAATGTTGTTGCTGTTGGTTTTAGAGGTTTTTTTTGGGCTGGGCGAACAATCATTCCAACTGTAAAGATAATACAAATTCCTTGAGAGAAGATTGTTTTAAAAAAATGGAACCTAATAAGTAGCGTTAGACAATGTAATCTGGCAGTCGATGTGTGTGGCTGTAACTCATTTTCCTTTCTTCTCATGGAATAAGTTCGATCAATCCGCTGATTGAGCTATAAAAAAAGAATCTTAAATAAACTATCTCAATATGTTCAAATCAAATCAGGTGTTGAAAATTAAGTACGTCAAACCGTGACTCATTTTTATTGAAGTGTATGCAATGTCTTCTCGGCTCACTGCTTTGAGTTCATAAATCAAAACACATCCACATCTTTTGTGCAAGTCTTTTAACACATTTTTGTTATGTTCACTACTTGAGTTAAGCTGACGCTGATTAATTATAAACTTCTGACAGTGGAGAAAGATGGCAACTTAGGAAGTGTGCATAAGAGGAAGTGATTTGGGGGGAGAGGGGGCGTTAGCAGCTTGAGGGCTATGAACGTCGATGTTGCAGTTGTGTTGGTAAAAAAGTATTGGTTTAAGCTGTTGCATGTGCTGATGAAAGCATTTCGCTGTTGTTGCTATTAACCATATCGGTGCAAATAAATTATCGATGCACAATCCTAACACTTAACGGTTTGTTGTTGTTGTTGGTTGCCAAGTGCAGGAATATTTATTCAAGATTTGTTCAATATTTATTGACTTTCGACAGGCATTCAATTAAGCCTGATATCGATGATGATCATGTTTTTGCTGATGGCACACTTGCGCCGTAGATGAATCATTTTGTTGTTTTGACTAGAACTGCCGATAGGCTGTCTTCAGCTGCAGCTAGCGAGTTAAAAATGATTGAAAATGCTTTAGGAAAACTCTAGCCGCCACCAGGTGTGAGTTATTTATCACTTTTTCATTGTTTTTTTCAAAAATTTTGATGTGTTAATGTTAAAATTATGTCATATTTTTAGCTAATTTTATGTGTGTTTTCTTACTAAATATTATGACAATATTTAAGTTATGTAGAGCATAATTTGCATAACCACTTTGCAACATTCAACATAAACAACACCTCTAATAATTCAAATTAAATTCGTATTAGCTTAAATTAAAAAAACTTTTAAGATATATTCACAATTATCACATAAATAAACGCTAATTAGACGCTATCTAAGCGAGCTTGAAAGTGTTAAAAGCTACTTTAAATAGCTTTTAACGATTAGCATTTAGTATTGATGGTGCATTAAAATAAAAAAAAGACCGCTTCAACTCTATTAAGAGCTAGAGTGAAATAACCCAAAAGCGAAAAGTTGAAGGCATTACCTGGGTAATCTATAAATTGTGTGTCGAAAATTATTACAATTCTTTAAAATATCGCCAGCATAAGAAAGACACAAGGGGCATTTCATGTGAAGCGGACAACGAAAAAAATTGTATATTCAGAAATTCGTTCATATTTGGCCCAATTGTGCTTCTGGAAGGTTTGAATGTTATCACAAAAATGTTTGCTCTTATGAGGCTTATTTGTCAAGTTATGGGCTTTAATAGAATTGGCGAATACGAAAAATGATTTTTTTCAAAGAAATTTTTCAAATAAAAAAAGTTTAAGAAAAATTAAAAAAAATAGTAATTTATATAGAAATTTGGTTGTTCTTTCTAATTTTGGAATTAGTTTTGAAATTTGATTTTATTTTCTATGAGAAGACCGGAAATAAAAATTTTAAATTGAAATTTTTTTAACTTCGACGGTTTTGTTTTTTTTTATTTTAATTTTAAAATATATGTTAAGGCACAAAGATAATGCACACAAAATTTTAGAGTGGGATCTTCATTAGTTTAAGAGATAGATAAATTTATGTATAAATTTGTCGCACTGATCGGGGTACCAGACGCTTGCTTAGGTCGGCTGGTTTGCAAAAAAACAACTTTAAAACGCATCGATATTTATAAGAGGTGTAGTATATTATTTATTATCATTGATTATATTTTACTTTGTATTCTTAAAATGTTTATAAAAATTTTAATTTAAAAAAATCAATCAAAAACAATATATGTTTCAAAAATTTTCAGTATAAAATCTAATATCAAAACTAAACATTATTAAAAAAAAATTTGATAACAACTCAAAAAAAAAAAAATTGCTCATAAAAAGCCGTAACCAAATTGGCGATCCTTCCAGGTATTATTGCTTCACACGGTGATCGCTGTTTTAATACTTTCCAATTGGCTCGGCATTACAAGATTAAAAATCGAAGAAACATTTCTAAAGATTTAGCTGAAAAAAGCTGTAAACGTGTGTGCATCTTGTATAAAATTACTTTTGTGTGAAAAATTTTTTTAATGATTTTTTATAATTTTTTTTTTTTTAATGATGTTTAAGTTTTGAGATCAGATTTTATACTGAAAATTTTTGAAACAAATACGTTTTTTTAATGATTTTTTTAAATTAAAATTTTTATAAATATTTTAAGAATTCAAAGTAAAATATAATCAATGTTAATAAATAATATACTACAGCTCTTATAAATATCGATGCGTTTTAAAGTTGTTTTTTTGCAAACCAGCCGACCTAAGCAAGCGTCTGGTACCACGATCAGTGCGACAAATTTATACATAAATTTATCTATCTCTTAAACTAATGAAGATCCCACTCTAAAATTTTGTGTGCATTATCTTTGTACCTTAACATATATTTTAAAATTAAAATAAAAAAAAACAAAACCGTCGAAGTTAAAAAAAAATCAATTTCAAATTTTTACTTCCGGTCTTCTCATAGAAAATAAAATCAAATTTCAAAACTTATTCCAAAATTAGAAAGAACAACCAAATTTCTATATGAATCACTATTTTTTTTAATTTTTCTTAAACTTTTTTTATTTGAAAAATTTCTTTGAAAAAAATCATTTTTCATATTCGCCAATTCTATTGAAGCCCATAACCGGACAAATAAGCCTCATAGGAGCAAAAATTTTTGTGATAACATTCAAACCTTCCAGAAGCACAATTGGGCCAAATATCAACGAATTTCTGAATATGTAATTTTTTTCGTTGTCCGCTTCACATGAAATGCCCCACAAATAAAATGATGTTAATTGAAAGCTAGAACCATAATGCTCAACACAGAGTTGAGTTAATTTTGACTAGCATTTAACCGAAGTTGTTCACACAGAGATACTGTAGCAGAATTAAGTTAAATTTGCCAACAATGCTACTGGTATCTCTGCGTACACATGCGTTTTTTCTTGCTATGCGGAAGCTCTGCTTTTTTCATCCCATTTTTGGATGAATATTTCATTCTCTACTATTGCCCAATTCCTTTTCGCATTTCTTTTGCTGATTTTTAAAGGAAATAACAACATATAGTTAAAAACAGAAATTGTATAATTTACGAATCAGCTGTTCTATTTTGACATTTCTTATAAAAAAAAGTTTCTTTCGTCAAAAATACCACTGTATATAAACTTTTATATTATTTTGTGCATACTTTTAGGCACTTTATACATTGAGTCATAAAAAAAATCAGACTATATTATGAGTTAAGCTGAATTAAATCGTACATTTTTGTACTGGTAAAGCAAGAGTTTATTTCTCGTTAAATGAATAAACTCAGCTATGTACTGGTATCTCAAACTTAACTCTCTGTGTTGACATAGCATTAGAATATAGGTAAAGAAGTTCATGGTAGAGGTAGAGTTCTTCTTCAGCTATAGAACTCTTGTGGTAACAATTTGCACAGACAAAACATGTTGAGTGTTCTGATAGCTATGCAGCTTTGTCGTCAATTCCTTCGGTAATAGAAAGAGACCCTTAAATTCAAGGAAATTATTTTTGAAAAATAAGATTTTGAGCTGAATATGTTAATTTTTTGTATTTTGACAAATGAAATAAGTACCTTTATGCAAGTTAATTTACGTCATAATTATCAAAAATATTACTAAATAGTATTTGTGATTCAATGTTTATGTGAAAAATGTTTGATGCTTAGTAAGTTCTTTCGAAATACGAACCTACAAGCACTTACGAAGTGACATAAAGCCCCTTAAATTCTCTTATTGTTAAAAAAAAAATGCATTTTTATAATTTCTTGGCAAATATACTTCAGAACAATGCATATTCATTAAATCAATTTGGATTTTGAAACTTCTTTTTTTTAAATATAAAAACTTACGCATAAGTACAAAGTTTTGAGAATACTGTCTGCAAATTTAAAGTTGATCTAAGAAACTGTTTGAATGAGAGAGGTTTTGAGGTTAACATGAGCACATTGAGCTGAGTGTATCGTGATCGTTTTAATGCTTTAAACATCGCGTTTTTCTCAAAACCACTTTTTTGAAGTCGGTAGTCACTTTTCTCAAAACTTTGGCACCGACCGACCGACCCATCGTTCTTAATATTTTACTGTGAAATGTTCTTTTATTTGCAATAACGAACATGGCTTAACTCTTGAAGGATCTTAAAAATATTCACGAAAATAGGCCTTATTTTTTGCCTTCCAGACCCAGATAGGTACTTGACAATAAAAAATTGTTTGTGATTTTAAAATTTTTTAAGTCCCAAAAGTTGTATACCAAGAAACTTTAAGAACCTTGAGAAAGATCCGCTTTTTGCAAAAAAAAAAATTGTTCCTTTAACCCAAAATTAATTTCTAGTAGAAAAGTTATGTGAATAAGCAAAACTGTCGTATTTCGTCTAATGTCGAGTAACTAAAGACAATACAAGCACAGTCAATGCACCCAAAAAAGTCCAATAAAAATGATGGCTGCAATGGTGCCCGCTGTCTTTCGATGATTTTGAATTGTTTTTTTATACCGAAATGCACAAACTTTATCTGTTCGATGTGTTATACCCAAACGATGACGCTGCATACCATCCAGCACATGCAAGAGAGGATATATAGAAGAAGGTATGAGTTAAGTATGGGAATTTATCTCAAGTTAAGATTTGAACTTACTCATCTATTTCATTTATCAATTTCAACTGCTATAATCGAGAAAACATCCACTATGTTTGAACAGGTAGTTCAAAATTACTACCTCGCATGGTTCACTGAAGATGTAGTCGTGAAATATACGTATGAACATAAAAAAAATCCTTAAAAAATAAATGACTAGCATTATTACACAACTCAAATAAAAATTTCATTCGGTCTTGCAATATTTATACCCCCACGCGTACTGCGTAAGGGGTATATTAATTTTGTCACGACGTGTGTAACACCCAAAAGGAGGCGTGGTAGGTATGGAAAAGTATATATATTCTTGCTCAGCATCACCACCTGAGTTGATTTAGCCATGTCCGTCTGTCTGTCCGTCTGTCCGTCTGTCCGTCTGTCCGTCTGTCCGTCTGTCCGTCTGTCGACACGATTACAGCCGTAATTTTGAAGATATCGTAATGAAATTCGATATTTAAGCTTTTTTTAAAAAAACTAAGGTCAAGTTCGAGAATGGGCTAAATCGGATGAAAACCACGCCTACCTCCCATACAACCCCAAAATTGAAAAATCTATAAAGAGGCTAATATTAAAGTTACAAGACGGAAACTCGGTAGTTGTGTACTCAATGTCAAAATTAAGATGTGTTAGAAAAATGGGCGTCATCAACTCATTAACACGCCCACCTCCCATACAACCCCATAATTGAAAAATCTATAAAGAGGCTAATATTAAAGTTACAAGATGGAAACTCGGTATTTGTGTATTCAATGTCAAAACTGAGGTGTGTTATAAAAATGGGCGTCATCCACCTATTAACACGCCCACCTCCCATACAACCCCAAAATTGAAAAATCTATAAAGAGGCTAATATTAAAGTTACAAGACAGAAACTCGGTATTTGTGTATTCTATGTCGAAACTGAGGTATGCTAGAAAAATGGGCGTCATACACAATCTAACACGCCCACCTCCCATACAACCCCAAAATTTAAAACTTTATAAAAAGGCTTATATTTAAGCTGCAGGAAAACAATTTGATATGTATGTATTTTAGACACATAAAAATAATAATATCTCTCAAAAGCTCATACAAAAAGCTCTCCAATTTAAGATTCTTCCACCCTTAAGAATCGGCCGTGGGGGTATTTTTACTTCGGCCAAGTCGAAGATATACCTTACTAGTTTTCTTTGTATTTATGTGAAAATTAGTAAGGAAACGGATTAGGGTCAAAATTCCCTGTACATAAAATTCTTTTTACAAAATTTCCTTTTTCAAAATTTGTCTTTTTAAAGTTTACCTCCATTACAAAATTCACTTTTTACAAAAAATCAACTTTTCAAAAATAACTTTCACAAAGTTCCTTTTTACAGAATTGACCTATATTAAACCTATATTAGAAAAAAACCAACTTTTCAAAAATAACTTTCACAAAGTTCTTTTTTACAAAATTGACCTATATTAAATTCTTAGAATAAAAAAAATGATACAAAATATTTTGCCACAGATAAAACGTACGAACTTTTACACTTTCAGTTTTAGAAAGGGCATTAATTCTGTATTATTCTGTATTCTTATACATTTCTTATACAAGAAATGTACAATTATTATACAATTCTGTATTCTGCATATTTTGTAAATGTGAATTTTTAAAAAAAATGGATTTTGAAACGGTTGAATTTTGAAAAGGGGAATTTTATAAATGTTCGATTACGGGGAATTGCAAAAATATATTTTTACTAATCATATATAAATTGTGAAACAAAAATCTGAACTGCTATTGAGCCATATAAATATGAAAAAATAATTACCCGACGATAGGAAAGCAAAATTCTCAATTAGCCTTGTTAGTTACAGGCATGTTACAACGGTTACAGCGTTCGTTACTGGACGGCGGATAGTGAAGGTGTTGATGTAGTGACGGTGCACTCTGGTCTAGATGTTGATTCTAATATATAGTTTTTTGCTTAAAAAGGAGTTTTTTCAATAGATAATATATAAAAACTTAGATAGCAATAAAAATTACCTTACAATTTTTGTTTTACATTGTGGCAACACGTGTTAACTTGCAACAAATGTTGCAACGTTAACAAAAATTTGCAGTTTTCTGATTGTGGTTTTTAGTGATTTTTTACTTAAAAAGTGCATTGTTCTTGACAAATTCGTAATGGATAGTATTCAACAAAGTAAGTATTTACAATTTTTATTGAAAAAATCTTTGTGCTTAAAAATTCAGAAGGGTATTAGAAGAGTATTTTTTTTTCGTAAAAATGGATATATTTTATTGGTTAAAAAATTTT
Source organism: Tetanocera ferruginea (assembly GCA_958299015.1). NCBI lineage: Eukaryota > Metazoa > Arthropoda > Insecta > Diptera > Sciomyzidae > Tetanocera > Tetanocera ferruginea. The sequence continues at coordinate 11,566,342 of OY282641.1, read as the reverse complement.
CCGGTATTTGCAAATCTTAAAACATATTTTTTCCGAATTTCTTATGATTTCGGTTTCTAGAAACAAGAACAAATAATTGCCCCTACCCGCCACTTTGACTTTTATCTTATATTATAGGAGCGGATCTCGTAAGGAGTTCTACAATAAATGCCTGCTTGTGAAAAATTTTATAATTTTTTCTTCACAATATTTTGAATTCTTGTGTATTCTTTTAACTTAATATTTGAATTCAACATATCATTAAAATAATTCTTCAAACTTTTCATTTTATGGTTGAAATTTCATGTATCAGAAGATTTTGTTATTATTTTTATTATTATAAAAATATATATGTATATTTTAGTAAAATTTTGTTCGCTTTTTTTTAAATAATATTACATCTGGGTTCAGCGTACGAAATAATAAACATAAAGATTACAAACTCTAATTTTTGTATTACTGGTGAATTAATTCGCGCTAGAATCTCACTTTAGACCACAGTGCGGTGCTTTGACTGTCAATACTTCTAATAGTGCCTGGTATATATGATGTTAGAGCTACGTCAAGGTTCTTACGAGCCGTTTAGAGAACTTACCAGAGTGGATTGAATGGGCCTCGTTGACTTGTTGTTGCCGCGAAAGAGCTTTTAAGTTCAAAACAGCCAAAAACAACTACTACCCTAATTGCTTGGTGTCGGTCAAAAAAGCGCCGGTCATACAACCAAGAAACGCTAGGGGAAGGCTTATCGAATAACCTTAATAATATTTTGTAAATCTTTCATTAACTTGTTGCTTCAATGTAATCACATTTTATTTTGATAGCCTACGTTTGACTTTGAATTTTCCCTACCGGGTATTTCGACTACCAACAAAAATTACGATAAATGTTAATAACATTTCGGTAGCTATCAGTTAATTTTATGTTCGCTCGAATGCATTTAAATAAAGCACGACATTAAGGAGCCATATAAAAAAAAAACGTGTAGTCAAAATGTTAAAAAATTTTGTAATTTTGACAGCTAAGTAGTTTTGCTTTTTTTAATCTTTTTGTAACGACATGACAACGCTTTTGACAAATGAGTGATAATGTAAGATTAAATAAAAAGCTTTCAGCAACTTTTGACAATTAAGCTGTCAAATGTGCTGCATACAAATGACAGTCGATTTAGTAATGTTGAAAAAATTTTGCATATTTCAACGTTGACGAAGCGTCGTGAGTCAATGCAATTTGACAGTTCAATAACTCTTATGACAGCACATAACAATGTGTAGCGCATTGACAGTTCTTGTCTTTGTGCCGAGCATATAAATTGCCAGATTTCAGCAGTGATTGAAAATGTGTAAATAAATTTACACAAATGCAAAATTATTTGGCATTTCTATAAATCGCACATTTTTTGGCTTCGTTCGACAATAATTTTCAGAATATCGCGGAAACGACCAAAAACACTAAAATTTCTTAGTAAAATGCAGACAATTTTTTATTTATCTATTTAAAAGCCAAAATGTCTGTCCCTTCTACGTTCAATGTCCTCATCACTAATTGAGCTGCTTGTCTGTTAGTGTGTTTTGTCTTTTTTTCTCAAAATTTCGGTGTTTTGTGCTTTTTATCTTAATTATCAAAATGTAGGTTTGTACTGATGACTGTTTACCGGTGATACCTGCATCTGCGTCTGTTCATTTTTAGTTTTGATTTTTTTTTATAACAGTTTGAAACTTGATCCTGCAAGGTTTTTTTTTTTTAAAAAGCATTAACAAACTTGAGAAAATATGTGCAGAAAACTGCATGTTTTTTGTTTTGATACTGTTTTGAAAAGTGCGTGTTCCAGCAATTGCGCCCACCACAGTGTTGTGACAATAATTGGCAGTATGAGAAAAAAGTTGGCCAATTTTGGCAAAAAAATAATTCAAATATTTCATGCAAATAAATAAATAGCTATGTTGTATGTGAAATAAATAACATTTATGCAAATTTAACTAACCACATTTTTGGTACATGTTGCCAACATTAACGTGTTACGCGTGTTTGAACTCAATTGCAGTTGGTTGGTTTTCAAGCATTTGACTTAGATTTCAAACTGATTTATTGCTGACAACAAATTCTGGGTAACAGCATTAAAGCAGCATGTTTAACCAATTACAGCAATATGGCAATGCTGTCCAATTTTTTAACAAACCAAATCAAAGAAATAGAAAAACTGCAGCAAAAAAACTAGAAAAATGTTATTTTTTGTGTAGACGTCTAAGATATCCAGCAGTGCAATTAAATATTATTTGCATGCAAAACTGTCAAAATTGACATTTGCTCAAATATTATAGATTGAGGTAATAAACAAAATGTTGATATTTTTAATGCTTTTTTAAGCTCTTTTAAGTAACCGAAGTCTTGCAATCATAAAATTTACAAATAACATACATACTGGATAAATTTTAATAATTCTTGACATTTGACCCTCAAGTGTAATAAATATTTAAATGTCAATTTTTGTTTTTTATAGCACTTCGCTTGCTCAACAGTCCGCTGGACGCTTACGCTCAGGATGTGGTCACTGGTGCGGGTGGCAGTCAATCGGATGCTGGTCTATTTCCGCCACTTTTTAATGTCGCACCACGTGCCATAATTTCGGTTAATGCCACATGTGGTCAAAATGGGCGCGAGGAATATTGTAAGCTGGTCGATGCGTATCCACACAAAAAGTGGGCCACACAGTGTGGCATATGCAATTCTCAGTCATCCGATGTGGGCAAACAGCGACCCATCGAGTCGGTTATCGGACAAACGGGCTATGACGAACGTTGGTGGCAGTCACCAACTCTGCAATATGGACGAAACTATGAATATGTTACCATAACGCTGGATTTGCAGCAGGTGAGTGGAATTTAGAAAGAAGCATTATTTTACTCATTTATGTTCAAACAGTGTCTGATGTAGATACTTTTTGAGCATTCACAACAAAAACTATGTAACTTTTAAAATTCTCATTACAATAACATCAATCAAACATCCATTTCCAAATGTGACAGTTTTGAAACATATGTATATTTCTTCTCACAATATGTTAATTTCTACACAGCAAATAAAAAACATGTCTTAGCATTTCAAGCGTGCAAATTAGTCACACTCTTTCTCTTATAGCTGTCAATGTGACAGTTGCATAACTCAACATTTCAACACATGTCAAAAAAATAACATATGCATGCACATGAGATTTGATCAAATCTACACGAAAACCAACAACAATTGAGTGAAATACCAAAGCAATGTTGTTTAGTTGACAAATCTTAAAGAGCTGTCAATATCATTCGAAATTGGTGGGAACAAAATCTCTCCAGCAGATATGTGAGAAGAAACTGGATTAGCGTGGGCGTTTACACGAATCTAGCTGCAGCTGCTACTGTGCTATGTTCAAACTATTCCCATGATATATGACAGAAATGAAGGATCTATTAATTTGATAAATTTTATCGTTTTTTTATTTTTATTTTCTTGTATCACATGTACTACTTACTGTCTTGTAGTGTTATCTTTGAGTAATCAAAGCTATTTCAAATTTTGTAAATGTTTTGAGAATTTTATGTGTAAGGTTTTCTTAAAGAGCAGGAGCAAAATTAATTTAAAAATATAAATTTTAAAAAGAAAATGGTTTCAAAAATGATGACATTTTATCTAAAAGTGCCTATAAGACATATTCGCCCATATATTACTCCGATTACTAAACATACAATGTTATATTGTGATGTCATACTGAGTTGAATGAATCAGACTATCTATTTCAGGTATCCTAAATCTTCAAAAACCAATAGAATCGACATAAAAAAGAGCTGTTAATTGCCCAATCATTATTTGTGAATATGGAAGAAATAGTTACTAAAAGCCATTTTTACCGTGAGTTTAAAGGACTTAAATAGCTCATAGCCATTACCTGCTCAATGAGCATTCCATGATTTTCTAGAACATAACCTTAGAAAAGATACACTTTTTAATTAATTCCTTAAATCTTCTTAATTAAATTAAGATGAAATCTTTTAAAAATAAGATGAAATCTTTTGAATAAAATCAAACAAAAATCTTCGTAAAATAAGTCGAAATCTTCTTCTTAATAAAATCAAGATGAAATATATTAAAAATTAGATGAAATATTCTGAATAAAAGCAAAAAAAAATCTAGTTAAAATTAGTTGAAACCTTTTTAATAAATTCAAGGTGAGATCTTTTAAAAATAAGATGAAATCTTCTGAATAAAAGCAAGAAGAAATCTATTGAAAATGAGCGGAAATCTGCTTAATAAAATCAAGATGAAATATATTTAAAATAAGATGAAATCTTCTGAATAAAATCAAGATGAAATCTATTAAAAATGAGTAGAAATCTTCTTAATAAAATCAAGATGAAATCTATTGAAAATAAGATGAAATATTCTGAATAAAAGCAAGAAGAAATCTATTTAAAATTAGTTGAAATCTTTTTAATAAATTCAAGGTAAGATCTTTTAAAAATAAGATGAAATCTTCTGAATAAAATCAAGATGAAATCTATTAAAAATGAGTAGAAATCTTCTTAATAAAATCAAGATTAAATCTATTGAAAATAAGATGAAATATTCGGAATAAAAGCAAGAAGAAATCTAGTTAAAATTAGTTGAAATCTTTTTAATAAATTCACGGTGAGATCTTTTAAAAATAAGATGAAATCTTCTGAATATAATCAAGAAGAAATCTATTAAAAATAAGATGAAATCTTCTGAATAAAATCAAGAAGAAATCTATTAAAAATTAGTGAAATTCTTCTTAATTATATCAAGATGAAATTTGTTAAAAATAAGATGAAATCTACTGAATAAAATCAAGAAGAAATCTATTTAAAATAAGTGAAATTCTTCTTAATTATATCAAGATGAAATTTGTTAAAAATGAAATGAAATCTACTGAATAAAATCAAGAAGAAATCTATTTAAAATAAGTGGAAATCTTTTTAACAAAATCAAGCAGAAACCTTTTTATCTATAAAAAAATAAATAAAAACAGGTTTTAATTTTTTTTCAATATGTTTAGTAATATTTTTAATAATAATATAATAATGTTTTTAGCATATGACAATATATATACTTAAATGATATATGATATAATGTCAGAACTCACATATGTACAATAATATAATAATGGTAGAAAAAATATGAATAATTTATTTAAAAAACGCCAATATTTTTTGGCTTTTTTGACCAATCAAATTGATTAGGTTTTCCTTTAAAATATAGATAAAATAAGAAGATTTTCATCTTAAATCAATTCATAGGGCAAAATAGTAATATTAATAAGGTTTTCTTCTTAACAAAATTAAAATGAAATCTTTGAATATTAAGAAGATTGTCTTCTTAATAAAAATGTATAAGATATTCCTTCAAAATAGATGTAAAATGAGAGGATTGTCATCGTAAATTAATATATAAGGCAATATAGTAAAATTAATAAGATTTTCTTCTCAATAAAATTTAGAAGAAATCTTAGAATATTAAGAAGATGTCTTCTTATTAAAATTGATTGGGTTTCTCTGTAAAATAGAGATAAAATAAGAAGATTTTAATCTGAAATCATTTTAAAGAGCAAAATAGTAGTATTAATAAGATTTTCTTCTCAATAAAATTAAGATGAAATCTTAAAATATAAAGAAGATTGTCTTCTAAATAATATTTATAAGGTTTTCCCCATAAAAAAAAAATATAAATTAAGAAGATTTTCATCTAAACTCAATTTTTTTACAAAAAAAAAAAAAAAATACCGAATATGAAGGAATCCTTTTGTTTTAAAGTGGTTCTCTTTTTAATAAATTTAAGATGATTTACAACAGAGATGCCCAGCGCCTAACTCTTTCCACTCTTAAAATTTTTCTGTAAATTTTACAACATATTAATAAGAAGATTTTCTTCTTGAAATTTCTTCGTTTCTACTCTCGCTCATTCCCCTTAGCCTAAAAACTATTTAAGATGACAAACTTCTTAATTTTAGCGTGTCTATTTTTCTCTGTGTACCCAAAAGTGCAATTGTACTCAATTGTTGCTCTTATATATGAAGTATAGACAGTGCGAAGATCAGTTGAAGTTAAATATTTTTTGCTTCTGTTTAGAAACCTAGTCACTTGGATGCTTCTTTTGACACATCGAAAATATGATCATTCCAACGAAGGTCAGATTAACTTGTTATGTGCAAAAAGTCAAGAGGGGGTTAATCCGCAACACCAACATCATTCATATTGAGGGGAGCTAAGAAGGCAATCCATTCGCTTTGGACTTACAAACAACTCTGGGTCTTACTTGCATTAAACTTTACGCTATTAACATGACCTCACTCGGAGATTTTCTTACAAGTTATTAAGGAGAAGTGATTCATATTTTGGCTTTTTCTCTCAATCTTAGAGAAATAACGATAGAAGGTCGTTTATAAAAACCAAAAAAAAAATAGGTCTGAAGGGACTGAGGTTTGTGGAACTCATGCATAGATGATGTGTTCGTTAAACGAAATGCCGTCGACTGTCCTAGGGCTACCCGTACAGTTATATACACGTCTGATCAAATTAATAGATACATCTAGAGAATTTAATGTTCATCTACCATAAATTACCATTTAAGCAATTTTAACATACAGTGGTTTTTTTAATTTAAAGAATGCACACCAGCAACGCCTTTTATCATCAATAACATAAACTGTATCCCTGGTTTTTTCTCGCTCTCTATTTGTTTGCAAAAACTGTGAAAATTTGCTTGATCTAAGTAAAAGATACAAGAAAACTTTAACTTTTTTCTAACCGGAATTTAAAATTGAGTGAAACTTTTTCCGAAACGATGGGTGTTTTCAATATAGAATTAAAATTATTTAAAATATCGAGAAAAATTTAATGTAGATTGGTTGCAATAAGCACAGTTCCGGTGAGGAGAAAATATTGGCATTGAACCTAAGAAAAGAAGAAAAATCAGAACATTTATAAAAACAAGCCAGTCAGAGAAATGCCTGGTCGGCCATTTAAAACAAAGCTGGCAGGTGATCGCCACAAAGAAACGCTATTAAAAGGGAGATCCATTCAAGTATTCAAAAACTATTGCAGTTCTTGAAAAATTATCATATATTTCCGAAAAATTCTTACTCTTATTCATAACCTAAAAATTAAATTCGTTCAAAAGTTTCAGTACAGAAAAAAAAAACACAAATTGGCCATTTCAGCCCTTGAAAGGTCTTTAACCGAGCTTCTTATGATCAATTGTGTTGTGTGTGTTATTAAATGTTTGCACAGAATTGACCGAGAACTGGACCAACATATTTTATGCCGACTCCGAACGGCTAAAGTACATGTTCTCAAGAAGCTTTACATGGCATTATTTACTCTCTGAGGTTTGCCATTGTCTGCAGAGAGGTGGTGACCGATCAGAAAAATTTTTTATTGAAAAAAACTTTTCGCCGCGGCTGGGGATCGAACCCGGGCTTCGAGCATGCTAAGCCACACACTTAACCTGCATGCCACGGTCACCACAGTACAGAAATGCACCTGTCAAATAAAGGAAATTTTTTTAGCAAAATTTAAATAACTTGATTTTTGTAATTTAAATAACTTCTACTAATCGTAGAAGAAAGATCATTCACCATCAAGACAATGAGAGCTCCCACAAATCAGCTCAAGCAAAATCGTTTTTAAGCACAAACAACTCGGATTTGATGAGCCATCTACCTTACCGCCCCGACTTGGCTCCAAATGACTTGTTCTTGTTTTATGACATTACGAAAAAAGTGAGTTCGTTTTTCTACGCCTGGGGTAGTAAAAAACCAGGTTTCGGAAGTACCAACTTCAAATAATGTAATATGGATAATCTTGGATATAACTTTCAAGAACAATAAAATCATTTTATATAATAAACCACTATTTTTCATTGCCAGACGCAATGCTCGCATGTTAAAGTTAATTTTAACCCTGAAAACAGAGGACTAGTTATTTTAGAAATGAAGATCCAAATTCCGGCCTGAGTTAGGGTGCGGTTTTCATTGAGTCTCTAAATCTTGTTTAACATTATTTAAATATATCGCAAGTAGACAAACTTTTGGGCATTTACTTTTGGGGACTAGGGGTCATTTACAAATTATTGAATTATTGAAAAAACTTTCTGTGAGGATTGAACTCGGACAACCACGTTTCATTGTCTCTCATGCTACACAGTTAGCACAAACGACCATGGCCGCCACAATTCATCCATCCATTATTTTTACTCTATTTTATTTTACAAGACTACAAAATTGCAAGTTTGCAACTCACTGCCTGTAGTACGACAAAAATAAAAACACTTCATAAATAATGTTTGTTTTAATCAGGTGTACAACCGTTAACCAACAAAAATATCACCGGCAACATTAACATCTACACCCCACCCACCACCCATGCCACGCAACAATGTTTGCAAACAAATAGCAAGAAAAATCCTTCAAGGCTTGCCATCTGTTGGCAATATAAAGTAAATGATAAACAAGCAAATGCTACGCACTTCACGCCTCATGTAAACATAACACATGAAGTTCAAGACACAACACAAATAAGAAAAATTAAAAACAAAAATAAGCTACAAAACAGTGCTAAAAAGTTATAGCTTATAGCTGGCGTTGATATACAAATGAAAAATGGTGGCAACATCAATTATGTCAAATAATAATCAAGTGATGCGTGCTTGTGGCGCGTATCAAATCAAAGTGGGTGTGAGAGAAATAACTTCAACTTATTGAGCATAGTTAAAGGAATGAATAGTTGAGAATAGAGAGCGAAGTAAATAAATTTTGACATTTATGAACTCAGTACCTACTCGAAAAGGGGTTGGATTTTTTGGATTCAGGATGTAGTTGGGAGACACGATTGTGAGAAAATTGTGAAAAGTGCGCTGTCAAGGAAAATTAGTCAAAGGGAAAAATATAATATAACAAATAACGAAACTGCAGAACTGAGAGTCGAATTTTAGATTTGTAGAAGAAAAAAAACACCTGACGAACAAGAGCGACAAAACGAGATGTCAACTAATTTGTATTGATTTTGACATGCTAGAATAACAAGGTAGGCGCATATTGGAGAGGAAGTGAGCTAGATGTCAAAGTCAGCTGTTCAAATTTATGTTTTTCTAGTTGTTGTTGCTGGCTTTATTGTTTGACGTTTATAGCACTCACATCTTTGTTAGTGTAAAATTAAACATTTGAGCAGCCGTCAAAATATGAGCCTATCTTATTATTCTGTCATGGATTTTGATCATTCTGACTCTAAGAAAGAGAGGTAGCTCTGCATCTACTTTGTTCATTCTGCCATGGGGTGAAAATTGCAATAAAACAAAACTTCAAATAAAAACTGAGTGATTTGGAGCACACAATTTTTTCAAGTGTATGATGTTAATAAAATTTTATAAAAAAATGTTGTTTAGTACCACTACAAGACAGCTTACAACAATTTTATGCTTAAAAGTTGTGTACTAAACTACATAGAAAAAAAATTGCGCCTCACTTTGCTTTCAATTAAATAAACATGTTCGCATTTTGTCGCCTAGCGGTATATATCTTTGACAGAGTTACATTTAAACACATTTCCAAACAAGCATAAATATATTTTAATTTTCTCATAAATGACCATTTTGGTATTCAAATTGAGACAACATGAAAAATAAATTGTAAAATATTATACAAGACCAAAAAAACGTATTCAATATAAGCAAGTGTCGCTCAAAAAAGAAATAATTAAGTTTGACAGCTGCAGCAAAAAAAAAAAATAAAAATTGAAATTTCGTAATATTGACTTGATTGGAAAATGTTTAAAATGAAAACACAAAAACTTATCAATTAAGTTAATATTTCACTCCATTTATTTGATTTGATTCGAGTGAGAATTGAAAATTTCTTTAAATAACAGTTTTTTTTACAGAAGAATGATTTTTGATAGACATACATTCATATCTGTATCGAAAAAGAATAACCGCTAAAGTCGAATTAGGACAACAAAGTTTTTTTTTTCGCAACAAAAACTTGCAGCCTCGAAGTTTTGGGTTAAAATCCCGCTCAAGGTATGGTCCTACGCTTTTACCTTAATTTAATTCTTTCCTCATTTACAATCAACTGAAATTAAAAATTCATCAATATATACGATTTTGAAAGTTGTAGTTGGTGGTAGAGATGTTTGTGGAATGAGATTGCTTAATAACTCGAATTGACTGAGGTAAAGGCATAACACTTGCCTCAGATTCAAATTCGCATGTTAATATAGCGCTCCGCCACTCATGCAATATTCTTAACTTGTTTCTCTCGATTTCATTTTCTCTCCTACTGATCTATCTCCCCATTTCCGAACCAAGTCAGACTTGACTCAATAGGTTAGACACCTGAAATCCTTGGTTCAAAGCTAAAAAAAAATTTTGTTACGCAAATATTGATGGTCGTACCTTGAAAATAAAATGTTTGAGGCCATCTCATCTAAATAGCAAAAGTCAGGGTACCTTGATAGATATTAGGTAGCGATTTTAATCTTAAAAATGTTCTCCTGAAATTGTTAAAATTAGTTTAGCTATTATTTCTTGTCGACACAGATATGTTTTAAAGTTCTATCAAATTTACTGTTACCGAATCAAAATCCATTCATGAACAGAGATAAATTTTATTTCTCAACCTGTACCAAAAAGTTTGTCCTTTAAGAAATTTTTCGAAGCTCTACATGAAGACTGAAAAGGAAATAATATGTCATATGAATTAAATTTTTATTTTATTTCTTATATATTTTAAGAATTATTTATATTAAATTTTTCAATTGATTCTTCCCAATTTGCACTCACATCTTAATAATACTCTTTTCTTTAGAAATCATTTCCTTTTTTTTTTGTTTGTTTGTTTAATCTTGAGTCACTCTTGAGCTGCAATTCCTCAAAGTCCCTAATTAAAGATGTCTACTCCATATGCTCTACTAAACTTCACTGTCTACAAGCACACTGTCTCTGTCAAATGTCAAGTGTTGATATATTTATCGTTCATGAGTCAGCCGGTTAAATCTGTTGGTCTTTTGATTTATGTCAACTATTTAAAGCTGACTGTCAGCTCTTCGGCTGGCTGAACTCAAGTCTCCACTTTTGTACTTATCATAAGTGGCTCACTCTCTCTTTCTGCCTTGCATAAGTCTCCACCGGTTCTTAGGCTTCACTTAAAATAATATTAATTTTTGTTAAATTAGCTCAATTAATCATGCTGCGTTATGATATGAACACTAATTTTAGCTTTTTGGGGTGAATCTTTTGAAATTTTCAAAACTCTTGGAAACACATACTACAGCTAAAATGTAAACATCTATTGAAACTAAGAAGAGATCAACTGTATTTCAGATGGAATCAATTTAAATTCTGAAAAAATCTTTTGTATTTCAGAAAAGATCAATTGTAATTCAGAAAAGTTCCACTAAAATTCTGAAATGATTATTTGAAATTCATAATAAGTTAATTGAAATTCAGAAATCATAATTTGAAAGAAAAATTTAATTTGGAAAACAAAAGATCTATTGAGATCAATTAAAATTACAAAAAAAAACCAATTAAAATAACAAATCAACGAATTAAAAATTGTAAAACTTTAATTGAATTTCAGAAAACGCGTCAATTCTAATTCATAAAATTGCAACTGAAATTCTAAAAAGTGATGCTATTATGAATAGAATGATGATGGTATGATGGTGATGGTATCTTGATAGTGTGGTGATGGTATGGTGATGGTATGGTGATGGTATGGTGATGGTATGGTGATGGTATGGTGATGGTATGGTGATGGTATGGTGATGGTGTGGTGGTGTTATGATAGTTTGGTGATGTTATAGAGGCATAGAATATTCCACACTTAATTGACTTGATTTTCCTTTCTTTCCTACTCATCTACCACCCCATATTTCGACCCTAGGTAGAATTGATGGAATAGATTTGACAACTGAAATTCTTTATTCAAAGCTTAAAAAAAGGTTCGAATAAAAAATATAAATTTCCACACTTTAATTTATGAAAAATAATTTATTATTTAAATCCTTCAGTATAATGATATCAAACATAAATAATATGACAATGTTCAACACAAAACAAAAATAACAAGGCTCTGTCAACGGATTCTGGTACAATGAACCAAAAAAAATATTCGTGTATCGGCGTTTTGAAACTTTACGTCTGAGTTTTATTTAAAATGAGTTTTACTTTTCCCATTTTTTGCAATTTCGAATGCTGTATCGTAATAAGAACAATCAGATCCTTACATTTTAGCTATAGGATGTGTTTGGAAGCAATTAGTTTCTAGGGTCCTCTCTCGATCGACAAAACTAACACTCTACAAGACGCTCATCATGCTTGTGCTTCTCTATGGCGCTGAGGCATGGGTGGTATCGCAAACAGATGTAGCCATTCTTGGCGTGTTAGAGAGGAAAGTTCTTCGCAAAATCTTTTATTTGGTCGTGTTCGAGTTGACGACGACTATCGCATTCGAATGAACCACGAACTTTACGAGCTCTACGACGACAATGACTTGATCCAGCGTTGGATGTACGTTGGCTGGGTCATGTCTTTCGTATAAATGAAGAATCTCTAGCGATCATGCCTCCGATGAATTGACCAGGCCGAGGAAGCGCTAACCGCGCTTAGTGAAAGAAATTGGAGACGGCGCGCGCGAAGCAGAGACGCCTGGTGAGTCTGATAACGTCGGCCGTAACTCGACGTCGGGTTGAGTTATGTGTTTGGAAAAAAAAAAATTCCCATTTCAGCCCTTGAAAGGACTTTGACCGAGCTTATTATGATCAATTGTGTTGTGTGAGTTATCAAATGTTTGCACACAATTGATCGAGAACTGGACCTATGTATATGTTTTATGCCGACTCCGAACGGCTTAAGTTCATGTTCTCAAGAAGCTATACATGGCACTATTTACTCTCTGAGGTCTGCCATTGTCTGCAGAGAGGTGACCGAACAGACAAATTTTTTTTTTATTGAAAAACTTTTTGGCACTGGGGATCGAACTTGGGCTCCGAGCATGCTAAGCCACACACTTAACCTGCATGCCACGGTCACCACGGTGTGTTTGGAAAATTTATGTAAAAAAACTACGAGGAATTGCTACTTTTTAGAACCTTTTAACCCTCTAACGCTTCTTCTCTGTGTATGGGTCTTTTAAGTCCACATTTGAAAAAATTGCAAAAAAGACCGAAAAACTGGGCCATTGAGGGTAAAAATGTCACACGAAAATATTCCTCATAAAACTCTACAATAATAGCGTTTTCTTTTCTCAAAAAAAATTTTGAATTTTTTCTGCCCTTTATGATTTTTTTATAATTTTTTTGTTCTTTTCTCAAATAAAATTCTGACCGCTGAAATTGAATCATGTTCATTTCTCGTAAATTTTGACCTTAAAAGTTGAAAAAATTAATTTCTGCCCTCATGACTTCGACGGTTCGAAAAATTCTGACCTCAAATGCTACCAACTGAATGAACAAAATAAATGACAAATGTGGAAATTAAATGACTCTTTAGTGGAAAACGTCAAAATTCTTCTATGGAAAAAAAATCAAATTTTTATTAGCGGGAAAAAACAATTTTGAATTTGATATCCCGCGTAATTACATTACATTAAAACATTTTTAAGCTGAAAATCGGGACAACCGTTGTTGAATGAACGTATCAAAGTATTTTTGTGCTGTTAAAATCATCTGTTGAACTGTTTTTGTTGAAATGCCTGTCTTCTCAAAACTTCGTTATCAATATCTCAGTGGAAGTGTGCCACACTGTTATGCGGAGGATGTAGGTTCGTATCCCAGCTGTGAAAGTATCAAAAATTTTAATTTAATAAATGAAATTCTATATCTGTTTCATTAGCTGTTTGGTCCAAAAAAAAAAAACTTCAAAACAAGTTTGCTTACAATCTGGAAAAAATTTTCATTTTTTCATTAAAAAAAAAAATAATTTATATAAAAAGAATTCTTTGTTGGTCTTGTCGGTATTTGAACCTAGAACAGTCGAGTACTAAACGCACATGTCAGCACAATCGGCTAAACATGAACTTCAAAGACAGTGATAAAATTTCAGCAAGAACGTTTTTATATGGGTTTCATGTTCTTTAAACCCACAGTCACCCGACTGTTGCATTTATTTAACAGTGAAATCTGTTAATTCAACCCATGATTTTTTTTTGATATAAACAACATTTTTTCCCTGAGTGTGAAGACTACAATAGTAAAGAAATCTTATATATTAATGAAATGAAAATTAAAATAAATTAATGCATGGGGTTCCCAACTTTCTAAGAGAGAAATAATTTTGTGAGAAAAAACCCGCTCTTTTTTTCAAAAGTAAAAATTTTCTCAAAAAATTTAGTTTTCTGCATTTATCAATTGTCAAATTTGTGGTTTCAGTTCTGAAAGTTCGTTAAATTTCCTTTCAAATATAATTACAATCACTGGACTTCTGACTAAAAGTATTTATAATGAATTTTCTTAATATTGTCGTTAGTTATTTGGTTGAAAATGTCAAGAGAGAGAAAAAAACTGTCTCAAATTGAATGTTTTAAATTGGGAAGCCAATATCTCCGCTATTTTTAAATAGATTTCAGCTATTTCTTTTTTGTATTTAAGTCTTATTAGTTGACTTAAAAAATTAATAAAAATTCTACCTGTACTTTTTTGTTTATATTTAAAATGTTACTTTTAAAAAGATACCACCAAATTTGGTCTTTTCTCAAAATATGTGTCATAAATGATTTTTGTTGGAAAAAAAACAAAAACTCAAATTTGCATTTTTGATTTTCTTTCAATATTTTTACCACATTTTAGGTGAATTTATTTACTTTTTTTGACAATAAATTAATAAACTGTGTGCCATAAAAAAAATCAAGGCTACGCCCTATGATTTATTTGACAAAATTTAATTTTTTTAAAATGTTAGTTTTTCTATTATTAAAAACTTACCAAATAAAAAATAAATTTCTTTGAAGGAAAAAGCTTTATATCTCCAATCAATTAAAAGTTATAGACGATACAAAATTAATTTGGAACTATGGTAAAGTCTGACGTATAAGTCTAAAATAATTTTTTGGCGAATTGTTATTAACAGATATTTATTGTCATACGTTTTTCAAAATTAAAAAAACGAATTTTCATCACCTACCACATTCCAACCATTTCTTTTAATATCAACTGTCCAAATTTAAGCTTAAGCGACATTCAATAGACGTAATACAAGGATTTTCCATTAAATTAATTAACCAAAATTAAACTGTAATTATTACGCAAGTTTTAATGTACATTGGCAACGGTAGCTTAACACGAAAGCAATGACGACACGTTAACACGCAAGACAACATGTGCGCATGCGCAGCATAGCTGCCAAGAGTCAAATGCATGCAACACTTGTAAGAAAGTCCTGCCCAATAAATATCAATAGAATCAGCTAGTGCTGCGAGTGAAAAAAAGGGGAGCACCGTAACAGTACAACCATTAGAAGCATCTTAGTTTTTGCTTCAATACAAAATTTGGCAAATAAACTTTGGCAACACAAGCAAGCCTATTTTGTAAATCATTAAATAAAAAATAAAATCACGTTTTAAATGTCTGGCAATGCCGCCGCCACAAAGATGCTTGCAGCTTAGCAGGCTTAAAGAATTTTCTAAGTTTGTAAAATTTTGGCAGTGCAGCAGCAATTATATGCAAATCAGTCAACAAAAACTAAGCAATACAAAACACATAAACATACACAAAATAAACAACAACAAATAAAATGCCTATTAAAATAATTGCGACGCTTGTCAAACATTTGTATGAATGATTATTTCTTTGCTGTTGTGACGTTTCCGTTGCTTGTGGTAGCCATTTTTGGTAACGATTAATGAAGCAATTACCAAAGGAAAATTGTTGCTTAAAGAAATCAACAAACAGAATAAAACAAACAACACAACAAAACAAAATTTGAGCAAACAAAGTTGTTGCAGTTAGTGAGGGGTACAAAAAAAAAAGTTGTTACGTCAACTAGTAAGCAAGTTGGGCTAATTTATTTGCAAGAAATAATAAACAAAATTCAAACAAACATGGCTGAAACGGAAGCCCATTTTTGGTAGTTTGACATTTTGTGACGCCATATTTTTTTTTTGTTATTGCCATTTATGCCATTTTGTATTTGACAATTTGTGTTTTGTTTTTTGTTTTTGTTTGGCATTTGGTTTAGCGCTACAAATTGTTTCAGGCACGCTGGCGGCATGTTGCTGTCTAGCTGTCAGCAACAAGTTGACAACTAAGCCAGACAACTAAGCGAACATCAAAACATGATAGTAGCAGATTTTATAAAAATTTAGAAGATCTTTGTAATGCCGCGATTAAGTATTGCTGATATTTAACAGTTTTTAAAGTTGAAAAGGCACTGAAGCAGTCCTAATTAAAAAAAAACGACTCTAAAATACAGCAGTGAGCAAAAAGTAATGTCAGCAAAATTTTATAAAATTTCAAAATATTTTCTTTTTATGTTTGAACCTTTAAGCCTAGTACTATGCTCGATTGCGTGAAATTTCACTGGCAACAGCCATTTATTTGTTGCGTGAAAATTTTGACAGATATTTTGTTGCGAACGAACAGCTGATGATCAGCTTACAAATTTCGACAAGATGTAAATAAACAGCCACAATTTATTAGAGGAAAAGCAGAAAATCGTTTAAGTTCTTAAATTTTCATATTTGTGATTATATAAATACAAAATAAATATTTATACAAGTATGCATGTCCTTTGTTGTGAAGCAGAACAAGTCATTAGTTTATGGCAGCCTGCAAGCTGCGAAGTTTTGCGACCACCAACACCGCGGAAAGGTGTTGGTGGTCTGTATTTACAACTTCCAACAACTGCAATTATTAATTGCAAAACTTTAGAAATAGTAAAAATGTCATTTCAATTAGAAACATTGTTCTTTTGCTGGCACTTTTTTCTTAAATAAAATGACAATGTCACTTTTCACGGCAAAATAAATGGTCGGTTCAATTAAATTGCCGTGAAAAAAATGTTGCTAGACGCATGTTGCGGAATATAGTAATAGATTTTCCGCAGCGAAGCATAGTACAGCTTTGACGAAAAAGTTGTGAAATTTGCACGGTTGTTTCACAGCTGTCATTTTTTGTATGGAGATTTGAGTGGAATTTCACGTGAAGCCGAACAGAGTACTATGCTTTAAGCTACAAATCTTTACTAAATTTTTTTTTTTGTTCGTGTTACAGAACCGTTACATTTGCATCACGTTTTCGAATTGCTTTACTTTGTTTATCGCTGCTTCAAAAGCTTACCTGTAAACTTTTCACACACTGCTGTCAAAACTGTTTGATCGATCACGTCTCTTTGGCTATCAATTTGTTATCAAATTCGTAATTAACAACTTCGCTTAAGTGTCAGAAATCGCAGTTTACAGCACGTTCCAATCGTGTTTAAAAATTTTTAGCATTTTTTTTTATCGTTTATTGCTTGTTTCAAATGATGGATCATAGCATAGCATTTAAATGCAGCTAATAATTGCCAACTTAACCGCAATTTGTTGCTGGCGATCACTTTATGCCAGTCTTAAGCAGCAAAGCTTTTACCACTCAAAATCACTTAAAGCGAATGAGTTTAATTCAATTAACAGTGCTTTATACTCAAAATCACAGCAAACTTAAACTACAAGTGACAGCTGTCAAGTGTTCTTTGTCAAGATAATAAGGGAATGCCTGAGCAGAGGAAATGATATCAGATACACTAAATTTCATATTTCAAAATACACTTAAAACAAAAATCTACTACATGGTTAAAAATCTTGGACTAAAGTTAAGTCAATCATGTACTGTATATAAGACGATGCCGAAATTGTATTAGAATTGAAACCACGTCAAATGCTACAACTACGTTTAAGTCCCGCATGGGTTTAAAATTAAAACCACGCCAAATACTTAAACCTAGTTTTAGTCCGGCATGAGCTTAAAATTTAAACTCCTATCGGTTTAGTATTTAAATTTCGTAAATTCCGTGACTCAGTTGGTTAAGCAGTTGTCGATTTAATTTGATGAATCAAGTGACCCTGGTTCGATCCTCAGCCAGACCGTATTTAATTTTTTTGTTATTTCTATATAATTATAATCTTATATTATTCATTATTTTAATAAATTTGAATTGTTTCACATTTTAAGTTTTTGCCACATCCTAGGATCGAACCGCGGACCATCGCATTAGAGTCGCGAGTTCTAACCTCAGGCTAATCTGTTGCTTGCTACAGCATGAACAAAATGTAAACCAAATACAAAATACTTGCTTCTATTACCTTTTAGTTATTTTTATTAAATTTTAAACCTTAAGTACTAAAATTCAAATTTTATTCCCATAAAAGTTCTATTCTAAAGTTTTAAAACGTTTTATTCCCATTTAAAATTTAAAATTTAAAATTTAAAATTTAAAATTTAAAATTTAAAATTTAAAATTTAAAATTTAAAATTTAAAATTTAAAATTTAAAATTTAAAATTTAAAATTTAAAATTTAAAATTTAAAATTTAAAATTTAAAATTTAAAATTTAAAATTAAATTTTATTTAATTTATTTAAATTATAATATATAATATATATATATAATATAATATATAATATATATATAATATAATATATAAATTATATAATATTTAAAATTTAAAATTTAAAATTTAAAATTTAAAATTTAAAATTTAAAATTTAAAATTTAAAATTTATATATATATAATATTTTAAATTTAAAATTTAAAATTTAAAATTTAAAATTTAAAATTTAAAATTTGAAATTTTAATTTAAAATTTTAATATCTTAATATATAAAAGACAAGCGTCCTGCTCCGTGCTCTATATCGTAAAACATGTTCAGCCTGGACCAGAATTGGTAAAAAATTATCTATTTGAAATCTTTGTACGTACTATACTTTTTAGAACCTGTTCAGAATGGACCAGAACCTGTTATTAAATTATGTATTGGAAATCTTTGTACTTTAAGACTATCGTTATTTTCCTCAACTACTATACGTCAAACATCATGTCTTGCTATTACAGTGCTTCTTAATTAACAGAACCGCAACCTATTCGGTCTGCATAAACTGAACAGCAATTATTACATTCAGTGACTTTGGTGTCAATTGGAATTGCTAGAATTAAATCACAATGTTCGGTCTTCTGATCCAAGTTTTAGCGATTGGCTACTGAAGTTAGGAAATGGAGATGAAGATATCATAGAAATTCCCGATCATTTTGTTTGTAAAGGTTCGCTTATTAACCCTTTCAATGGCTTGCCTAGAATAATCGTGGACAATTTTTTTGAGCTTATATTCCCATCATTTAAGTAATAAAAAGATTAAAAAACATCCCTCTGATTTTTACATGAGCTGCTTTGCTTTTAGCAGGCTGTCTAATATAATGGACAAAACCATGATAACGTTGGATTATAATATTTTAGTTCAACTAAAACAACCGGGGACAAATGCTAATGCGTTATTTGCAAATATTATAAAACAAATTACACTTTGCACACCAATCACAATAATCACTTCTTTTTTGCAAAATTTATTAGCACGCGATATAAAAAAATTGAAGGCGTCTGTTGGGCATAAAATCGAAAATCTAACTCACTTAAACGCTATATATCTCCCTAAAATTATTTTTGTCATGTTGGAACAACTTCATTTCATAGTACCAACCTATTTGATTTTAGAAAAGACGTTGGAAAATAAAAAATTTTTTAAAAGTGTCCAATATAATGGACAAAACCATTGAAAGGGTTAAATAGATTTTTGGCGATACTTTGAGTCCGAATAACATCAACCGTTATTCCAAAATTGCTATCCTGTGCCCAAAAAATTTCGATGTGAACGAAGTCAACGAGCAAGTTCTAAATATTTTAGTTGGTGACACAGTGACAGATCTGAGCACGGATTGAATTGAAGACAGTGATGATAACGATAAGCAAAATTATCCTGCCGAGTTTTTGAATGAATGTTGTCCTTCAGGAATGCCACTTCATAAGTTAAACTTCAAAGTTGGAAGTATTATAATACTTCCTCGAAATTTAAATACCAAAGAGGTCTCTGTAATGGAACGCGGTTAGTTGTGAAAAACCTGAAAACTAAATTAATCATCGCACTGGTATTGACAGGCACTGGCGAGCATGAAATAGTTTTCATACCTAGAATTGATTTGGCCATCAATTCAAATAAAGGTTAAATATTGCAAAAAGTAGGAGTTTTTCTAAAAGAACCGTTATTTCGTCATGAGCAGCTTTATGTAGCCATGTCTAGAGTTAAGCGGGCTGATGATGGGTACTAGAAATGTTGTTTATAAGGAAGTTTTATCAAAATAATTTAATAAACATGTTTTCAAATAAAAACCTTTGTAAATAAGTCCGATAAATTCTTTGTCGCATTTTGTACTCTAAATCGTTCCTTCCCGTCGTAGGACGGGCTTTTATACTAGTACTAGTGTAAAAGCCCGTCCTACGACGGGAAGGAACCATTTAGAGTACAAAATGCGACAAAAAATTTATTGGATATATATACAAAGTTTTTTATTTGAAAACATGTTTATTAAATTATTTTTATAAAACTTCCTTATATTCAATAATTAACCTTTGTCTCTTGCCATCTATAATGCTTAGTTTTACATCATCAGCCCGCTAAAACTGCCCATGACTAAATACAAGTTCTTTTAGAAAAACTCCTCCTTTTTGCAATATTTAACCTTGCAATTTATTCATGGTCATTGAAAATGTCAGTTTAACTGGAAGTTGTCACCTCCGGAGAGTGAAAGGCAAATCTGTGTTTGTCGGGGCCAAGTCAATTGTAGGTATGAAAACTATTTCATGTTCGTTAGTGAGCATGTCAATACCTGTGTGATGATTAATTAAGTTTTTAGGTTTTTCAAAACTAACCACCTTCCATTACAGATATCTCTTTTGGTATTGATATTTCGAAGAAGTTCTTCCAATTTCGAGGTTTAACTTATGCAGTGGCTTTCCTGAAAGATAAAATTCATTCAAAAACTCGGCAGGGTAATTTGGTTTATCGTTTTAATCATCACTGTCTTCAATTTAATCCGTGCTCAGATCTCTCATTGTGTCACCAACTAAAATATTTAGCACTTGCTCGTTGACTTCGTTCACATCGAAATTTTTTTGGGCACAGGATAGCAATTTTGGAATAACGGTTGATGTTATTCGGACTCAAAGTATCGCCAAAAATCTATTAATAAGCGAACCTTTACAAACAAAATGATCGGGAATTTATATGATATCTTCATCTTGTAGCCAACTTGAGTAGCCAATCGCTAAAACTTGGATCAGAAGACAGAACATTGTGATTTAATTCTAGCAACTCCAATTGACACCAACGTCACTGAATATAATAATTGCTGTTCAGTTTATGCAGACCGAATAGGTTCTAGTTCTGTTAATTAAGAAGCACTGTAATAGCAAGACATGATGTTTGATGTATAGTAGTTGAGGAAAATGACGATAGTCTTCAAGTACAAAGATTTCCAATACATAATTTAAGAACAGGTTTTAAGAACAGGTTCGGGTCCAGACTGAACAGGTTTTAAAAGGTTTAGTAAGTACAAACATTTCAAATGGATAATTTTACAACAGGTTCTGGTGCAGACTGAACAGGTTTTACGATATAGAGCACGGAGCAGGACGCTTGTCTTTTATATATTAAGATATATAATATATTTGATGGTCAGTTGTAAATTGTAAATTAAATATATTATATTTAAAATTTAAATGAATTCAAAATAATCTTGAATTAAGATTTCATATTAAATTGATTGTATTTTTAATATTGTTGTTGTGAAAATTATTATTCATACTTTTGTAACAGATAAGTTTTAAGTCAAATTTACACATAATAGGGTTGTTGCAAAAGTATGAATAATAATTTTAAAAATAATCAAAGATTTAAAGATGCAATTTATTCAATATAGCTCATTACCGCATTTGAGATTAAAAATTGCAACAATTGCATCGTTTGTTCCGAGAACTTATTATCAACAATATCACCAACATAACGCATAAAAATTTTGCGTCAACATAATTCATAATGAAAATTCCAGACCATAAAAGTGCAGTAAATATTGAGAATTTCCGGAGACAGAAAAGAAGATGTCTGTAAGACGCATAACCTTGATTTCTCACAGACAACAAGTAACAAGAGTGCAAGACCAACATTTGCTAAGCAAAAACAAAAAAATAAAAAAATAATAATCATATCTTAGATAACAATCGTTACAAGCTTTATCAGCAGAGTTGGCACGATGAGCCAAAAGCAGCAGCAAATGAGTGAAATACAGCTAGAGTGAAATAGCAAACATCGAGTAAAAAAGCACTAGAGTAGAATGTATGTAAATAAAACACAAAAAAAAATACTATTAAGACTTGTGGGAAAAGTTATAGAAAAATAATGCAGCAACAAAGTTTAAAGATCAAGAGCAATAACGAAAAATGAGTGAAATGCAATCAGAAGATGTCTGTCCAGCCATGCATTCATCCGTCCGTTTGATGCGCAGTCATGTGTGCCGAGAACTAAACACAGCTCGCTGAGGCTGAGCTGCTAAAATGCGCGCCATAAATGCGATAACTTGCTGATTAAAGCTGGCGATAAGGATGGCGATGTTACAGGATTGGCAGCAAGCGACAGAGCTGCCATATGTTTTATAATATGTTATGGGATTGAACGAACATGCACTCATTAGCAAATGGTGTATTTTTTATAGCTGCAGGTATTTTTGTTATAAAAAATTTAAAAAAAACTTATTTTTATGACAACATTTCATACAAAATTTAAATGATTACTCAAAAATATTTGTAATCTTAAAACTCTTGTTATTGATATCTGGCCACCCTACACCAAGCCAATAAAAGAAAGGCTAGCAGAAATTATATCATGAGATAAAAACAGCAATCTTGTTAAAATATGTTTTTATCTTGCAAGTTTACAAGTAATTTTTGAAAATAATATAAACATCGTATAGAATGTTGCCAACTATTAAGTTCTGACTTAATCACAACTGGCTTCCGCGCAACACTTTTTCTTTTTGCTGTGATTTAAATGTTGCCACATTGTTGTTCTGTGTCCTTTACTTGTTGTGAACATGCTTTAGTGTAGGTTTACTCCATTTTTACTATTTTTGTTGTAGTTGTTGCTGTTGGTGCTGTTTAAGTTGTTAACGTTGCCGTTGTTTGTTCGTTGTTGTAGATGACTATCAGCTGATAAGCTTGACACGAATTGACTTAAGCTGTCAAATTAGCAAAAATACTTAAGAAACAGCTTCATTTTTGATGAAGAAACAAAATAAAAACAGAAAAAAAAAACAAGAACTGAAAAACAAGTTATGATTTGAGAAAAATTTTTGCTTGAGTCCTAGTGAAGTTGTTTTGCTTGAGATATTGCAAAATACAAGAAAAAACAAGTAAAGAAAGTCTAAAGTCGGTCTAGGCCGACTATGAAATACCCTAAACCTACATTTTCACAATACAATAATAGTATTGATGCATTTAATATATGCATTTAAATGTTGATGAAAAATTTACACATACCAAGTTTTATTCCTGTAGCTCACAGTTAATGCCTTTATTATGCTTTCGCTTTGGGAGGTGGGCGTGTTCATGGACGGATTACTCCCAATTTTGGAACATACCTTAATTTTGGTATAAAATACAAACATACCAAATTTGATCTCTCTATGACAGACATAATCTTATTTATTCAGTTTTAAACTTTTTGGGTTGTGTGGGAGATAGGCGTGTCCGTCGGCGAATGATGTTCATTTTCCAAAACCATTTTTATTTTGTCATACATACAAAATTTTATCTCTGTTGGTTAAACAGAGGCTTATTTATTGCGTTTTCAATTTTTGGGTTGTTTGGGCGGTGGGCGTGTCCGTAAGCGAATGACACCCAATTTTAAAAACCATCTTTGTTTTGTCATAAAAAACTTACTTCCCAAATTTGATCTCTGTAAGTTAAACAGGGGCTTATTTATTCCGTTTTTTGGGTTGTATGGGAGGTGGGCGTGTCCGTGATTGGATGACATCCATTTTTCGAAGACATTTTTGTGTTAATACAAAACACATACACACCAAGTTTTATTGTTGTAGGTTTATTATGAGCTTATTTATGCAGTCCGTGGGGGGATTCCAAAAATATTCAAAAGTGCAGATCCTTGCGTGCATGTGATCATGTGTACCATAGCATGTGAATATCAGGATATTCTTCTTATCCTGTGTATATGGACAACACACAGACGGACAGACGGACGGACGGACGGACATGGATAGCTCGACTCAGGTGGTGACGCTGATCAAGAATATATATACTTTTCCATACCGGACTCGCTTCGTTCTATGCGTTACAAACGTTTGGACAAAGTTAATATACCCTGACCTTTCAGGTTTAGGATATAAAAATTCCACTGCTTTAAGTAGCAATTTTCATGCAGCAGGACGCATTGCCAGCGTAGATTTTTTAATATAAATAAAAATCAAATTTCAAATTTAAATTTAAAATGTCAAATTTCAAATTTAAATTTAAAATATCAATTTTAAATTTCAACTATCAACTACCAACTATCAACTATTTAATATCAAATATCAACTATCAACTATCAACTATCAACTATCTACTATCAACTATCAACTATCAACTATCAAATATCAAATATTAAATCACTAATATCTAATATAATTTTTTTAAATTTCATATGTAAAATTTCTAACTTAAAAATTTAACTCTTAAATTTTTTATTCCATTTTTCGAATTTCTGATATCGAATTTCAAGTTTCAAATCTCAAATTTAAATTTCGAAATTCAAGTTTAAAGTCAAAAATTTAAAATTTAAAAATTAAATTTTAAAAGTTAAAATTGATTCGATAATGATCAAAAATCATTGGCTTTGATCATTAATTTTGATTTTAATAAAAATCATTGATTTTGTCAAAAATCATTGATTTTGATTTTGATCACAAATCATTGATTTTGATATTGTTGTTAGGTCATTGATTCGATTTGTGTTTTGATTTAATCAAAAATCATTGATTGTTACTTGAAGTTACATTGAAGAACTATTGATAATGATTTTGATCAAACAAAATTAATTTGATCAAAAATCAATGATTTTATTTTATTTCAAAAATATTAGATTTTAAGCAAATAGCATTGATTTTGTTTTGTTATTGATCAAAAATCATAGATTTTGAGCAAATATTGATTTTGATATTGATCAAAAATCAAAGATTTTGATAATAATCAAAACTCGTTTAGTTTGATAATGATCAAAATTAATTGATTTCGATTTTGATCACAAATCATTGATTTTAATCAAAAACCATTGATTTTGATTACAAATCATTTAGGTATATTTTGATAATGAACATTGATTTTGGTTTTGATTCAGGATCAATGATTTTGATTTTGACAAAAAATCATTGATTTAGATTTTGATTTTGTTTTGATCATTTACTTTAGTAAAACATCATTGATTTTTATTTTGGTGTTGATTTAATCATTGATTTTGATCATTGAAAAGCATTGATTGTGAATTTGATAAAAAAAATGTATTTTTAATTTTAATCAAAGATATTGATTTTGATCAAAAATAAATGTTTTTATTGTGTTAAGAAATCTTTGATTTCGATTGAAATCATTAGATTTTAAATTTAATTCAAATGGTTAGTGGCAAATTTGAAATTCCAATTTTTCAAATTTCAGTTATGAATAAGTTTTAAATAAATATAAATTATAAATTTAACGGAAATTAAAACGGAATTTAAATCAAGAACTTTTAGTTTCCAGAATAAGCTTCTACGTAATTTCTTCTATTAAACTTGCAATCTCTATTGGAGCTTGTGTGGTAGTTGAGTAGGAGACCGGATCAAAAAAAAACGTTGAAGTGCCGGTTCTGAAATGTGAGTTTAGATCGGAGAAAATAAAAAAAAATTTTTTTGGGGACTCCCTGAGGAGGTAGGGAGGTGTTGGGACTCACTATCTAGAAAAAAAAAAAATATGAAAAATTAAGATCTTTTTACATTACTCACAACTGCAAACTTTTTTGTGGGGTTTTCCACTAAATTTTTTCCAACCAGGGCTTAAAAACTTTCTGACTGATCAAAAGTACACCATTAAAACAAAAAAAAAAAAATATTTTTATTTTTATTATTCATTTTTGTACCCTAAATCTGAAAGGTCGGGGTATATTAACTTTGTGCAAACGTTTGTAACGCATAGAACGAAGTGAGTCAGGTATAGAAAAGTATATATATTCTTGATCAGGGTCACCTCTTGAGTCGAGCTATTCATGTCCGTCCGTCCGTCTGTCCGTCTGTGTGTTGGCCGTATACACAGGAAAAGAAGAAGGAGTTGAGATAATTGAATGAAACTCGGTACACATTGTCACATGAAGCCAAGAATCTGTACTATTGAATATTTTTGGAATCCGGCCACGCACACGCCTACCTCTCATACAATGCAAACATTAAAATCTGCAGAAATGAGCTCATAATTAATCTACAACAATAAAATTAGATACGTATGTATTTTATATCAAAACAAAAATGTCTTCGAAAAATGGGTGTCATCCGCCCACGGACACACCCACCTACCATACAACTAAAAACTCAATAAATAAGCTAATGTTTAACGTACAGAAATAAAATTTGGTACGTATGTATTTTATATCAAAACAAAGATGTCTTCGAAAAATGGGTGCCATCCGCTCACGGACACGCCAACCTCCCATACAATCCAAAAATTGGAAACTGCATAAATGACCTCATAATTGGCCTACAACAATAAAATTCGGCATGTATTTATTTTATATCAAAACAAAAAATTTTTCGAAAATTGGGGATCATCCGCACATGGACACGCCCACCTCCCATACAACTCAAAAATTTAAAGCTCAATATATAAGCTCATGTTTAACCTACAGAAATATAATTTGGTATGTATGTATTTTGTACCAAAACTAAGATGTCTTCAAAAATTGTGCGTAATCCATCCACGAACACGCCCACCTCCCATACAAACCACAACAGCGAAAATACTATAAAGGCATTAACATGTGAGCTACATGAATAAAACTTGAATTTTTTATAAATTTTTGTAAATTTTTCATCAAAATTAAAATGCATGTAAAATATGGGCTTCATCCGCTCACGGACACGCCCACTTTCAATACTATTATTGTATTTTGCAAAAGTAGGTTTAGGGTATTTCATAGTCGGGCTAGACCAACTATATACTTTCTTTACTTGTTGTTTATTGTTTTATTTTTTCGACCTAAACTCTCATTTCAGACACCGGGACGTCAACTTTTTTTTCGATCCGGTCTATTGAGTACAGTCCTGATTAATTGAAAAAATGTATGGAATCAAAAAAATTAAAAATGCTCATGTGAGGTATTTCTAAATTTAAATTTTTAGTCCTTTACCAAGCTTGCAGGTTCAAAGTTTTATTCTTATTATGTCAGGATGTTTCAGATATTAGTTAATTGTATGTAAAATTCAAAAAACTTCAAAAATTCATAACTTTCTCATATTAATGAACATATTGCAATTATTTAAATTGCTTTAATATATTTAAGAGATTCTTACAATCCTCACAACTGAATACTTTTTGTGGAGGATTTTATTAAATTTAAAAAAAAAAAAACAAATCTTATGTTTTTTATTTGCTCGACCTAAAATCTCATTTCAGACACCGGCACCGGTCAACTTTATTTTCAATCAAGGCTATTGACTGCCCTGATTAATTGAAAAAATTTATAGTTTTTAATGCTCTTATGAGGTATTTCTCAACTACAACCTCTAGTTCTTCACCAAGCTTTCATGCAATTTTTTTCATGTTTTATTTATCTCATTCCCATAAATAAACTCACTCAATCACATGGCATGTTATTTCGCTGGAGCTGATCTTAATGAACTCTGAGTGCATTCTTGAATACATTTTCTTTTGTGACTCACTCACTTCTAAGCAGCGAGAATAACTTAGATACAATGAAAATGAAAAATCTAAAGATATATATGTAGTAAACAACAACAATATCAAGAAGCAAAAAATAAATCAAAATGTTTACGCTTCAGGCGATAACTTAAATAGTTTGTCAGAGATAAGCGAGCTGTTTAAAAAGTAAAAATCAAAAACCGCAAAAAAGTGTTGCCATTTTTTAGCCCAAAAAAAGTGGCAGACAGGCAGTATTTAAGACGGACAGGCGGCATATTATGCTTTGCTAGTAGCCAAATGCAAGCAAAAACAGTGAATGCCAGAATATTTTTTTTTGCTTTGTTTTGGGGTTTTTATTTGGCTGCTTTTTAGTGATTTTGCTGCATTCACGCTGTCTATGCGTTCATGACTGTTGGTGTGGCTCTGTCTGTTTGTCTGTGCAACGTCCGTTTTTACTATCTGTCTGCACATGTCTGTCGTCACTTTATCTAATGTGAAAAATCTTTTGTATTTTTATTTTTTTTTTTATTTTTTTTTTATTTTACTTGCAACATGTGTGCAAATTCACAAGAAATAGAATAATAAAATTTAAATTCAAAAACTGAAAAAAGAAAAACAATGAAATTAACTTAAAATAAAAGTTTTAAGAGCAATAAAATCAAACAAAAGTATTTCAAAATTGTTTTTAATTTTTTTTCTTAAATGCTCCTTTTTACTTGCCAAAGCTTGCTGTGTCTAATTTTCAGTTTTTTTTTTTTTTTGGCGCAAACTTTGACGTCGTTGTTGTGTCTAGCTGAAAGTGAGGGTGTTTTGTTGGCATTCATGCTAGTCGAGCTTCTGTTGATTGTTTGAAAAAATAAAGTGTAAATATTGCAGCCAAGCAACTACAACAATAGCTATTTTAAAATTTTAATTGAGCACTAAAATTAAATTAGATTGAATTATAATAAAACCGATATGAATGGATGAGAAAAGCTCACAAGGCAGAAAAATGCTTAATTAGCGAAAATCAGCAGATAACAACAAAGCGGAAAATTGATAATTTTAATGAAGTTTAAGACATTTGCAGTAAAGTTGAAATGTTTCAAAACCAAGAGTGGAATTATTTGAAAATTTCATCTGCTCTCAGGCAGCCCAAAAATATGCAACATTTTAAAAAACAATTGTTAATAAGCAGATATTAATGTAATTTTTTTTAATTAAATTCTATGCAATATTTATGTTTTAATCGTAACTATTTATAAAGAAAAACCGCCTCCTCTGCTTTCTTTCTCCCTTCACCTTGCCTTAGCACAAAGTTCAACAGACTTTGCCGCTTAACCCCAAAGTTGTTTACCTTCAGCCAGTGAAGTTGCTGCTACAAAACGCCAAAAAGTTACACCAATTCTGTTTCATTCACAAAATATAATATCAACACCTTCCTGAGGTAATAAATTTTTCAACTGTCAGCTCAATAAGTTGACATTTAAAAGAATCGTGCGATCACTACAACATCGAAGGTTTATCGTCGAAATCTGTCTGATGCAAGAACAGTATTTTGACGCCATTTATTTTTTTATTTTATTTGTGTGTTTCCGTTACAAACATACATAGGCACAGGTAATCGTAAGTAAACAAGATTGACAACCAAAAATACCAAAAAAAAAGGAAAAAAAAACAATATTAAGCTTCTGCCTGTTAACAGCTAGATTAAATATATCACTGGCAGCCACTAGTGGTGAACTGCAGCTTAAGCTAAAAAAATCCAGGCTAATAACATTTGACGCCCTTGGATTAATTATTTTTATTTTAAGTTTATAAGGGGTATTCACTTTGGGATATATTTATCACACCAAACAATACCAAATACCATCACATCGTGAATAAACCTGTTGTAATTATCAATTGCATGTTTTTAAATAAATTATCTTGAGATTAACTTAAATATGCTTGAAGAAATAATAGCCTTAATGCATCCTTTCAATTGATGTTGCAGCCATAGCAAAAGAAACAAAATTGCAATTTAATTAAATTCTACTTGATTTAAAGCTACTTTTTATCCGCTGATTTTATTACTGATAAGTCACACGCAAACTCTGCGCTATAACTTGAAAGCTTAGTTCAGTTAACTGAACTTTTAGGCTGAATAGATTAACTGGCTGCGTAATAATATTACCAGTTAACAGTTATTTAAATATTTTAAACTTTGCGTAATAAGATGTTATCAATGGATTATTTTGTTGTCTTAAGAAGAGCTTCTGAAAAAAATTGAAATTTTTTAAAGCTGACACACATGTGCACAATGGAGCAATTATATCCAATTAGAGGGAAGAAATTATTTTGTTAAATTTTATGGTTGATTTTGGTATTTATTGCATAGAAAAGTACAAAAAGAGGATTTTTAAGATTTTTAGAAAAATGGATGTAGCACCTTTCATACAACCTGAACTCATTTACTTATGTTTGGAATTGCAATATGGTGGCAAGCCTTGAGCCAGCAATTCCAAAGTCATGTATGTAATTTAACCCTTCGATGCGTGAACAGGTCCCTAGGGACCTATTGCGTTTTCAAACGCAATTTACTCCTATTTCGGCCAGGACAACACCCCCCCCCCAAAGTTACCATGTATTCCAAGAGAATTTTGTGGAGAATCGTTTAAAAATCAAGGCAATCCGACCAATGGTTTAGGTGCTACACCCATTTAAATCAAATACATGCGCGGATGCGTGAACAGGTCCCCAGGGAGCTTGTACTGAAAATGCAATAAAACACTTATAAATGCATTTTTCTTCGCTTTATTATAATTTTTTTAGTGTTTCAACAATTCTCAGATGTGTTCTGTGAATTTTTGGTAGTTTTTGGATAATTGTTATTGTGTCCTTGAAAGCATAATAATGTGGTAGTTTATTTTTGTACTATTTATATTACGTCCTTCCTTCAAAACATAATAAAGTGGTAGTTTATTTTGGTAATTGCTTTTCGTTGGAAACATAATAAACCAGTTCTTAAATTCTTATTCTGGTAAATTGCCAAACCAGGATCGTGAAGTAAATCAGGGCCAAAATGTTGTACTTACGCTTATGGAGAGATATATGGATACTGGCCGCACAGTTTATGCAGACAAACGGAAAACGGGCTACGTTGGAACAGTTCGCGCATATAAGAGGTTCGTACCGCAGGAGTTCCAGAAAAATCGCCAGCGTCCTGTCCTCACCACATTGTTCGGCTTCAACGATGGCGATATAGCACTATCTTCATATGTGCCAAAACGAAACAAAGCTGTTCTTTTTATGTCTACTCAACATTATACTTGCGCTGTCGACGAGGCCAGTGCAAAGCGGAAACCCTACAGCATTCTGGACTACAATGCTAATAAATCTGGCGTAGATGTGATGAACCAAATGCTGGGCAATTACTCGTGCAAACGCTCTACACAACGCTGGCCATTAGCAATGTTTTACAATATGGTAGACGTTGCTGCACTTGCTGCATTCACATATACAACGAAATGCAGCCTGACCAACGAAGTGATCGACGACGGGCGTTTCTCCAGCTCCTCACCAGGCAGTTGGCAATGCCAAACATTGAGAATCGGGCCCTAAACAACCAAATCACGAAGCATCCAAGGATATGCAATGCGATGGAGACATTTGATGTCAGGGTAAGAAAAAACTGCTCCAATTTCCCAACCAGACTACTAATTTTGTTTTTTTTTATTTTTTTTTATCTTTTCAGATAAGACCAAGACCAGTAGAAGTCAATTCACCAGCATTTGCACCAAGGACGAACAGGCCGTCATGCCGCCTATGCCGTTCTGAGTACGGACGGCAGCGGAAAACGAGGGCCTACTACTTCAATTGCGACGATTGCGACAATGCTGTTTGCGGAGAGCATTCTACAGTCCTCCACCGCTGTCATACTTGCGAACAGGCCACGATGGACCAACAGCAGCAACAACAACAATAGAAAATAAGATGTTTTATATGTAAATTTTAGGCACTTTCACATGACCCATGTAGAAAAAAAAAAATCTAAATATACAGTTTTGTTCTTTAGACAATAATAAACATAAAAAAAAAATTAAAAAATTTTTGCAATTTTTGCAATTTTTTTTCATAGTAAAATACTTAAAAATAAAAAAAGGTCCCTGGGGACCTGTTCACGCATTGAAGGGTAAAAAAATGTTCACGCATCGAAGGGTTAAGCAAATTCAAAAGGTTCAAAGAATGGCATCTATATGCATAAGCGGTTCTCTGAGAACGACACTGACTGCTGCTATTGAGACCATATTTCACCTCCTAACCAGCGCCGGATTACAACATTGCGGGGCCTGGGGCTAAAATTGACACGGGGCCTACTCAAGGTCAGAGCATTTAGCTTGGATCTTTTAATAATCAAAATATTAATTTTTATGCATTTACATATGTCTTAAAGTGAAACAAGAACTCTTGAATTTTTATTTAACATTTTTTTCTCGATTTAAGTGTGGCAAAGCTTTCTATCAACTCGTCACAGCTAATCGTTTGCAACAAATAATTCTCAATACAAAGTTGCGTAAGTGACGACAAACGTTCATGTGACATAGAAGATCGCTCAACATTTTTAATTCTTTTTAATACTAAAAATTACCACAATCTTCTTCACAATTTGCTATCGGTACTGTAAACAGCAATCGGAAGATTATATAAACATTTGGAAAATGTCGATCATGTTATTTCTGTTTTTAATAGTTTGATATCTTTAAAAAAAAAAAATCTCTCAGAGAGATCCTTCAGGTGAAGCTTCGTAAGCGGAATTAAGTGATTTAATTCAGAGTAGTTCCATTTGAATATCATTTGGATATACTTCAACAAAGAGTTTTACTCTCACTTCTAATTTTTCGTTTTCAATATCTATTAATTTGCACAAGAATCCAAATAGTCTTACATGTCCCTATACTTCAATTCTTTTTCTCAATTCTATTGCTTCAGTCACAAAAAAACACCTACCTTTATCCTATTAAAATTTCTCTTTTTTCGATAATAGCAATTTTTTCTTTTTAAATAAAATTTTCTTCATTAAGAATAAATTTTCACAATTTCGAAGAAATATTTCTTCACTTGTGGGAAATGGAAATATTTCATGTCTCTAATAGTGAAAGAATTTTTCTCTCACAAAAAATTCTCTTTTATAGAGAAAAATTTATTGAAAACGAAAAATGTTTCCTATAACAAACTATTTCTCAAAAATAAAAAATTCTTGTTCTCTAAAAACTATATATTTTTATATATTTCTGAATTTTAAGGATCACATTTAGAGAAAGCACTATCTGGAGCAAAGTCTATACCATTTTCTCTAAATATTTTTATCATATTCCGAGAAACTTTTTTCTGAGTGTAGCTTATCAAATAAAGCAAAAGTTTCGATTTTGAATCTATCAGCACCAGTCAAATTGATTGTTTCGGGTTCTTTGTTGCTGTTTTTTCGAGTTAATTTTCTCTAATAGTCTTGGCAAACAAATCGATTCAGGTTCTTAGCACTATTCTCAAACCCTGAAAATTTACTTCGAAAATCTGTAATGAATTCGATAAGTGAAGAAAGCAGCTATCAAATCAGTATCTACTTTTTCCAAATATTAGTTGGTTGCATTGAAACGTTGCATCTCCTGATGAATTATCAACATCAACTAATAATATTGCGACCATTACCAGATGAATTCAGGCCCTATACTTAAAAAAAGTTTTAAGCATAACCATATTTTTTACAAATATACATTGTTTTTTTAAATTTTAAGGTCGATTACTTCGAAATATTTTTTATATGGCATATCATGTTTTTACAAAAAGCACTTCATATATAAGCGATAGCGGGGCCCCTAGCTGCTCGGGGCCGGGGGCTGCAGCTCCCCTAGCCCCCACCTAAATCCGCGCCTGCTCCTAACACTCGACTTGTCAATCATGTGCTAAGCAAATGCGTAAATCAATCCTGACCTTACTTACTGAGTTAGATGACGCTTACAACCGTTGATCAGTTTTTGCCTAGTCTAAGAATTTTTGCCAGGCTCTTTTGTCGTGCGTTTGCCAGTTAGAAACTCCAAGCATCGTCAGGTTATCAAAGGCCTGGTCCTTCCAACGGAGATGCGGTCTTCCTCGTCTGCGTTGACAGCATCGTCGTTCATTCTCTCAACTTGATCTAGCCAGCGAAGCCGCTCAATTTTAATACGCTCAATTTTAATACTGCTCGTGATTCCATCGTTTTCGGCAATCGGATTGTACCATAGATCTTGCGAAGGGGATTTTTCTCTCGAACGCTCCCGTAGTCCTTTCATCACTTCTGTTCAACGTCCAGGTTTGTGATACGTATAGTACGATGGTCATGATTGACGTATAGAGCCCTACTTTTGTTCGTCGAGAGAGAGCTTTACTTCTCAATTACCTACTGAGCCCAAAGTAACATCAGTTGGCAAAAATTATACTGCGTTTAATCTCAATACAGATATTGTTGGAGGAGTTAATGCTGGATCGCAGGTAAACGAAGTCCTTCATAACTTCAAAAAAGGTGTTGTCAACAGTGACGTGCTTTTCAAGACCCTGGGACATTTTTTTAATGACACAAGATACTTCATTTTATCTGTGTTCACTGCAAGACCCATTCGACTAGACTCAATGATCTCAATATTATCAGCATAGCACTCTTATAGAATATTGTGCCACTGCTTCTCAGATCAGCTGCTCGGATGATCTTCTCCATAACTACATAACTACATAACTACATTCTCCATAAAAAAGTCGCACGATAAGCCTGAAACCTCGCTTGGTATCGAACGGAGGGGAGAGGTCCTTCCAGATTTTCACTGCGCTGCTGATGTTGCTCAATGTCATCCTGCATAGACGTGTTAACTTTGCAGGAATACCAAATTCAGACAAATTCAGGTGAAATATATGTGACTCCTTATTGGACTGTCGAAGGCGGTTTTGTAATCAACAAAAATATGGTGTGTGTCGATTTGGACTTTCCGTAACCCACATGTGATGGTTCTGTTTATGTCTATAATTACTTACTCCATATCTTGCGAGCCTATCTGCTTTGTCATTCCCATCTAAAGATGTTTTCCTGAATATGTTGGTCAATAGCAGACATTTTCGCAGTCTTTGAGTCATTCAAAATTAAAATTAAGAAATAATAATATAATATATGATCAAAAAAGCAAGAATGTAGGTTTGTTTCTGTGATGTTGTTTAAAAGTACCTTTAAATAAAAATAATGATTAAATTGTCATACAATAATAACTATAAAAATTTATTTTTATAAACAACCTTGTAATTATTTTCGGATAATAAAATAGAAATTAATTTATAATCAATAAACAAATTTTTTTGTTTATTTGAAATTTTTTATAACTTTGCAAACAGTACTCATTACTTTTAAATATCTTTGTTTTAATTGCAGTTTAGTTCATTGCTTGCAACACAATATTATTTCAAATGAAGATAAGAGTTTTTAGTGTTAACATTTTTAAATTTATTGACAGAAATAATACAAAATATTAATATATTGTGAGTTCTAATATATTTTCTAATATCAACACAAAAAAAATAACAAATTTTAAAATATGTAAACATCAGTCATTTAACAATGAGCTCATCTTTGCTCAAAAGATTAACCTTATCTTATTTCAAAGAAGAAAATCGATCTTGCTGACACGACCTGAGCTTCCAGCTCAAAATTAGTTTGTATTAACATTTACAGAGCCACCAACAAAAACAGCTGCCGACTGATCACAGCCAAGAGCACCACAACACAACTGTTATGACTGTGTAGTACGATACGCTAAACATGATCGTTGATATGCTGCTGATCTTGATTAGATCAAAAGCTAAAAATTGAATCCCAAGAGCTAGGCATAAAAACAAAAACACAAAAATAGCAACACGCTTGATTGAAGATGTTGGCGAGATTATGTTGTAGGTACCATGCATCATCTAAGAACGAAAAGAGCGGAGGAACGATTTGCAATAACTGGAAAATGTGCTGTTGTGATCGTTATGATGGCAGCGATGGTTTTGTTGTAATAGCTCAAGAATTAGTTGCGGGTTGTGAGAAAAATGGTAGCATTACGGTTAATGTAAAGAGTTCTAAATAGTTTATAGATACATCACTTGCAGTTAAGAAGATAATTTTTTGTTTCTTGATGCAACATTTATTAAGGCTGAAGTAGGACTCATAGAAGAGTGATATAAAAATGTATTTTAAATGCCATAAAGTACAAAATTATTTCCCTCGATGATGTTGATGTTGATGTTGATGTTGATGTTGATGTTGATGTTGATGTTGATGTTGATTTTGATGTTGATGTTGATGTTGATGT
The DNA here is from genome assembly GCA_958299015.1 of Tetanocera ferruginea. NCBI lineage: Eukaryota > Metazoa > Arthropoda > Insecta > Diptera > Sciomyzidae > Tetanocera > Tetanocera ferruginea. The sequence goes on along the minus strand of OY282641.1, from coordinate 11,530,033 downwards.
TGATGTTGATGTTGATGTTGATGTTGATGTTGATGTTGATGTTGATGTTGATGTTGATGTTGATGTTGATGTTGATGTTGATGTTGATGTTGATGTTGATGTTGATGTTGATGTTGATGTTGATGTTGATGTTGATGTTGATGTTGATGTTGATGTTGATGTTGATGTTGATGTTGATGTTGATGTTGATGTTGATGTTGATGTTGATGTTGATGTTGATGTTGATGTTGATGTTGATGTTGATGTTGATGTTGATGTTGATGTTGATGTTGATGTTGATGTTGATGTTGATGTTGATGTTGATGATGATGTTGATGTTGATGTTGATGTTGATGTTGATGTTGATGTTGATGTTGATGTTAATGTTGATGTTGGTGTTGATGTTGACTTTGATTTTGATGTTGATGTTGATGTTGATGTTGATGTTGATGTTGATGTTGATGTTGATGTTGATGTTGATGTTGATGTTGATGTTGATGTTGATGTTGATGTTGATGTTGATGTTGATGTTGATGTTGATGTTGATGTTGATGTTGATGTTGATGTTGATGTTGATGTTGATGTTGATGTTGATGTTGATGTTGATGTTGATGTTGATGTTGATGTTGATGTTGATGTTGATGTTGATGTTGATGTTGATGTTGATGTTGATGTTGATGTTGATGTTGATGTTGATGTTGATGTTGATGTTGATGTTGATGTTGATGTTGATGTTGATGTTGATGTTGATGTTGATGTTGATGTTGATGTTGATGTTGATATTGATCTCGATCTTCATCTTTTTATTCATCTTGATCTTGATCTTGATCTTCAATTTGATCATGATCTTAAACTTGATCTTGATCTTGATTGTTATTCTGATCTTGATTTTGATCTTGATCTTCATCTTGATTTTAAATTTGATGTTGATCTCGATCTTTTTGTTGATCTTGATCTTGATATTGATCTTATCTGATCTTTATTTCGATCTTGATCTTGATATTGATCTTTATCTGATCTTGATTTCGATTTTAATCTTGATCTTGATCTTGTTCTTGATCGTGATCTTGATCTTGATCTTGATCTTGATCTTGATCTTGATCTTGATCTTGATCTTGATCTTGATCTTGATCTTGATCTTGATCTTGATCTTGATCTTGATCTTGATCTTGATCTTGATCTTGATCTTGATCTTGATCTTGATCTTGATCTTGATCTTGATCTTGATCTTGATCTTGATCTTGATCTTGATCTTGATCTTGATCTTGATCTTGATCTTGATCTTGATCTTGATCTTGATCTTGATCTTGATCTTGATCTTGATCTTGATCTTGATCTTGATCTTGATCTTGATCTTGATCTTGATCTTGATCTTGATCTTGATCTTGATCTTGATCTTGATCTTGATCTTGATCTTGATCTTGATCTTGATCTTGATCTTGATCTTGATCTTGATCTTGATCTTGATCTTGATCTTGATCTTGATCTTGATCTTGATCTTGATCTTGATCTTGATCTTGACCTTGATCTTGATCTTGATCTTGATCTTGATCTTGATCTTGATCTTGATCTTAATCTTGATCTTGATCTTGATCTTGATTTTGATCTTGATTTTTATCTTGATCTTGATCTTGATCTTGATCTTGATCTTGATCTTGATCTTGATCTTGATCTTGATCTTGATCTTGATCTTGATCTTGATCTTGATCTTGATCTTGATCTTGATCTTGATCTTGATCTTGATCTTGATCTTGATCTTGATCTTGATCTTGATCTTGATCTTGATCTTGATCTTGATCTTGATCTTGATCTTGATTTTGATCTGCAATTTGATCATGATCTTAAACTTGAGCTTGATCTTTATTTTTATTCTGATCTTGATTTTGACCTTGATCTTGATTTTAAATTTTATGTTCATCTCGATCTTTGTGTTGATTTTGATCTTGATATTGATCTTTATCTGATCTTTATTTCGATCTTGATCTTGATCTTGATCTTGATCTTGATCTTGATCTTGATCTTGATCTTGATCTTGATCTTGATCTTGATCTTGATCTTGATCTTGATCTTGATCTTGATCTTGATCTTCAATTTGATCATGATCTTAAACTTGAGCTTGATCTTGATTTTTATTCTGATCTTGATTTTGACCTTGATCTTGATTTTAAATTTTATGTTCATCTCGATCTTTTTGTTGATCTTGATCTTGATATTGATCTTTATCTGATCTTGACTACGATCTTGTTCTTGATCTTGATCTTGACATTGATCTTTTTATTGATCTTGATCTTGATCTTGATCTTGATCTTGATCTTGATCTTGATCTTGATCTTGATCTTGATCTTGATCTTGATCTTGATCTTGATCTTGATCTTGATCTTGATCTTGATCTTGATCTTGATCTTGATCTTGATCTTGATCTTGATCTTGATCTTGATCTTGATCTTGATCTTGATCTTGATCTTGATCTTGATCTTGATCTTGATCTTGATCTTGATCTTGATCTTGATCTTGATCTTGATCTTGATCTTGATCTTGATCTTGATCTTGATCTTGATCTTGATCTTGATCTTGATCTTGATCTTGATCTTGATCTTGATCTTGATCTTGATCTTGATCTTGATCTTGATCTTGATCTTGATCTTGATCTTGATCTTGATCTTGATCTTGATCTTGATCTTGATCTTGATCTTGATCTTGATCTTGATCTTGATCTTGATCTTGATCTTGATCTTGATCTTGATCTTGATCTTGATCTTGATCTTGATCTTGATTTTGATCTTGATCTTGATCTTGATCTTGATCTTGATCTTGATCTTGGTCTTGCTCTGGATCCTGTTCTTGATTTTGATCTTGATTTTTAATTTGATCGTGGTCTTGATTTTTATATGTATATGTATTATAAAGTTATAAATTTCGTTGTCCCTATTTTTTCTTCTCTTTTTTAGAGATAATTAATTTTCTAATTTGACTTCTTTGTTTTCTTCTTCTTTGCAGATCTATCAAGTTTTCTTTGTGATGCTTAAGTCTGCCAATTCACCGCGTCCCGCCTCTTGGATACTGGAAAAATCACTCGACGGCTACAACTGGCAACCATGGCAATATTTTGGCCTAAGCGATGCGGATTGCCGTCGACGCTACAATCTAGCTGGACAAAATGGCAAATACGTCTTCCAGTCAGACACCGAAGTGATCTGCACAACGCAGTTCTCCAAAGCACTACCTCTAGAAAACGGTGAGCTACACGTTTCTCTGCTCAAAAATCGCCCTGGTGCCATGGAACAGTCTGCCGAACTGTTGGACTTCATAACGACGCGCTATCTACGCATACGACTGCAAGGCATGCATTCCACAGCGAATCTGGACAACAGCGTCGACTGGCTGCTTGATGCTCAATCACTGGAGAAACGCAGCTTCTACTCGCTCAAGCAGATACGCATCAGTGCGCGACTCGAGTGTCATGGCCATGCCGAGAAAACTTTGGAACTGGCTGAAAAGTCGGAATCGCTGCTGGATGGCATTGATTTTAGCACACCTTTAGCCTCCACACTGCAATGCGTATGCCAACACAACACCTGTGGCCCAGACTGCGGCGAATGTTGCTCTCTATATCAGGCAAAAGATTTTCGTAACGGCACTGCGCGTGAAACCAACGCCTGCGAGCCGTGTCAGTGTAATGGCCATGCTGAAAGCTGTATCTACGATGCCTTTTTGGAACGCGGCATCTGCCAAGAGTGCCGCAACAATACGGCAGGCAACGAGTGTGAATTCTGTGCTGCGGGCTATTTTCGTCCATTGGATGCTGCACCGACGGCACCCTGCGAGCGCTGCAACTGCCATGAACTCGGCTCCGATGGCAATTGCAAGCCCGTTGGCGGCACATGCCACTGCCGCGAGGGCTTTCAGGGCATTAACTGTGATGAGTGCGCTGCTGGTTACTTTGGCGAAGAGTGCCGCAAGTGCCAGTGTGATGCACGCGGTTCCATTGCCGACCCCGAATGTGCTGGGGAGTGCAAGTGCAAGGTTAATGTTCAGGGTGAAACATGTGCAGAGTGTCATGTAGGCTTCTACGATCTGACAGCGGAGAATCCTGAAGGTTGCGCGCCCTGTTGGTGCTCAGGCGTTGGCCTCAGTTGCAGCAGCGCCCAGCTGCAAACGCTAGCCTTTGAAACTTTAAATGATTGGCGTGTGACGGATATAACTCGCTCACAGCTCGCCACTCCTACTGTGGATGCGGAAACAAATTATCTGGTCTACGGCATGTATGATCTGAGTGAGGTTGAGGCTATTTATTGGCAGGCACCGCAAGGTTATCTTGGCAATCATTTGACCAGCTACGGTTCTTTGCTTGCCATTCAGGTCAGCTGGGTTGTCATACGCGGCGACACTAGCGGCAAGCCTACATCGGGCCCAAATGTCATACTTTTCGGCCGCAACGGCTTAAAGATTGCCTATGGCGATGAGGAACATCCACGCATAGCGGGCACCACAATCGAGTTGCTGCTTCAGGAAACCGATTGGTATCATGTGCCGCCTGCCATACGTGACATTAAAACGCGTCAGCGACGCACCGAATATCATGGTGAACCAGTGTCGCGTGCTCAGTTTCTCTCTGTACTTGTGCATATCGATGCGATACTCATACGTGGTGCCTATCATACCGATCAGGTGGAAACAGTGCTCGAACGTGTTACTCTCTATTCGGGTGGTACTGAGTTGGCCGGTAAGAGCTCAACATTGGTGGAGCAGTGCATATGTCCAATTGGTTATACGGGGCTCTCTTGTGAGGGTTGCGATTTCGGTTACATACGCACTTTTGAGAATTCAACGAGTCATCAGCTGATTGGAAAGTGTATACCGTGTCCCTGCAATGGTCACTCGAATTCGTGCAATCTGGAGAGCGGTGGCTGCGGCGATTGCATGCACAATACCTACGGTGATCGGTAAGTTTGACAATTGATAAAAGCTTTAAGTTAAAATTCCTTTTGCCAATCAATCCACTCTCTTTGATTCTCATGTTCAATCAGTGGCGTAGATAGCTTTTGGTTCCTAGAGGGGTCCGAAAAAAATAATGACCTGCCATACGCTAAGTTAAATATATATTTACTTGTTAGAGTACGAATAAAGTGTATGGAATTTTCAAAAGTAACGAGTATGAAATTTTTTTCGCTCCCCGCGAACTTTTCTTAAGAATTAATGGGTGTTAAAAATAACATCTGCAAAACCAAACTTAATCTGGTCTTTTTTGAATTTTAACCTAAAAATTACTCAACAATTTTCTCAAAAACTCCTATAACATAATTGCCTTATAACTTTTAAAATTCCTTTTAAATAAAAAATAATGTCGCCCAGACAAGTTTTCATGTTAATGTTTCATGTTAAAGATTTTTGGTACTCACTTTCTTCCATATCATGTCGGTCATGTTTTGTTAAAAGGTCAAGCTAAAATTTTTTAAAAAATTTAAGTCAATTTTTGTTTTAAAATGCACTCGTTTATGCTTTGTGCAACGTTAATTTAATATTATATTTTTCCTGAAAGCTTTTGAGTTGGTACATTGAGAAAAAAACTCACTTCGAAATTAAACATAAAATTGTAAAACAAAAATTTTGCGCATTTCCGTTTTACTAAAACAAAATTTAACACAAGTGTCTTAACTTTTTTTTTAATTTAACTTCAAAAACAGTTGTGCTTAACTTATAAATTAAATTGTTTCATGCTCAAATGAAACTGTATTCATTTCAAACGAATTCGAGTTAAACCCAACAGTTTTCAAAGTTAAATTTAAAACATAAGTTTTTGTTTTTAAAACAATAATGTTTATAAATATACATTCTATTAAACCTTTTAAATTTTAAAACCCATTATTTGAAAACAAATTTGAAACAAAAATTTTTATATTTAAAACAACATTTTTAAAGCATAATTTTCCAGTTTCACCGAAATCTTCGACGAATGTCCTTAACTTATTAAGAGACTTTGATAACTCATATTTGTTACGATGATTCTATTAAAAATTTTTTTTAAAAAATATGTTATTATAATTTTTTTTTGACAAAGGTATCATAAAAACATATCTTAAACATTTTCTAATCATAAAATTATTTCGATGATCGCAAAACAACTTCTAACTTAATAGAATCAATTGACAACAACTTTCATATTTGGCTTATGGCTCTGGGAGGGGTACGGACCCGCAGACCACGCCTATACCTACTTCACTGCATTCAGCATTGAATGAGAGAATTAATTAATCTGAACAATCAATAGATAATTTTGATGATGTCACAATAACACTGTAAATATTAGTGTTGCCAGGTGTTAAATTAATAAATTTAAAATATTTAGAAAACACTAACATTTCGTAAAAAATAATTTTAAATTTAGAATGCATGTTTGTAATGTCATTAAAATTTTAAGTCAATTCAATTTCTTGTGTTTTAAAATAATGAAGCTTAACAAAATTTCGTTTATATTTTTTTGTAATATACCGAAGTGAAAATTTCATAATATTGTACATAAGAATTTGAGAAATCTTTTTTGAAATCATATTTTTATTTTAAATGATTGTGCGAATGAAATAATAGTGATGAAACTATGTTAAGCATAGGGTTGCCAACTCTGAAAAGTACAAAATCGGGACGGAGCCATCAAAAATGCGGGACTTGGCTGAAAAATGCGGGACAACATTAGAATTTTTTATTTTATTAAATATTTCCTTTTATTCTTTGAGAAATAAAGGGTGTCAACGATGCCTTTACACCATCGCTTGGTTCCTTGATATTGTTTAGATCTCCTTCCAACTCTTGCCCAATTCATGAAAAAACCAAAAAATAAATCCAAATCGTTTTGATAAATAAAATATATGAAAAATAAATGATATAGCCTGTTTTAAGAGAGAAGAACATTTTCGCGCATGTTTGAGAATAAGAAAATAATTTGGAGAATGTTCTTCATTCTGATTGGTCGACATTAAAAATAAAATTGAATATTCTCTGAGCAGAAAAATAAATGAAAAAATTAATGTATATTCCTGAATTTTGTTGATAATCGCAACCGCGCTGCGGAAGTACTGAATTTTATTTTTCAAAATCAACCAATCAAAATTAAAAAAAAATGTGCGTAAACAAATATTTTGTCATCCGTAATTTCACTTCATAATTTTTTCTTGAGAAAATAATTTATTTTTTATGTAATTTTTATTTTATTCCTCTCTCAAGATGCAGTTTGCTGCAGGCCGTCGGTGCAACACCGCGTACTTGTGCGATCATTTGTTCTAAATGTTTGCGCATTTAAATATTAAGAAAAACGGTAAAAAACATTCAAAAACAGCATAAAGTTCAGCGAACAGAACAAAAAGATCAAGAAACTACGCTCTAAAAAATTTTCTAGCTTTCGAAATAATTTCTCACTGCGCATCGAAAAATGAAACTAAAAAATGTTCTTCTCTTTTGAAACGAGCTATAAATTTATATTGATAATAAAATTAAACGGTTTAGGAAACTGTGTTTCATGTCGAATTGGAAATTTAGATACAAACAATCTTAAGTTCTCAAATGCGGGACAAAAGGTGTCCCTCAAGGGGTCGTCGCGGGACGCTAAAAAATTAGTTGAAATACGGGACGTCCCGCGAAATCCGGGACAGTTGGGAACCCTTGTTAAGCATGAGTTCATGCTCAAAAAATATGTATGTGAATATGCACTTAAAAAATATTATAAATTTTTATTAAAATTATTGAAAATATGGGACAAACCAGGCGGGACATTTCAAATATCTTGCATAATATGGGACCAACCGGGAAAAACGAGGTACACGGCATCGCTAGCTAATAAGTTCCAGTCCTGTGCGGTACTTTTGAAGTTGTTTGTTGTATAAAGGTGCCTTTACGTTTGTAGATTTTTTAGGAAAATACTTTAGGAAATATAAATAATTTTTTGTGATTCATGTATAGTTTCAGGTTTAATAAGATACTTCTATAATGTATTTAAATATTGGAATATTTTAAAACAAAAATTCATAAAATGTTCGGACGTCTTTTTGAATACTGCATTTTCGCATAAAAATGCTCCCTCATTAAACCGTTTTTAAGCCAATTTTCACTTTTAGGGTGGAAATTCCCGTAAAACGGGGAGGGAAAATCCGCCTTCTGGTAATTATAATCATGGCATATGATCAGTCGTTGTACGAACTTATAGGCACAGCAGAGAGAACAAGTATACTTTCATTTTTGCATATATGAAATGGGAAAATTTTGCAGACCTTCCGCTATCATTGTTCAAAAGAAGCCTAATAAAAGCACTTCTTAGGAATGTCTAAACGAAGGGCTAAATAAAAAGTATTAAAAAAATCATTTTTTCTTTTCTCTTATATTTTAAAACTGATATACATTCTAACTTTAAACGAAAAAGTTACCCTGAAGTTCATGAAGAGTCAGTCTTTGTAGGGAAAAAAATGTTTGTTGTACAGCCTTTTGTACTGAAAAAGCAGTCCTTTTAAAAAATGAGCAAGAGCAGCGAAGAAATCATATGTTTGGTCACCAAAAGTAGCAGTCCGTGCATGCCTTTGTTTGAAGAGCACTGGCTTAATGCCTTTTGGGTCTAAACATACAAATATTCAGCAAAAATCTATAAAGTCGTATGAACAAAACAGCATTTAAAAATTTTCTTTCTGATTTATTATAAAACATTTTGTAAACCTACACATAATTTCTAATTTTTAAACTCATTTGTTCAACTATAGCCATTTTTTAAGAAAATTAAAAAAAATGGATGATTTCTTAATCAAAAATATTTTTATTTTTATAACGTTTTTGCATTCTCCTGTGAAAATACAAAGTGTTGTCACGGCTTTTTGAATTTCAGATGAAGAAATATATACCTACACTCAGCAAAAAGCTTATCGGAATATGACAAAAAAGACATCATATTTAGAGAAAAATGGTATAGACTTTGCTCCAGAGAATGCTATTCTCTAATTTCGATACTAAAAATGGTAAAAAGCTTCCATGAAAAAGAAAAATATATCGTTTTTTGAGAAAAAGCTTTTTATTTTTGAGAAAAGATTTGTTTTTATTGAAGAAAATACTTCTCTTAGTGAATTTTTTATCAAAATATAAGAAAAGTTTTTCATTTTCAATAAATTTTTCTCTATAAATGAGAAATTTTTTTGCGAGAAAAATACTTATCATTATTAGAGACATTGAAATATTTCCATTTCCTAGAAGTAAAGAAATATTTCTTCGAAAATGTAAAAATTTATTCTAATTTAAGAAAATTTTATTTGACAAAGAGAAAATTTCTATATCGAAAATAGAAAAATTTTTTACCGGAGCAAGGTATGTGTTTTTTTCTCAGTGTATGCATCTCCTCTAACAACATTTTTCATAGCATAATTTTGATGAAATTTTTTAAATATTTTTATATATATTTTATATATTACATTTTAAAACCTTTCTGCAAAAATAATTCAAGTATTAAAACTTGTAGTAAAAATAATTTTATATGATTTTTATTTTTGTATAATTTTTTATGATTATTTAAACTGATATTGGTGGCAGCACTTTGCGCAGATTAACTTTCTATCTCATCTCTTAACCTCGGTTTTACACTCAGCTAAACTCTACACAAAAATAATGCAGCTCTAAAAATATACATCTTTTTAATCAATTCTTATTCACCACTTGTGTTTTTCTCACCGCAGATGCGAGCGCTGTAGAGTTGGATTTTACGGCAACCCCATGCAAGGCACGCCAAATGATTGCAAGCGTTGTGCCTGTCCTCTGCTGGTGGATAGCAACAACTTTTCACCCAGCTGTCAGCTGAAAACATTCAGTATGCTAGACATCAACACTTACGGTATGGTTGAGAACTTTGATTATGTTTGTACTCAGTGTCCGACAGGCTATACCGGCGACCATTGTGAGATGTGCGATGATGGCTACTTTGGCAACCCTACCGAGTTGAATTCACAATGTTTGCCTTGCGATTGTGTTGGTGGTCCATGTGATGTCTTTACCGGAGAATGCATAACGTGCAGGTGAGTGAAAACCTGATGAAATGAAATTATTTAATTATTAAATTTTAATATATATTAAAATCTCAAGCTGATGGCGTACGTGTAAAAATAAATAAGTATTAATTTAATACCTACTATTATTTTAACAAAATTTATGTTAATACTAAGCAGCACAGCATATTTTATAATATCTTTATTTTCATTTGTTCAACCATACAGCGGCAACACTGAAGGCTGGCATTGTGAGCGCTGCAAAATGGGCTACTGGGGTGACCCCTCAATGGGTTGTGAACCCTGTGATTGTTATGCCGATGGCGCCGACAGTGGTGTTTGCGACAGCACTGATGGCCAGTGTCTGTGCAAGCCACGATTTGCGGGTCAAAAATGCGATGAGTGTGAAGTGGGCTACGCCAACATCGATCTGCATTGCTTGCCATGCAATTGTGATCCTTGGGGTGCCGAAGATGATGACTGTGATCCCTATAGTGGACAGTGTAGCTGCAAACGCGGTGTTATGGGCATACAATGTGATGAATGTGCGGATGAACATTTTGGTCTGAAAGAGGAGTCGGATGGTTGTACTGGTAAGTAACTAAAATGTTTAATGGGACAAAATTCTGCTATCATTATAAAAAATCGTGAATTATCTTAGCACTAAACACTGAAAGGAAATCATTCTTTAATTTTAAAACACGCAACTTTGGCGAGGTTTAAATCTTTTAATGTAATTGAAATGCAAAAATTTAGAAAATATAAGGGAACATGACACTTTCACAAGAAATTTGTTTAATGTTTTAAAATGCGTATAAGTTCAATAAAAATATGATATCATTTTGAAAAAATGGACATTTCCAAACTGGCGTTATGTACGTCTTGTACAAAAAATACAAAAAAAAGAATGAGGTAGTCTAAGTTTCAAAAATTTTTTTTTTATATTTGCGAAGTAATTAAGTAGCACTTTATTAAGTAAAAAAAAATATAATAATCGACTTTAAAAAAAAAGATATAAGCTAAAATATGCACTGGCGTGACGTTACAAAAAACAGAAGTGGTTTTCGACTTGGATTAGAAAATTTGCAAAACTCTGCGAATTGGGCAAGACTTTTTATACACAACTTAATTCCGAAGAATTTAAAATAATATCAGTTTATTTTGCTAGTTTTCATATTAAAAAATCTTTTCTAAGTTTTGTTTTTATTAGACTAACAATAAGTCATCTGGCGTGACATTACTGGCGTTACGTTACTTAAATTTCCATCGGAACATTTTAAGCTAAAATTTGTTTAGAAAATATATTTGACGTAAATAAAACATAAAGTTTAGCTTTTATATATTCCTAGTAAACTTGTTGCCCGAATTCGAGCAATTCAATAAAAATTAAATGTTCGAAACATTTTAGACGTTTAATATATGATATGCTATTCAAGAAGCTTTTTTTTCTCAATAACGATATATTCAGTCTCAATTATGAAATCATAATTTGATAAAAGATCATTATCTGAATGCTTTGACTTAAAACGTATGATCTGACACCAAATTTTTTAATGTAACTGTCAAAATACGAAGACGACTAACACTAATATTACCACTGAGACAAACATTATTACTTTTCGTAAACATCGCAGTTTAACTCTTCCAGATATAAAACATTACTAATTTAAAAAAAAAAATAAAAAAAAAAATTTAATACATAATACTAAGATACAATTAAAAACTTATTAAAAAATACCTACAGAACGTCTATAACATCGATTTATGACGCATGTCAATAAAAAAACGCCAAAAAAACCCAAAAACAAAAAAAAACCGTTAAAATTTGACTGAGTTGTTTGCTCGGAAAGTGGAATTTTTGATTTTGGAACTGCATTTTTCGGACAATTGACATTTGAGGAATAAAAGATAATTTTGGCTAAAAATTTTTAGTTTTGAAAAAAACTCAAATTCGATCAATTTATAAGCTCTTCTCAAACTAAATTGCAAATAGATTAAATGGCGGATTTTTGTACAAAAATTTTATTTCTGTTTTTAAAGGTTGGGAACTCCCTCAAGCGAAATCACAACTTTTAAAAGTGGTTTGCACATCTACAGCCTAAACCTAATTTAATGACATCTGAATCAATAAAATCGGTCCATTCGTCTGGGAGGAATTGAAGTCACAAAAAAAAAACCTTAACCTATTAATTACAGGATGAACGGGAATAACTGTCGCACCTACCGAAGTACCGTATATTTTAAAACTGTAGGCACCAACATTTTTTTTGTAATTTCTAGCAATCTTCCAATTCATTGTGAGCGTATGTAAAAAAAAAATATAATAAATTGTCTAGTAGTTTTCGCGTAAAAAAGATGAACGCAACACGATCACTGATTTTAAATTTACATTTGGAAGGAAAATCGACTTGCAAAATTATCAACTGCTTAAAAGACTTGCAAATAAGCCGGCGATTTGTGCAGCGAACGGTAGCTCGTTTTAGGAGGACTGGCAGCGTTCTTCCAGAATCAAATGGTGGTGTAAAACGGACAGTGAGGACGCCGACCCTGGTTAAAAAGGTGAGAGAAAGAATTCGTAGAAATTGCTCAGTTTCCGGAAGAAAAATCGCACGGGAGCTAAACGTCAGCCAAGACACCATCCGTAAGGTCATTTCTGAAGACCTTAAGCTCAAGGCGTATAAAAAGAAAAGGATTCACGGCCTTACGGAACGCCAGCGACTTATGCGAAAGGAAAGAAGTGAGGTTATCCTTCGGAGACACGCTGATTGCAGTATCATATTTTCAGATGAAAAACTGTTCCTTCTCCAGGCAAGTCATAACCCCCAAAATGACAGAGTCTACGCGGCAAGCATGGAAGATATTCCTAAAGAAAAAAAAATCCGTTCAAAGGTTTCAAAACGTAACGTCCGTCATGGTTTAGGGTGCTGTTTCTGAAAAAGGAAAATTACCCCTTCTTTTCATAGAAAAAGGGGTCAAAATCAATGCTCAATACTACCTGAACGAGGTTTTAAAAACTCATTTGCTGCCGTTTGCCAAGCAGATTTACGGAAACGAAGAGTTTTGCTTTCAACAAGATTCCGCTCCAGCCCACAAGGCAAAAATCGTTTTATATCTACTGAGGAATGGCCTCCGTCTTCCCCTGACCTTAATCCTCTAGATTTTTCTATTTGGGGTATTATGCTTAGCAAATTAAGCAATGTTAAAAATATGACTGTTGATGGATTCAAGAAAAAACTAAGGAAGATATGGGACGATATTCCGGATGAGGAGGTACGTGCCGCGTGCTCATCTTTTAGAAAACGTCTTAAGTTGGTAAAAAAAATGAAAGGCGAACGGTTTGAATTAAATGATGAGAAATTGTGAAGAATAATATAAGGAAAAAATAAAAATTATTTTTTATTAAACTTTGACCTCCATTTTTTAATTATGACGAATGTTAGGTGCGACAGTTATTCCCGTTCACCCTGTACTTATATAGATATTTTTTTAACTTCTACCCCATCGACCAGGAGAAGTTGGAAAAAACTCCACTTAAATACCTACATTCAAATTCAGTAACGAAATCAGGCAAACTTCGAGCAATGTGGCGTGTGACGTTACTTACTTTTCAAATTTAATACAAAAATTTAATAAAAAATGTAATACAACGGTTTTAAACGTTGTATTAAAATGCAAAATTGAACGCACTTTTGAACGTCAGCGTAGAAAAAATAGCACTAAATGCTTTTTATCTGGCGTGACGTTACCTCAGAATATCACTAAAAGCAAATCAAAATTTTACCGTTACTTGATATTTGTTTGCTCTTTTGAATTTATTTGGGGTTAGTTGTTGTTGCAGCAAAAGTTTTGTATAAGAGTACAATTGCACAATTACTCTTAGAAATGGAAATTGCAAAGAGAAAATGCTCTTAGAAATAAACAAAACTGACCAAAACTTTAACTGTAACTTGGTAGCGCGATATCTTGCCATCGCAACATGAGAAAAATTTGATCTCTTTAATTAAATTAATTTTGAATATTTCTCTTTAATAATACAAGCAAAAAAAAAAACTGTTGGTTAACTTTTAATTTTTTTGGTCACGGTAGACTTTTCTGTGGAAATGCCCATAAATTTTGAGGTACAAAAATTGCTCAAAAAAATTTTTGTTTGTTAATCACAGAATTTTTTAAAGAACATCAAAAATTCATTGCGGCGTCATTGCAGCTCACTAGAACATCTGACAATAATAAACATGGACTTATCAGCATCGAAACCAACATGGAATGTACAAGAAGAAAAATCAATTTTGGTCAAAAATTAATAATATGTCGGTGTTTTTCGAAAATGGCCAATTTTTGGGATCGAAATCGGCCAAAGACTCATTAACAGTATTACCGATCTTTCTGCCCGTAGTTCATGAAATAAAAAGTGTGAAACAACGTATTAAAAGTAACACAATAAGTTTTTTAATGTTTTTTAAAAAAAATTCCGGCAGCCATATATCACCCATTTAATATTAAAGTGTACTGAAAGTCTCCGATTTGACTCAACTTTTTTTCTTGAATTGGTTTATATTATGAAAAACCAAATCTGTTGTTTGAGATTTTAAGAATTGTTTTGAGAAATATTCGCGGACCCACAGACATGCGTATTCCAAAAAAGTTATTTTTTGAGACAACAAAGCTCTGTCAATTTAACTCCGATTTTTATCAGTAACATATCATAAGAAAGGATATTTCCTTTATTTTCGGGGATTTGCTGGCATGGCATTAAACTTTGAAATTAAAAATGGATTGACTTACTGCAAATTGTTCAATAGTTTTATATTTTTCCCTAAAAAAAAGAGGAATAGCCTTTCCAATGATACCCTATTTATGAAAATCGAATTCAAAATGACAGAGTTACGTTGTCTCAAAATACCCCCAATTTTAGTCGCGAAAAATGGTGGTAAAAATTTAGTAATTCGAATTTGGTTTTCTAATCATTAAACCAATTCAAGAAAAAAATTTGACCAAACCAGAAATGGTGAGTGCAACTTTTATCACACTTCAATAAAAAATGAACGATTTGAGATTTCACCAAATTGGTGCATATTTAAATTTTGCAAATCAAAACTAATATTTTGGGTAATATATCATTATCATAACCTCGTTAGTCGAGTGGTAAGTGTGCTTGACTGCCAACACAGAGGTTATGGGTTCGAATCCCGGCTTGGATATTGTCCCACGCTTATCTTTCTTTCATTTTTCCCTCAATCCTCACCAGCTTAAATTAAAAATACATCAATACATGCGACTTTGGAAGTTGTGGTGGTAGAGATGCTTGTGGATTGAGATTGCTTAATAACTCGAATTGACTGAGATTAAGGCATAACACCTGCCTCAGATTAAAATTCACATGTTGATATAGCGATACGCCACACTTACAACATTCTACACTTGTTTCGTTTGATTTCCCTTTCTCTTCTACTTACCTTTTTCACCATTTCCGAACCAAGGCAGACTTGAATGAACAAGTTTGACACCTGAAATCCTTGGTTAAAAGCTAAAAAAATTTGTTTGGTTTCGTGCGTTATTTCATTATTGGTCTTGGGCGTTGCTTCATTATGAATAAAGCCCAAAATAAAAAATGAAATATCACGAACCATTCCTGGTTTCGTCGTATTTGTATGATACATGAATTCTATTCAAAAAAAGTTATGAATCATTCATCTTCCCCTCGTATTTGTTCATGGTATTTACCTACATTATTATTGCTTCATGAATCTTGAACTCACACTTTATGAACATTGAACACTTGGCTTATGAAATATACATGGCTTATTATATATACATTTTACGTGGTTTTTTCTTTTGTGTATTGATGTCATGAATAGTTCATGTGATTCATGCAATTGGTTCCTAGACCAACATTTATGGAGATTATGAGAATGAGACAAGAAAGCATTTTAACCCATTTTTTTGTTGGTCATGTAAATGCATCGAATAGTTCATGCTTCCATTGTAAGATTACTTGGATTTCATGTATTTTTTAATCTTATTCTATGAACTATTTTTGCTGTCCTTAAATATGTACATAGATTATATGAATTTCGGTCACTTAACTCGAGAAGATGTTCACGTTGTATGTGTACATGAAATTCATTAGTTTTAATCGCTTCAAGCATGCAGTGTTCTTGTTCTCTTCGTATTGGTACAACAGTTTTAAAATTTTACGAATATATTTATTAGTTCATGTATCTTGCACACTTACTCTATGAACCTTAAACACAAGCCTATGAAATATTCATGTTTTGTGTTTTTTTTTTCATTCGTGTATTTTATATATCGATATCATGAATAGTTTCAAAAACTTCATGAATGCGATTCATGGAGATCATGTAAAAATTCATCATTATTATGTTATTTTTTGGAGCTTTGTACAACTAATTTTGAAAACTTTTGAATTTATTTACTTCCAAAGCAAACTTCTTCATTTTGTAAAGAATTTGTATTTCTATAGTACGCAATGTTGGAATTGATTTTTAAGCATGATTCATTGAATTAAAACGGTAATTAAAAAAATAAGCCTTGGAAATTCTGTTTAGTTCTAAAAAGGATTTCCTTGTAGCTTTTAAATAAGTAAGTGATTTTGAATTTTGTTTTTTGTTTGTTTTTTTGACGAATTTTCGTTTTTGTTTTTGATCCATTATCCAAAAATATTTATGTATTTTCGTTTTTGTTGGGCGAAATTCGATTTATTCGTTTTTTCGATTTTTCTTTCGGTATCATCCGTCATCTTTGTTTACTTCTTAATTGCGTTTTCATTTAGGGGGCCACGATTTTCTTGATATAATAACTGCTTTTTATACCCTAAACCTGAAAGGTCAGGGTATATTAACTTTGTGCAAACGTTTGTAACGCATAGAACGAAGCGAGTCCGGTATAGAAAAGTATATATATTCTTGATCAGCGTCACCACGTGAGTCGAGCTATCCATGTCCGTCCGTCCGTCCGTCCGTTTGTCCGTCCGTCCATCCGTTTGTCCGTCCGTCCGTCCGTCCGTCTGTGTGTTGTCCGTATACACAGGATAAGAATAAGGAGTTGAGAAAATTGAATGAAACTTGATACACATAGTCACATGGACCCAAGGATCTGCACTATTGAATATTTTTGGAATCCGCCCACGGACACGCCTACCTCCCATACAACGCAAAAATTGAAAACTGCATAACTCAGCTCTTAATTAACCTACAACAATAAAATTTGGTATGTAGGTGTTTTGTATCAACACAAAGATGTTTTTGAAAAATGGGTGTCATCCACTCACGGACACGCCCACCTCCCATACAACGCAAAAATTGAAAACTGCATAACTCAGCTCTTAATTAACCTACAACAATAAAATTTGGTATGTAGGTGTTTTGTATCAACACAAAGATGTTTTTGAAAAATGGGTGTCATCCACTCACGGACACGCCCACCTCCCATACAACCCAAAAATTGAAAACGCAATAAATCAGCCCCTGTTTAACCTACAGAGCTAAAATTTGGCACATATAATTTTTATAACAAAACAAAGACGATTTTGAAAAATTGACATCATCCGCCCACGGACACGCCTACCTCCCATACAACGCGAAAATTGAAAACTGCATAACTCAGCTCATATTTAGCCTACAACAATAAAATTTGATAAATATGTGTTTTATACAAACACAAAGATGTCTTGGAAAAATGGACGTCATCCGTTCACGGACACGCCCACCTCCCATACAACCCAAAAATTGAAAACGCAATAAATAAGCCTCTGTTTAACCTACAGAGCTAAAATTTGGCACGTATGTTTTTTATGACAAGACAAAGATGGTTTTGAAAAATGGACGTCATCCGCATACGGACACGCCCACCTCCCATACAACCCAAAAAGTTTAAAACTCAATAAATAAGGTTATGTTTGTCATAGAGAAATTAAATTTGGTATGTATGGATTTTATACCAAAACTAAGGTGTGTTCAAAAAATGGGAGTAATCCGTCCATGAACACGCCCACCTCCCATAGCGAAAGCACAATTAAGGCATTAACTGTGAGCTACAGGAATAAAACTTGGTATGTGTAAATTTTTCATCACCATTTAAATGCAATTAAAATATAGGCTTCATCCGCCCACGGAGACGCCCATTTACATTAAAAATTTTTTTTTAAAAGTGGTTTTAGGGTATTTCATAGTCGGCCTGGACCGACTTTAGACTTTCTTTACTTGTTTATTTTCGAAACAATTCCTCCTTTTCTTAACAGATCCTTAAAAAACAAGCAGACAGCACGAACTTAAAATGCTGATCACTTTATAAGACTAAAAACTTTCAAAAAATTTATAATCTTTGATTCAAAATATCTGAATAAGTGAACATCTGAAAATATAGTTTTTGTAAATCTTCCCATGCTCCCAACTGTTTGACCCACAAATTCTGTTGAACTTTTCTCTTTATTCCTTCGCTTTCATTGTCTTGTTCAATTCAATCCAAATCAAAGCTCCGAGTATACGAACAGCTTGCGCGGTCAGCGGCAATTTTATTGGTATTTCTCAGGCAATCGGGCGATTCGGCAAAAATATCTTGGCATAATATATCGTTTACCTTTTGTTGAGATGTTGCAGCAAAGAATGCGTTCGTTACCAACGTCTTTTTGATGTTAAGCCAGAAACTTCAGCATTCAGCTGACTTCCTTTTTATATTTTTGGTCTTAAATGCAACTGCGTGCCGCGATCATTATGTGCGTGCTTCATACAAAGATTTTTGGACTTACACATACCAATAGCAATGCAATTGTAGCTTTAAGAGCATACAAGCACGCATACAAGCAGAGCCAGCATATTCGTGTTTTACAATTAAATTTAAGTGTTTTCAAAAACTTATTCTAGACTGGCAGTATTTTTTTTTTTTTGCTTTTTTTAAAATGTTGGATATACCTACATGTGTATAATAAGCACTTGCAGCTAGTTATGGAGTTTACTCCTTAGTTGTTATTGTTGTTGTCGTTGTTGTTGTTATCAGTGCTTTTGTTGCTTTTTCTTTTCTTTCTATATATTTTTTTTGTGTGGTTAATACGGTACGATCACTCGAACCCATTTATGATGATCGCTTAGATTAAAAGCAGATGATCGCCTTCATCATCTGGTGGCTTCAAGTGTGCCGCGTGTGCGTCTGTCTTAAGCTGTTTTGACCTCAACATTGCTTATATGCTGCATGATATTCTGGGCAATCATTATTTTTGTTTTATTTTTACTTTTTTTTCTTATCCAATTATAGCGCTTTTCTGAAACAAACACTTGTGTTCGATAGCCTTTCTTGTGAAAGTTTCTGAAAATAAAATTAAATTAAAATTTGTTTTGATTTTTGAAGTGTTCCCTTAATTGTTGCCATTTCAGATAAGTTAATATTGGGCATTCCATGAACTAAAAATATATTTCGGAAAACAATTATAAAATTCGATTGTTGTTGAAAGGAATTTTTGAAAATATATTATAAAATCAGGAACAAAACTTACGTCATGTTTCTGCCAACTTTGAAATTATTTATTATTAAAATAATTTTTTATATATTGTATTTCTCAACACTATGCAAATATATAACACATAAGTTTCACGTACGAGCTCACATTTTTACCAAAACATGTTGATTTCTGATCTAAGATTTGATTCCAAAATTTGACGACTTTTAAGGTCTTTCATATAAATTATCGTTAAGACCCTCACAACCAACAGAAATAAGTTCTGAACTAGTGTAAGCTGCTGGGAGAGTATAAGTATTTTTCAAAATTTTAAAGTTTGTCAGTTTAAGCTTCGATTAGGCTTCTATATAGCTTGAAATTTTAAGTTAGCTTGCTTACGAAGCTATATTTCATATAAAAGCTGCTGCGAGGGTATAATTTGCTTAAGAAATTTTAAGATTGTCAGTTGAAGCTTCGATTGGGCTTCTATAGAGCTTGCATACTGAAGCTAACTCGTTAACGAAGCTCTATTTGCTATAAAAGCTGGGAGAGTAATTCTCTAAAGAAATTTCAAGATTATTCAGTTTCAGCTTCGATTGAGCTTCTATAAAGCTTGTAAATCGAAGCTTGTTCGCTTCCTAAGCTATATTTGATATAAAAGCTGATGGAAGAGTATAAGTAGCTTAAGAAATTTTCAGATTTGTCTGTTGAAGCTTCGATTGAGCTTCTATAAAGCTTGAAATTCGAAGCTAGCTCACTAACGAAGCTATATTTGATATAAAAGCTGCTTTAAGAGTATAAGAAGCTTAACAAATTTTAAAATTTGGCAGTTGGAGCTTCGATTGGATTTCCATAAAGTTATTAATTTGAAGCTAGATCGTTAACAAAGCTATGCTTAGTATTAAATCGGCTTGGAAAGTAATAAGACGCTTAAGAACTTAAAGATTTGTCAGTTAAAGCTTTGATTGGGCTTATATAAAACTTGCAGTTTTGAGCTAGCTCGGCTACGAAGCTATATTTGATATAAAAGCTGCTGGTAGAGTATAAGTAGCTTAAGAAATTTTAAGATTTGGTAGTTGAAGCTTCCATTGGGCTTCTATAAAGCTTTCGAATCGAAGATAGCTCGCTTAAAAAAAATATATTTGATACACAAACTACTGGCAGAGTATTAATGGCTTAAAAAGTTTTAGATTTGTCAGTTGAAGCTTCCATTGGGCTTCTATAAAGCTTGCAAATCGAAGATAGCTCGCTAACGAAGATATATTTGATATAAAATCTACTGGAAGAGTAAAAGTAGCTTCAGAAATTTAAGATTTGTCAGTTGAAGCTTCGATTGGGCTTCTATAAACCTTGCAAATCGAAGATAGCTGACTAACGAAGCTATATTTGATATAAAAGCTACGGGAAAGTATAAGTAGCTCAGTTGAAGCTTGAAGTAGTCAGTTAAAGCTGCGATTGGATTTATATAAAGCTTGCAATTTGAAGCTTTCGAGGCAATATTTGACATAAAAGCTGAAGTAAGATTCAAATTCCTTTTAAAAGGAAAAATATGCATTCTCTATGAGGTTTTTACTATAAATTCTCAACAAGCTATCGAAAACCCATTTTATAAAGACGTGGGAAGCTGTTGTTTCTGTAGCCTGTAAATAGTTTCATTAAAGCTTTATTAAAAATACAGCAACATTTTTCAGTAATTGTCGATAAAACTTGCAGAAGTTTATAATCGAATCTTATAAAAACGCTTACGAAGCTAAGGAAATTTTACCGAAGCTATTAATATGACCAGAAGCTGTTTACTATAGTCTAAGATATAATATAAAATGCAAATATTTAAAAACACAATTTTTTCGCTTGCATCATCTACATATATAATACGGCTTTGCCAAGCCGACAGTTTTCGTAGTTGTAAGTTTGTTTTATTTTATGAAGTTTTTACTATAAATTCTCAAAATCCCATTTCATAAAGACATGAGAAGCTGTTACTTCTGTAGAGATTCGGTAAAAATTTATCGAAACTGCTGCTGTCTTGATTGTAAATAGTTTTATTAAAGCATTATTAAACATGCAGCGACATTTTTCAGTAATTCTCGTTAACGTTGTGTGTTGCTGTTGTTTTTTTTTTGAGCATAGTGTGGAAAATGTTGTAAAGAATGTAAGAATAAAAATGTTGTAAGGAAGTAAGTTTGAAATAATTCAGTTTATTATGTTTCCATTTATGGCTCAGTCGATACCAGACAATTCAGTCAGGTTTTAAATGAGCTATGGGTTCGAATCCAAGCGTCGATCAGCAAAAATATTAATTTTTATAAATCTTAATATTCTGTAAGACTTGCATAAAAATATGCGAAAATAACTTGCACAAGTAGCTTAAGCAAGTTTAATTAGGGTAAAAATGGCTTTTTTTAATCTTTAAATAATATCTTTCGGCCTTAATAGAAGTCACAATGAGTACTTGTAAAAATAATATACATTATTTTAACCAACTTTTGTACAGCTTGTTGCAAGCTTTATAGAAGCTTGTACGTAAGTTGATCTTAATACACTCAGTTGATTAGATCAAGTTAAATAAGCCAAAATATTATTTTTATGTCCAGAGTCTTAAGGTACGGTAAGATTTCTAAAAAAAGTTTGAAACTATCTTAAACAAAATGCTATATGAAGTTCAATGCATGCTTAAGTATTGGCTCTAAAATTAAATACGATGTTTAAGAAAGTCATAACGAGCTGACTTAACTAATCGTTGTTATAGTTTTTATAACTAGCTCCTGGTAAGCATATCGCAAGAATAACGGAACTTTATGAGTTAGTTGGTCTCGAAACAATGAGCGTAGAGTGAGTGGTTGTGCCCACCAGGCGTGAAATTTATCATGAATTCGAAATAAAACGCTTTGCAGCAAAAAAGTTATTTTTAACACAATCTTAAGCTTCGGTAAGGCTTCTAAAAAATCGAAAAAATTCGAAACTTGATGAAAAAATTACTAGTTTTTTAGAAAAGTTAAATAGTTTACAAAAAACAATAAAAAAATTTCATCATAAATAACATAGCTTCTATAACCAGCTTCGTTAGAGCTTGTTGCAAGCTTATATGTTTATTTGCTGGTAATAAAAGCAAATGCGTTAAGAACATGAAGTTCACACAACTCTTTTTTTCTTTGCCACTCTCCTCCTAGTTTCTCCTCCCAGTCTCTCCTCCCAGCCGCTCCACCCATTTGTTCTTCTTAGTATCACTACAACGCAGTTTTGACCATCAAACTTGAATAGCATGAGTTGCACATAAAACGGTCTACTGCAAACACTGACTAACTGACATGTTGTTATTCAATATCTTGACCATTTAAATTTCATTTGCACTGTTTACAAGCTCATTTGTATTTTATTATTACAGCAAAAGTGTAAATAAAACCTTTTATGCAAAGAGCACGCAGCACTGTTGCATGTTGATTATTTTATTTATTGTTACTTGTCGGTTGCTACTCTTGTTTTTCTTATGGTACCAATGGTAAATGCTACTACCTTGGTTTCAAATATTTTTATCCGTTGTTCTATTAGCATGTTGGTGTGGGCATTGTTTAATTGTTGTTGTTGTTGCTATTGTTGTTGTTTTTTACATACTTTTTCTCGACATAGCCTTCTCAAGCTTCTGTTGAGTACAAGTTAAAGTAGTACTTGAAGTTGTAGTATGGATTACCGAAAGCAACACATATTGTTGGGGTCATTTTTTTGTTGTTCTAAATTTGTTCAGTTATGTTCTTGAAATAATTTTTAAATTAAGGTCAGGCTTGTCTCATCAGGTTTTTTTGTTATATTTTAAAAAAACTTTCGGAAAAGACATAAATGGTGTGTTTTATAAGCATGGATTCTTGCTTAAAGAGCCCAACCGATATAAGGGTGACAACTTCAATTTTGACAGATTAATTTTGATAGTTAAAGACTTATTATAAATCAAATCCATACGTAATTGAACTTTTTGCTGAAACCTCTTTGCCGGTAGTCTCATCAAATCAGGTTTTTCTTTGAAAACAACTTTATTTTAACATTTGACCAAAAGATCATAATAATTTTTCGAACGGCACGAAAACCATTATTAAAACCATCTAGTTATATGAACACAAAATATAGCATTAATAAATTTTAGTATGTTTTACCCTGTTTTCAAAAAAAAAAAAAAATATATATATAAAAAAGAAGCTTTATAGAGTTGATTCAAATGCGAAATTAAAATGTTGGTCATACCCTTCCATACTCCCTATGGAGAAAGTAGAGTCAATTGCTCTTACGTGACTGGTTGAGTGACTGTTCTTATTTAACCTGGCACAGGACAGGTTCGATATGACTCAGGATTGGTCCAATATGTTTTGCTATATTTATGTTATCGTTACCAATATCTCAGTGGAAGCGTGTTGGACTGTTATGCGGAAGACGTGGGTTGGTATCCCGGCTGTGTAAGTATCAAAAATGTTAATTTAATAATTCGAATTCTGTTTCATTACTGCTTGGTCAAAACTAACCTTCAAAATAAGTTTGCTTACAATCTCGAAAAAAATTTAAAAAAAAATTTGCTTGCAATTTTGAAAAGAAAAAATTAAGGTGCATTTAATTTTATATATAATAAAAACTTTTTTAAAAAAAAAAAACCTACTTCAAAATCACTACAAAGTAAAAATTAATTTGAAATTACTTTTACTATTTATTTCTTGGTCAAATTTGATAATTTTTTTTTATTCATTATTATATTGGAAATCTTATGATATCAATTATTCTGAATTTTTTTATTTTTATCATAAATATATTAATTTTTTATGATTATAAAAGCTTCTAGTCAGCGCTAATCATTGACATAAAATGATGATATTTTTGCCATCCCTACTCTATTTAAGACTTTTTTATTTGTGAATATCCTGCTTAGGTGACGCTGTATTAATTTGTAATCTTAATTTTTCTTAAATCTTGATTAAAATGATATATGTGTGTTGCAGCTGCACAAAAAATCTGATTACATTAGCGCCGACTTCGAAGCTTTTATTATCATAAAAAATTAATATATTTATGATAAAAATAAAAAAAATTCAGAATAATTGATATCATAAGATTTCCAATATAATAATGAATATAAATAAATTATCAAATTTGACCAAGAAATAAATAGTAAAAGTAATTTAAAATTATTTTTTACTTTGTAGTGATTTTGAAGTAGGTTTTTTTTTTTTTGTTAAAAAGTTTTTATTTCTTTCTTTTAAGAGAAAATGATATATTTTAAAAAAGTGTATAAATTAATTAAACAATAATTATTTATGCTCATAATATGGAAAATGCTTTTCTGTCGTTTCTTATTCTGTTCTTTGTCAGTATCTTTATCAGTACCTACTCTTGTATTTTTATCAGTACCCCAATGTTAATATTGACTGAATATATCAATAGTGACATGCCTCTTTGTCGAGAATATCACACTCTTTGTCATAGTGTTTTCAATAGTTCTACCCATTCTAACAATGAATTTTAACACCCTTAAGTCAATATTATACAGTTTTTTTACACACTGCCACACCCCTTTGTCGAATGAAGCCCACTTTATTGACAATTACTTGTTATAAGTGTGCCTACCTCTGTACTAAATATCAGTACTCTAGTGTCAATATTATTCGAGATACAGTGTGTTTTAAATATTGCCACACCCCTTTATCAAACAACGCCCCAGTAAATTGACCGTTATTTTTTATAATTATACCTACCCTTGCATTTTTGCTGTGAATTTTATTGACTCTAGTGTCAATAGTAATCGAGATACAGTGTTTTTTTTAATATTTCCACTCCTCTTCTCGAATAACGCCCATTTGTAGTAATTTTCCTACCGTTGTAATAAATTTCTGTACCCTAGTATCAATACTTTTCTAGACACAGTAATTCTCTAAATATTGCCACACCCCTTTGTCGAATAGTGCCCACTTTTTTTATTGTAATTTTTAATAATTGTGTCTACCTCTGTACTTAATTTCAGCACTCTAGTGTAAATTTTCTTCGAGATACAGAGTTTTTGCAATATTGCCACACCCTTTTTTAGAATTACGCCCACTTAAGTGATCGTCATTTTTAATATTTGTGCTTGCCCTTGTAATTGTACTGTGAATTTTATTACCCTAGTGTCAATATTTACTGAGATACAGTGTTTTTCTTATAGAGACACGTCCCTTTGCCGAATACCGCCCACTTTCATAGACGGGCACCTCCGCGTTGATAGTCTCTATATGTTGACAAAAAATTACGGCAATCGGGCCGTAAAGTACTTTAGGAGTAATCGATGCACAAAAAAAAAACAGAGAAACCAACCAACTTGAGAACCTCCTCCTTTTTGAAGTCGGTTAAAAAATAAAAAAATTATTTTAATAAAAAAAAAATGTTGGTGTTCTTGTCGGAGATTAAAGCAAGGTCAGTCTAGTACTAGACGCGAACTCCAGTACACTTCCAAAGCAGTAATAAAGTTTCATTTTATTCGTACTTATACGTGTACCGTGTTCTATAGACCGGCTACCGGTCTATAAAGGTATCTATGAGATGTTAATTGACCCTTTCCAATGACAACGTCATGTAAAAGGGACCAATGTTGGTTTCATATGTTGGTGGTATCATATATTGGTGGCAGAATTGGGTCCGGTCACTTTACCTTGGCAACCTATCACGTGAAAGGTTCTCAAACGGTTATTTTCTCCGTATGGTTCTTTCTCATGGGCCCAAGACAATGACGCTCAATTTTTGTCATAGTGTAATTTATGACTTTCCATGTCAATGTCTTAGTTGAATTTTGACGATTTTCCAATTTTTCTAATTATTTCAAAAAGTTTGTTAAATTTTCTTTCAAATGTGAAGGTCTAGCGAAAAGTATTTGTAATGAATTTTCTGAATATTTTCGTTACTTATTTAGTATTTCAAGCAAATGAGGAAAGAAGCTCAAAGGATTCATATTAATACTATATTAAACATATTTATAATCATCAAAAAATTATTTTTGTGTAATTTTTTACCTAAAATATATACTGTTTCAAAATGATATCTTATTTTTTATTATTCAACTTATACGCATTTTAAAACATTTAAGAACATTTTTTGCTGAAGATGTCACGTCCCCTTAAGTAAAGTAGTTTAGATAAAATAAAAATTGAAATAAAATTGCTTTTTTCGGGAGTTTCCTGTTGAAAGAAACCATTTATAAATTTCGGAAATGCATATCCATCATGATTTAAGGAATTGTTATAGATAAGACCCGTAAATTTTGGCATAAAAAATCAATAGTATTCTCCACAAAATGGTGGCCAAAACATTCGTTTTATGAAAAATTCTACGAATATTTTCATTGTTTCATGTTTACATTGTTGGGTTTTTTATCAATAAAATGGATTTTTAACTTTTTAAAATTCTTCAAGTTTTAACCTTTCAATAACCTGGACATGGTTCTTAATAACTTTCATATAGTTCGTTGGTTCACATATTTTCATCCTTAAAACTGTTTTTACTTAACAAATATTGTCAAAACTGAAGCCGTTGTACTATTGTGTAAGTTGTACTATTTTCTCCGCTTGGGTCTTAATGGGTTTAAAAATGGCTCTGTTCAACGGCCGATATTGATAAATAAGCTTATTATGACATACAAACATAGAATGTTACTCAAGCTCTATTATTATCACAAGCATCTATATGTTCCGGGCCTCTTATATTCTCTGAAAGACCCCGCCCACAAAATAGACCCAGGGAGGACCTTTACTTAAAAAAATATTTTTTCGGCGTAACTCAACAATGTAAACGAACAATTTAAAAAAAAATTACTGATCCTCGTAAAATTATAATAAATTAATTAAAATTTTAAAAGATAAAAACTCGAATAATTTTACGCTGTTTCCTTATATTTTGCAAATTTTTATAAATTTTAATTTTATTTATATATTTCATTCTTACTTCATTTTGTTTTCATATTTTCTTAATCATTTTGGTTTGTTTTAAAAACAATTGACCCTTCATATTCAAACAAGAAACTCATAAATGAATAGTTTTTTTTTAAATTTTAGTTTTATTTATAAGTAGTTTATAGTATTATTTCTTTTTATACTTTAACCATTCCTACATTCGTCACTAATTCCTATATAATTAAAGATTGCAGGTCTGAACTATGCTTTTAATATAATTTATGTATCTTTTATCTATTCATTATTTGATATATAATAATGTATTTTTATAATTATTTCAAAGCGTTCGTTTATTTCAAAGTTAAAAATAAAAAATAAAAAAATTAATGTTGTCCCAATTCGAGGGGCTTAGATTGAAATTTTGCAGTGTGCATCGTAAAAAATATTTTGTTTTTTTTTTATTTTACAACAAAAAGTTTTCTCTCATAAAACTAAAACTAATAAATAATCATTTTATCTCATTGAAAAAGTGAACCTATTCTGCTGACGTGGAGTGTATCATCCGATCTGTATTATTAAGGACGAATATGTTATAATTCAGAAATAACATGTTTTTCATTTTTCCGGCTTACAACAAAATTAATCGAAATTAATCGAAATAAATTTTCAAACCTAACAACGCATGTAAATTCTGCTGTTAATGAATTTAAATTTCTGTGCACGTTTGGAAAAAAACAAAAACGATAATTATGTTGAAGCGTTAAAAATGGTTTTCGATAACTTCCTCTGAATATAAAAGCATAACTCTTTTTTTTTACACAGTATAACAGTAGAAGAACAACTTTTGTGCATCTAAATTTAAATAAAAGTACTTTGGTAACCTTATAAATACTTCTTGCTCAGTACGCGTGAAAGTTAAGGAACTCACATTTTTGTACTCCTCTCTTTAGCGCATGACCGTCACGTAGAAGAATTATGCCATATGTGCACTAGCGACCATTTTTCGCTTATATTTTAAATAAAATTTAAGCCAATTATTTTTTAACTATCACCATTATTGCTCTCTAAATTAGGTAATATAAACATTATCTAAAAGCTTCATAAAAATTATGACATTTCCGTGTAAAAACCTCGCTATACCCATATTTTCTTGGAAAATTCTAAAAATAACATCCAGCTGAAGTATAATATTATTAGAAGCATAACTTTAGCCGTCCCATTTTTCCCAACAACCAAAGGTCAAAATTTATTTATGCATATATGTAAGTAACAATGCACAGCATCACATCAACATTGCTGCCACCGTTTTACGTTCTATAAATTTTTCAGCTAGGCACGGCTGTAACTCAAAACTTTAATAATACACACAAAAGACACACGGCAACAAGACACAGGCTCGTTTTTCTGCTCACTTAAAATTATGTCAAAAAGTTACTTTGCAACACAACAGCTCAGGGGGAAAAATACTAAAGAAAAAATTCACACCTAGAGTAAAACTGAGTTAAAGTGTGATAAAATTTGTCATCTGAAGCCAGATTCAAGTTAAAGAAATGAATTTATTGCGCATGCGTGACGCGTACACAAACACCCAAAGCACACAAATACACATGCCATAAGTATAACGAAGTAGTTAGACAGACGACTTTGTTAGTTTTTCTTAACTTTTAAGATTCTTCCGCATCCATGCAGAGAACCTCAACCATAAAACAAGCAACAAGCTTCTTCTGGTGCTGTTGCTGCTGCTGCTGCTGTGGCAACATCCTAATGTTGCTGGTTGGTGGATAACATTGTAACTTGCTGATTGTTGCGGTTTTGTTTGTTTTAGTCTATTTTGTGATTGTTCGAGAAGTAAAGTTGTAGAGCGGGTCGTTTTTGTTTGTTGTTGTTGTTGTTGTTGTTGTTGTTGTTGTTGTTGTTGTTGTTGTTGGTTGGTATTATTAAATCTTATTTCGTTATTTTTTGTTAATGTTCAGCATCGCGCACGTAACATTAAGAAAATTTATAGGTAACGTGATATGTAGTGTTGTTGTTGTTGTTGTTGGGCACATTGCTGTTCTGAACACCACTGAGTAAGATTTTTTGTTGTTCAATTTTGAAGAAGTGCTTTAAATTTTTATAGAGCAAGTTATATTTTACACTATTTTTTTTATTTTTTTTTTATTAAACATATTTTTTTACTTTTTAAACATCTTTTTGATTGTTTTTTTAAATCACTTACCTAGTGGCAGTATCAAAAACTGGTTAAAACATTCATTTTCAAATTATTCTAATCAACTTATGGCTTTAATAAGGCTTTAGCCTCAAGCAACATGCTGCCTAACAAGTCATTTAATTTTTTTAAATTTGATAAAAAATTAAAATAAGATTAAAGAATATTTGCTACACCCTATAACAAATTGCTTAAAACTAATACAACATCAAACATTGCCACCCACCACTGACGATGACTTTCTTTTTGTCATTGTTGTGGACAGCAACAATTCCAGCAATGAAAGACAAACAATGCGGTGCGGCATGGCTTTCTTATTTAATGTTGTATACCACAAGATTGCTTATCACAACGGAAAAACAACAACAAACAAAGAAAACAACAACAACAAAACTCACTGACAATGACAATGCTAACTGTTTTTGCTGCTGCTGCTGCTGTTGCTGTTGCTTCTTTTGTGGCTGCAACATTGAAACAAACAGTAGCTAAACAATAATAATCAACACCCACACCCTGACATGCAGCTTGATGCTGCTTTTGCGGTATGAAATGAAGCCACAAATTATGGTTGCCTCCTTTGGTGCCTCGTTGAATCACATCTAGCCACACTTAGCTACAAAAGCAATTGTAAGCAGAAAAAATGGCAAAATTAAATTTCATAGTTTGTTGTTGCAAATTGTTGGTGGCAACTTCATAATAAATGAGAACAATAAAAAATTATTGCTATAGCTATTGCTCTGATGGTGGAGCACACAATTTTTTAAGTAAAAAAATATAAGTTCACAATATCGGCAGGATCATGTTGTAACTATAGTCCATTCGATAATTTGAGTTGAAAAATCTTTTGTATAAGAAAGAAATAACTTTAATTTAAGCGTATTTTTGTCAGTTTACAGTTATTTTTTAAGTGAAACTCTTATAATAACGATACTTTTCACATATTTTTAAAAAAATTTTATTCACAATTTCTTCGTAAAATATTTATAAATTAGCCTCAGGCAGCAGATTTTTACACACCTTCAAAAAAAGGTGATCTGCAGTAACCACGTCTTCTCGTTACAAGTTCGTACGAACTAAAGAAACAAGTCCTTTTTAAAAAAAAAACTTAAATTCTGTAAATTTATGTTGATATTGATGCTGATGTTGATGATGTTGATGATATTGATGATGTTGATGATGTTGATGATGTTGATGATGTTGATGATGTTGATGATGTTGATGATGTTGATGATGTTGATGATGTTGATGATAATGATGATGTTAATGGTGTTGATAATGCTGATGATGTTGATGATGTTGATGATGTTGATGAAGTTGATGATGTTGATGATGTTGATGTTGTTGATGATGTTGATGATGTTGATGATGTTGATGATGTTGATGATGTTGATGATGTTGATGATGTTGATGATGTTGATGATGTTGATGATGTTGATGATGTTGATGATGTTGATGATGTTGATGATGTTGATGATGTTGATGATGTTGATGATGTTGATGATGTTGATGATGTTGATGATGTTGATGATGTTGATGATGTTGATGATGTTGATGATGTTGATGATGTTGATGATGTTGATGATGTTGATGATGTTGATGATGTTGATGATGTTGATGATGTTGATGATGTTGATGATGTTGATGATGTTGATGATGTTGATGATGTTGATGATGTTGATGATGTTGATGATGTTGATGATGTTGATGATGTTGATGATGTTGATGATGTTGATGATGTTGATGATGTTGATGATGTTGATGATGTTGATGATGTTGATGATGTTGATGATGTTGATGATGTTGATGATGTTGATGATGTTGATGATGTTGATGATGTTGATGATGTTGATGATGTTGATGATGTTGATGATGTTGATGATGTTGATGATGTTGATGATGTTGATGATGTTGATGATGTTGATGATGTTGATGATGTTGATGATGTTGATGATGTTGATGATGTTGATGATGTTGATGATGTTGATGATGTTGATGATGTTGATGATGTTGATGATGTTGATGATGTTGATGATGTTGATGATGTTGATGATGTTGATGATGTTGATGATGTTGATGATGTTGATGATGTTGATGATGTTGATGATGTTGATGATGTTGATGATGTTGATGATGTTGATGATGTTGATGATGTTGATGATGTTGATGATGTTGATGATGTTGATGATGTTGATGATGTTGATGATGTTGATGATGTTGATGATGTTGATGATGTTGTTGATGTTGTTGATGTTGATGATGTTGATGATGTTGATGATGTTGCTGATGTTGATGATGTTGATGATGTTGATGATGTTGATGATGTTGATGATGTTGATGATGTTGATGATGTTGATGATGTTGATGATGTTGATGATGTTGATGATGTTGATGATGTTGATGATGTTGATGATGTTGATGATGTTGATGATGTTGATGATGTTGATGATGTTGATGATGTTGATGATGTTGATGATGTTGATGATGTTGATGATGTTGATGATGTTGATGATGTTGATGATGTTGATGATGTTGATGATGTTGATATTGATGTTGATGTTGATGTTGATGTTGATGTTGATGTTGATGTTGATGTAGATGTTGATGTTGATGTTGATGTTGATGTTGATGTTGGTGTTGATGTTGATGTTGATGTTGATGTTGATGTTGATGTTGATGTTGATGTTTATAATGATGTTGATGTTGATGTGTATGTTGATGTTGATGTTGATGTTGATGTTGATGTTGATGTTGATGTTGATGTTGATGTTGATGTTGATGTTGATGTTGATGTTGATGTTGATGTTGATGTTGATGTTGATGTTGATGTTGATGTTGATGTTGATGTTGATGTTGATGTTGATGTTGATGTTGATGTTGATGTTGATGTTGATGTTGATGTTGATGTTGATGTTGATGTTGATGTTGATGTTGATGTTGATGTTGATGTTGATGTTGATGTTGATGTTGATGTTGATGTTGATGTTGATGTTGATGTTGATGTTGATGTTGATGTTGATGTTGATGTTGATGTTGATGTTGATGTTGATGTTGATGTTGATGTTGATGTTGATGTTGATGTTGATGTTGATGTTGATGTTGATGTTGATATTGATGTTGATGTTGATGTTGATGTTGATGTTGATGTTGATGTTGATGTTGATGTTGATGTTGATGTTGATGTTGATGTCAATGTCAATGTCAATGTCAATGTCAATGTCAATGTCAATGTCAATGTCAATGTCAATGTCAATGTCAATGTCAATGTCAATGCAATGTCAATGTCAATGTCAATGTCAGTGTCAATGTCAATGTCAATGTCAATGTCAATGTCAATGTCAATGTCAATGTCAATGTCAATGTCAATGTCAATATCAGTGTCAATGTCAGTGTCATATCAGTGTCAATGTCAATGTCAATGTCAATGTCAATGTCAATGTCAATGTCAGTGTCAATGTCAATGTCAATGTCAATGTCAGTGTCAATGTCAATGTCAATGTCAATGTCAGTGTCAATGTCAATGTCAACGTCAGTGTCAATGTCAATGTCAATGTGAATGTCAATGTCAATGTCAATGTCAATGTCAATGTCAATGTCAATGTCAATGTCAATGTCAATGTCAATGTCAATGTCAATGTCAATGTCAATGTCAATGTCAATGTCAATGTCAGTGTCAGTGTCAGTGTCAATGTCAATGTCAACGTCAATGTCAATGTCAATGTCAATGTCAATGTCAATGTCAATGTCAATGTCAGTGTCAATGTCAATGTCAATGTCAATGTCAATGTCAATGTCAATTTCAATTTCAATGTCAATGTCAATGTCAATGTCAGTGTCAATGTCAGTGTCAGTGTCAATGTCAATCCCAATGTCAATGTCAATGTCAGTGTCAATGTCAATCCCAATGTCAATGTCAATGTCAGTGTCAATGTCAATGTCAATGTCAGTGTCAATGTCAATGTCAGTGTCAGTGTCAATGTCAATGTCAATGTCAATGTCAACGTCAACGTCAGAGTCAGTGTCAATGTCAATGTCAATGTCAATGTCAATGTCAATGTCAATGTCAATTTCAGTGTCAATGTCAGTGTCAGTGTCAATGTCAATGCCAATGTCAATGTCAATGTCAATGTCAATGTCAATGTCAATGTCAATGTCAATGTCAATGTCAGTGTCAATGTCAATGTCAGTGTCAGTGTCAGTGTCAATGTCAATGTCAATGTCAATGTCAACGTCAACGTCAGTGTCAGTGTCAATGTCAATGTCAATGTCAATGTCAATGTCAGTGTCAATGTCAGTGTCAATGTCAATGTCAATGTCAATGTCAATGTCAATGTCAATGTCAATGTCAATGTCAATGTCAATGTCAATGTCAATGTCAATGTCAATGTCAATGTCAATGTCAGTGTCAGTGTCAATGTCAATGTGAATGTCAATGTGAATGTGAATGTCAATGTCAATGTCAATGTCAATGTCAATGTCAGTGTCAATGTCAATGTCAATGTCAGTGTCAGTGTCAGTGTCAATGTCAATGTCAATGTCAGTGTCAGTGTCAGTGTCAATGTCAATGTCAATGTCAATGTCAACGTCAACGTCAACGTCAGTGTCAGTGTCAATGTCAATGTCAATGTCAATGTCAATGTCAATGTCAATGTCAATGTCAATGTCAATGTCAATGTCAATGTCAATGTCAATGTCAATGTCAATGTCAATGTCAATGTCAATGTCAATTTCAGTGTCAATGTCAGTGTCAGTGTCAATGTCAATGCCAATGTCAATGTCAATGTCAATGTCAATGTCAATGTCAATGTCAATGTCAATGTCAATGTCAGTGTCAATGTCAATGTCAGTGTCAGTGTCAGTGTCAATGTCAATGTCAATGTCAATGTCAACGTCAACGTCAACGTCAACGTCAATGTCAATGTCAATGTCAATGTCAATGTCAATGTCAATGTCAGTGTCAGTGTCAATGTCAATGTGAATGTCAATGTGAATGTCAATGTCAATGTCAATGTCAATGTCAATGTCAATGTCAATGTCAATGTCAATGTCAATGTCAGTGTCAATGTCAATGTCAATGTCAGTGTCAGTGTCAGTGTCAATGTCAATGTCAATGTCAACGTCAACGTCAACGTCAGTGTCAGTGTCAGTGTCAATGTCAATGTCAATGTCAATGTCAATGTCAATGTCAATGTCAATGTCAATGTCAATGTCAATGTCAATGTCAATGTCAATGTCAATGTCAATGTCAATGTCAATGTCAATGTCAATGTCAATGTCAATGTCAATGTCAATGTCAATGTCAATGTCAATGTCAATGTCAATGTCAATGTCAATGTCAATGTCAATGTCAATGTCAATGTCAATGTCAATGTCAATGTCAATGTCAATGTCAATGTCAATGTCAATGTCAATGTCAATGTCAATGTCAATGTCAATGTCAATGTCAATGTCAATGTCAATGTCAATGTCAATGTCAATGTCAATGTCAATGTCAATGTCAATGTCAATGTCAATGTCAATGTCAATGTCAATGTCAATGTCAATGTCAATGTCAATGTCAATGTCAATGTCAATGTCAATGTCAATGTCAATGTCAATGTCAATGTCAATGTCAATGTCAATGTCAATGTCAATGTCAATGTCAATGTCAATGTCAATGTCAATGCCGATGTCAATGTCAATGTCAATGTCAATGTCAATGTCGATGTCGATTTTAAGTATATTTAATCAAAACTTTTTTCTTTGTTGGTGTGTCTTACGGTATCTGTATTAAGCCACAGCACTGCAACATTTTATGACAATCAAATAAATCCGTCGTAAATCAGTTGTTTTAACTGACATATTGACTGCTTTCCATGGCCTCGCTTTTCTTTCAGTTCTGCCACCGTTACCCTCTAACTGAAGCAGTCATTTTGCACAAAACCACAGCGACTCTCTAACTGTGCGCAAAAAATGTGCCTAAATGACAGACTCGATTAAAAATCGGTTCATTATCGCCTATTTTTTTATGCACACTCAATGCTATGTTTTGTCAGTTGGCAGGCGAGGCTTCAACATAATTTATGGGGCATTTCATATAGCGGCAAACGTTGGTGATGTTGACGGTGAGTGGAAGGGCGTTTAACACAGCTTAATTGCAGGCTAGCGTAAGAATGCTATATGTATGTGTTGGGTTTGAAAAAATAAAAAATTGTCTACAAAAATGCTGCGCGCTCATATGTTCAAAAACCAAGATTTATGTGGAAGTACGTAAGTCTATTTTGCTTGAAGGCACGCTTTAAGTGTGTTCAGAAATTTATGTTTTTTTGTGCTTTGTTCTTGGCTGCTTAATGCTTGCAAATCACCAATCCTTGGTTGTTTACAGTTTTTTTTTTTTTATTCTTAATTAATCGCTACATATAAGCAAAAATTTTGTTGTATGATATTTTACTTATGAAGCAATGTGTTGTTTTCTTAGTTGAAATTTTTGGAGTTTACTCCTTTAGAATCGATTTGCATGAAAAGAAATTATATTAGGGGGTAAAGTCAAATTTCAACTATTTTTCGTTACGTTTGAATTTTCAACTATTTTTTGCGTTATGCTTGAATTTTCAACTTTTTTTCGTTACGTTTGAATTTTCAACTATTTTTTGCGTTATGGTTGAATTTTCAACTATTTTTGCGTTATGCTTGGCCAATCGAATGCAATGGAATTATCAAGGTCACAGGAAGATCATTGGCACTTTAATGGATTCCATGGAGAATTTGGACAAAAGTGGATGATTCTATGGCAATCAAGGTCACAGGCGGGTCATTAGCAATTTAATGGATTCCATGGATTCCATGGAGGTGACAGGGGAGTCATTGGAACTTTTATTGGTTGAAGCAACATTTGGACCAAAATGGATGATTCTATGGACAATCGGATGCAATAGGATTATCTGAGGTCAGAGATGGGTCATTGCAACTTTTATGGGTTCCATGGAACATTTAGACCAAAATGGGTGATTCTATGGCCAATCGGATGCAATGGGATTATCTGAGGTCACAAGCGGGTCATTGTGTCTTTTGTGGGTTCCAAGGAACATTTGGACCAAAATGGGTGATTCTATGGCCAAACGGATGCAATGGGATGATCTGAGGTCATAGGCGGGTCATTGGAACTTTTATGGGTTCCATGGAACATTTGGACCAAAATGGGTGATTCTATGGCCAATCGGATGCAATGGGATTATCTGAGGTCATAGGCGGGTCATTGGAACTATTATGGGTTCCATGGAACATTTGGACCAAAATGGGTGATTCTATGGCCAATCGGATGCAATGGGATTATCTGAGGTCATAGGCGGGTCATTGGAACTATTATGGGTTCCATGGAACATTTGGACCAAAATGGGTGATTCTATGGCCAATCGGATGCAATGGGATTATCTGAGGTCATAGGCGGGTCATTGGAACTTTTATGGGTTCCATGGAACATTTGGACCAAAATGGGTGATTCTATGGCCAATCGGATGCAATGGGATTATCTGAGGTCATAGGCGGGTCATTGGAACTTTTATGGGTTCCATGGAACATTTGGACCAAAATGGGTGATTCTATGGCCAATCGGATGCAATGGGATTATCTGAGGTCATAGGCGGGTCATTGGAACTATTATGGGTTCCATGGAACATTTGGACCAAAATGGGTGATTCTATGGCCAATCGGATGCAATGGGATTATCTGAGGTCATAGGCGGGTCATTGGAACTTTTATGGGTTCCATGGAACATTTGGACCAAAATGGGTGATTCTATGGCCAATCGGATGCAATGGGATTATCTGAGGTCATAGGCGGGTCATTGGAACTTTTATGGGTTCCATGGAACATTTGGACCAAAATGGGTGATTCTATGGCCAATCGGATGCAATGGGATTATCTGAGGTCATAGGCGGGTCATTGGAACTATTATGGGTTCCATGGAACATTTGGACCAAAATGGGTGATTCTATGGCCAATCGGATGCAATGGGATTATCTGAGGTCATAGGCGGGTCATTAGAACTTTTATGGGTTCCATGGAACATTTGGACCAAAATGGGTGATTCTATGGCCAATCGGATGCAATAGGATTATCTGAGGTCACAAGCGGGTCATTGTGTCTTTTGTGGGTTCCAAGGAACATTTGGACCAAAATGGATGATTCTATGGCCAATCGGATGCAATTGGATTATCTGAGGTCATAGGCGGGTCATTGGAACTTTTATGGGTTCCATGGAACATTTGGACCAAAATGGGTGATTCTATGGCCAATCGGATGCAATGGGATTATCTGAGGTCATAGGCGGGTCATTGGAACTTTTATGGGTTCCATGGAACATTTGGACCAAAATGGGTGATTCTATGGCCAATCGGATGCAATGGGATTATCTGAGGTCATAGGCGGGTCATTGGAACTATTATGGGTTCCATGGAACATTTGGACCAAAATGGGTGATTCTATGGCCAATCGGATGCAATGGGATTATCTGAGGTCATAGGCGGGTCATTGGAACTTTTATGGGTTCCATGGAACATTTGGACCAAAATGGGTGATTCTATGGCCAATCGGATGCAATAGGATTATCTGAGGTCACAAGCGGGTCATTGTGTCTTTTGTGGGTTCCAAGGAACATTTGGACCAAAATGGATGATTCTATGGCCAATCGGATGCAATGGGATTATCTGAGGTCATAGGCGGGTCATTGGAACTATTATGGGTTCCATGGAACATTTGGACCAAAATGGGTGATTCTATGGCCAATCGGATGCAATGGGATTATCTGAGGTCATAGGCGGGTCATTGGAACTTTTATGGGTTCCATGGAACATTTGGACCAAAATGGGTGATTCTATGGCCAATCGGATGCAATGGGATTATCTGAGGTCATAGGCGGGTCATTGGAACTTTTATGGGTTCCATGGAACATTTGGACCAAAATGGGTGATTCTATGGCCAATCGGATGCAATGGGATTATCTGAGGTCATAGGCGGGTCATTGGAACTATTATGGTTTCCATGGAACATTTGGACCAAAATGGGTGATTCTATGGCCAATCGGATGCAATGGGATTATCTGAGGTCATAGGCGGGTCATTGGAACTATTATGGGTTCCAAGGAACATTTGGACCAAAATGGGTGATTCTATGGCCAAACGGATGCAATAGGATTATCTGAGGTCACAAGCGGGTCATTGTGTCTTTTGTGGGTTCCAAGGAACATTTGGACCAAAATGGATGATTCTATGGCCAATCGGATGCAATAGGATTATCTGAGGTCAGAGATGGGTCATTGCAACTTTTATGGGTTCCATGGAACATTTAGACCAAAATGGGTGATTCTATGGCCAAACGGATGCAATAGGATTATCTGAAGTCACAAGCGGGTCATTGTGTCTTTTGTGGGTTCCAAGGAACATTTGGACCAAAATGGGTGATTCTATGGCCAAACGGATGCAATGGGATTATCTGAGGTCATAGGTGGGTCATTGGAACTTTTATGTGTTCCATGGAACATTTGGACCAAAATGGGTGATTCTATGGCCAATCGGATGCAATGGGATTATGTGAAGTCATAGGCGGGTCATTGGAACTATTATGGGTTCCATGGAACATTTGGACCAAAATGGATGATTCTATGGCCAATCGGATGCAATAGGATTATCTGAGGTCAGAGATGGGTCATTGCAACTTTTATGGGTTCCATGGAACATTTAGACCAAAATGGGTGATTCTATGGCCAATCGGATGCAATGGGATTATGTGAAGTCATAGGCGGGTCATTGGAACTATTATGGGTTCCAAGGAACATTTGGACCAAAATGGGTGATTCTATGGCCAAACGGATGCAATAGGATTATCTGAGGTCACAAGCGGGTCATTGTGTCTTTTGTGGGTTCCAAGGAACATTTGGACCAAAATGGATGATTCTATGGCCAATCGGATGCAATAGGATTATCTGAGGTCAGAGATGGGTCATTGCAACTTTTATGGGTTCCAAGGAACATTTGGACCAAAATGGATGATTCTATGGCCAATCGGATGCAATGGGATTATGTGAAGTCATAGGCGGGTCATTGGAACTATTATGGGTTCCAAGGAACATTTGGACCAAAATGGGTGATTCTATGGCCAAACGGATGCAATAGGATTATCTGAGGTCACAAGCGGGTCATTGTGTCTTTTGTGGGTTCCAAGGAACATTTGGACCAAAATGGATGATTCTATGGCCAATCGGATGCAATAGGATTATCTGAGGTCAGAGATGGGTCATTGCAACTTTTATGGGTTCCATGGAACATTTAGACCAAAATGGGTGATTCTATGGCCAATCGGATGCAATGGGATTATCTGAGGTCACAAGCGGGTCATTGTGTCTTTTGTGGGTTCCAAGGAACATTTGGACCAAAATGGATGATTCTATGGCCAATCGGATGCAATAGGATTATCTGAGGTCACAAGCGGGTCATTGTGTCTTTTGTGGGTTCCAAGGAACATTTGGACCAAAATGGGTGATTCTATGGCCAAACGGATGCAATGGGATTATCTGAGGTCATGGGCGGGTCATTGTGTCTTTTGTGGGTTCCAAGGAACATTTGGACCAAAATGGGTGATTCTATGGCCAATCGGATGCAATGGGATTATCTGAGGTCACAAGCGGGTCATTGGAACTTTTATGGGTTCCATGGAACATTTGAACCAAAATGAGTGATTCTATGGCCAATCGGATGCAATGGGATTATGTGAAGTCATAGGCGGGTCATTGGAACTATTATGGGTTCCATGGAACATTTGGACCAAAATGGGTGATTCTATGGCCAATCGGATGCAATGGGATTATCTGAGGTCATAGGTGGGTCATTGGAACTTTTATGGGTTCCATGGAACATTTGGACCAAAGTGGATGATTCTATGGCCAAACGGATGCAATGGGATTATCTGAGGTCATAGGCGGGTCATTGGAACTTTTATGGGTTCCATGGAACATTTGGACCAAAATGGGTGATTCTATGGCCAATCGGATGCAATGGGCTTATCTGAGGTCATAGGCAGGTCATTGGAACTTTTATGGGTTCCATGGAACATTTGGACCAAAATGGGTGATTCTATGGCCAATCGGATGCAATGGGATTATCTGAGGTCATAGGCGGGTCATTGGAACTTTTATGGGTTCCATGGAACATTTGGACCAAAATGGGTGATTCTATGGCCAATCGGATGCAATGGGAATTTCTGAGGTCATAGGCGGGTCATTGGAACTTTTATGGGTTCCATGGAACATTTGGACCAAAATAGGTGATTCTATGGCCAATCGGATGCAATGGGATTATCTGAGGTCATGGGCGGGTCATTGGAACTTTTATGGATTCCATGGAACAGTTGGACCAAAATGGGTGATTCTATGGCCAATCGGATGCAATGGGATTATCTGAGGTCATAGGCGGGTCATTGGAACTTTTATGGGTTCCATGGAACATTTGGACCAAAATGGGTGATTCTATGGCCAATCGGATGCAATGGGATTATCTGAGGTCATAGGCGGGTCATTGGAACTTTTATGGGTTCCATGGAACATTTGGACCAAAATGGATGATTCTATGGCCAAACGGATGCAATGGGATTATCTGAGGTCATAGGCGGGTCATTGGAACTTTTATGGGTTCCATGGAACATTTGGACCAAAATGGGTGATTCTATGGCCAATCGGATGCAATGGGATTATCTGAGGTCATAGGCGGGTCATTGGAACTTTTATGGGTTCCATGGAACATTTGGACCAAAATGGGTGATTCTATGGCCAATCGGATGCAATGGGATTATCTGAGGTCATAGGCGGGTCATTGGAACTTTTATGGGTTCCATGGAACATTTGGACCAAAATGGGTGATTCTATGGCCAATCGGATGCAATGGGATTATCTGAGGTCATAGGCGGGTCATTGGAACTTTTATGGGTTCCATGGAACATTTGGACCAAAATGGGTGATTCTATGGCCAATCGGATGCAATGGGATTATCTGAGGTCATAGGCGGGTCATTGGAACTTTTATGGGTTCCATGGAACATTTGGACCAAAATGGGTGATTCTATGGCCAATCGGATGCAATGGGATTATCTGAGGTCATAGGCGGGTCATTGGAACTTTTATGGGTTCCATGGAACATTTGGACCAAAATGGGTGATTCTATGGCCAATCGGATGCAATGGGATTATCTGAGGTCATAGGCGGGTCATTGGAACTTTTATGGGTTCCATGGAACATTTGGACCAAAATGGGTGATTCTATGGCCAATCGGATGCAATGGGATTATCTGAGGTCATAGGCGGGTCATTGGAACTATTATGGGTTCCATGGAACATTTGGACCAAAATGGGTGATTCTATGGCCAATCGGATGCAATGGGATTATCTGAGGTCATAGGCGGGTCATTGGAACTTTTATGGGTTCCATGGAACATTTCGACCAAAGTGGATGATTCTATGGCCAAACGGATGCAATGGGATTATCTGAGGTCATAGGCGGGTCATTGGAACTTTTATGGGTTCCATGGAACATTTGGACCAAAATGGGTGATTCTATGGCCAATCGGATGCAATGGGATTATCTGAGGTCATAGGCGGGTCATTGGAACTATTATGGGTTCCATGGAACATTTGGACCAAAATGGGTGATTCTATGGCCAATCGGATGCAATGGGATTATCTGAGGTCATAGGCGGGTCATTGGAACTTTTATGGGTTCCATGGAACATTTGGACCAAAATGGGTGATTCTATGGCCAATCGGATGCAATGGGATTATCTGAGGTCATAGGCGGGTCATTGGAACTATTATGGGTTCCATGGAACATTTGGACCAAAATGGGTGATTCTATGGCCAATCGGATGCAATGGGATTATCTGAGGTCATAGGCGGGTCATTGGAACTATTATGGGTTCCATGGAACATTTGGACCAAAATGGGTGATTCTATGGCCAATCGGATGCAATGGGATTATCTGAGGTCATAGGCGGGTCATTGGAACTTTTATGGGTTCCATGGAACATTTCGACCAAAGTGGATGATTCTATGGCCAAACGGATGCAATGGGATTATCTGAGGTCATAGGCGGGTCATTGGAACTTTTATGGGTTCCATGGAACATTTGGACCAAAATGGGTGATTCTATGGCCAATCGGATGCAATGGGATTATCTGAGGTCATAGGCGGGTCATTGGAACTATTATGGGTTCCATGGAACATTTGGACCAAAATGGGTGATTCTATGGCCAATCGGATGCAATGGGATTATCTGAGGTCATAGGCGGGTCATTGGAACTATTATGGGTTCCATGGAACATTTGGACCAAAATGGGTGATTCTATGGCCAATCGGATGCAATGGGATGATCTGAGGTCATAGGCGGGTCATTGGAACTTTTATGGGTTCCATGGAACATTTGGACCAAAATGGGTGATTCTATGGCCAATCGGATGCAATGGGATTATCTGAGGTCATAGGCGGGTCATTGGAACTTTTATGGGTTCCATGGAACATTTGGACCAAAATGGGTGATTCTATGGCCAATCGGATGCAATGGGATTATCTGAGGTCATAGGCGGGTCATTGGAACTTTTATGGGTTCCATGGAACATTTGGACCAAAATGGGTGATTCTATGGCCAATCGGATGCAATGGGATTATCTGAGGTCATAGGCGGGTCATTGGAACTTTTATGGGTTCCATGGAACATTTGGACCAAAATGGGTGATTCTATGGCCAATCGGATGCAATGGGATTATCTGAGGTCATAGGCGGGTCATTGGAACTTTTATGGGTTCCATGGAACATTTGGACCAAAATGGGTGATTCTATGGCCAATCGGATGCAATGGGATTATCTGAGGTCATAGGCGGGTCATTGGAACTTTTATGGGTTCCATGGAACATTTGGACCAAAATGGGTGATTCTATGGCCAATCGGATGCAATGGGATTATCTGAGGTCATAGGCGGGTCATTGGAACTTTTATGGGTTCCATGGAACATTTGGACCAAAATGGGTGATTCTATGGCCAATCGGATGCAATGGGATTATCTGAGGTCATAGGCGGGTCATTGGAACTATTATGGGTTCCATGGAACATTTGGACCAAAATGGGTGATTCTATGGCCAATCGGATGCAATGGGATTATCTGAGGTCATAGGCGGGTCATTGGAACTATTATGGGTTCCATGGAACATTTGGACCAAAATGGGTGATTCTATGGCCAATCGGATGCAATGGGATTATCTGAGGTCATAGGCGGGTCATTGGAACTTTTATGGGTTCCATGGAACATTTGGACCAAAATGGGTGATTCTATGGCCAATCGGATGCAATGGGATTATCTGAGGTCATAGGCGGGTCATTGGAACTTTTATGGGTTCCATGGAACATTTGGACCAAAATGGGTGATTCTATGGCCAATCGGATGCAATGGGATTATCTGAGGTCATAGGCGGGTCATTGGAACTATTATGGGTTCCATGGAACATTTGGACCAAAATGGGTGATTCT
Source organism: Tetanocera ferruginea (assembly GCA_958299015.1). NCBI lineage: Eukaryota > Metazoa > Arthropoda > Insecta > Diptera > Sciomyzidae > Tetanocera > Tetanocera ferruginea. Next base: position 11,485,967 of record OY282641.1, on the reverse strand, counting down.
ATGGCCAATCGGATGCAATGGGATTATCTGAGGTCATAGGCGGGTCATTGGAACTTTTATGGGTTCCATGGAACATTTCGACCAAAGTGGATGATTCTATGGCCAAACGGATGCAATGGGTTTATCTGAGGTCATAGGCGGGTCATTGGAACTTTTATGGGTTCCATGGAACATTTGGACCAAAATGGGTGATTCTATGGCCAATCGGATGCAATGGGATTATCTGAGGTCATAGGCGGGTCATTGGAACTATTATGGGTTCCATGGAACATTTGGACCAAAATGGGTGATTCTATGGCCAATCGGATGCAATGGGATTATCTGAGGTCATAGGCGGGTCATTGGAACTTTTATGGGTTCCATGGAACATTTGGACCAAAATGGGTGATTCTATGGCCAATCGGATGCAATGGGATTATCTGAGGTCATAGGCGGGTCATTGGAACTTTTATGGGTTCCATGGAACATTTGGACCAAAATGGGTGATTCTATGGCCAATCGGATGCAATGGGATTATCTGAGGTCATAGGCGGGTCATTGGAACTTTTATGGGTTCCATGGAACATTTGGACCAAAATGGGTGATTCTATGGCCAATCGGATGCAATGGGATTATCTGAGGTCATAGGCGGGTCATTGGAACTTTTATGGGTTCCATGGAACATTTGGACCAAAATGGGTGATTCTATGGCCAATCGGATGCAATGGGATTATCTGAGGTCATAGGCGGGTCATTGGAACTTTTATGGGTTCCATGGAACATTTCGACCAAAGTGGATGATTCTATGGCCAAACGGATGCAATGGGATTATCTGAGGTCATAGGCGGGTCATTGGAACTTTTATGGGTTCCATGGAACATTTGGACCAAAATGGGTGATTCTATGGCCAATCGGATGCAATGGGATTATCTGAGGTCATAGGCGGGTCATTGGAACTATTATGGGTTCCATGGAACATTTGGACCAAAATGGGTGATTCTATGGCCAATCGGATGCAATGGGATGATCTGAGGTAATAGGCGGGTCATTGTGTTTTTTGTGGGTTCCAAGGAACATTTGGACCAAAATGGGTGATTCTATGGCCAATCGGATGCAATGGGATTATCTGAGGTCACAAGCGGGTCATTGTGTTTTTTGTGGGTTCCAAGGAACATTTGGACCAAAATGGGTGATTCTATGGCCAATCGGATGCAATGGGATTATCTGAGGTCACAAGCGGGTCATTGTGTCTTTTGTGTGTTCCAAGGAACATTTGGGCCAAAATGGATGATTCTATGGCCAATCGGATGCAATGGGATTATCTGAGGTCATTGTCACTTTTATGAATTCTACGAAGCATTTAGACATAAATGGATGATTCTATGGCCAAGCGGATGTAACTGGACTATCTGAGGTTTAGGCTGGGTCATTGAAACTTTAATGAATTTCATATTAAAATAACATTTTTGAGAGAAAACCTTAATTTATATTTAGTTTTTTGGAAGAACACTGGGGACGTCTAGATTTTGTTCAATCATCACAATTTTTAAAAAATTGTGCTTCAATTTTTTACTTTTCGAGTTTTAGTTATTTAAATTTTACTGCCTCAGTTGTGGTTACGACATTACATTTTGGTAATGAAATTAATAATGTTTACTGTTAATGCATAATGAGTTTATATATTTAATCACTTTGCCTATTGTTTATGATTATATAAAATTCCAAGGCAATCAATAAGAAGTAAACTCCAATCGCGCGTCGTAGCTGACACGCACACTTTTTTTTTTTGTTTGCTCCTTGGTTCTTTCGTCCACCTTTTCAATAAATATTTACATAAACTTTGTCTAATTAGCTGAAACAACGTACAACATTACCAACCGTTGTTCTCAGCAAGCAAGTTATAAATCACAAGTTGACCCAAGAGTCAACTTTATGTTTTGTCTTTCAACACTCTCAGCAACTTGCAGCGCTTGTGTAATGAATATTGCTGCAACATGTGCTGCTTAATTGCAACTTTTAATATATTATACTAAAAATCGTGGAATATTAAAAAGAGTCTAGCAGCTTCTTGGAGATAAATAAATTTTTAATGTTGATCATAAATATTCGAAAATGATATTTTGTAAAAATTAAGTGTAACTATTTAGTGAGGAATATTTTAAAAGGCATTGTTTTGAAATTGATGGCATTGGTTGGAATTAAGGAACCAGGTGTCGTATAGGTTTCAGTAAAAATTTTAAAATCATTTTCGAATTTCTATAGATTTGGCAAGAAAATTGGGGAGTCTGTATTGGATAAGGATAAATTTTTTTACCCAGCGGGATTTGGAGACTTGTATAGATATCTCCTTAATTAAAATGCCTGTAAAGGCTATACCTGATCTACATTTACTCTTCAGAAAAACTTCTAACTATTATGATCAAAGCTCTACTGTCGATCAGTTCAGTCTCCAAGAGATCACTTCGAACATCGGTGTAAAACTGACTGACTTCGACGCGGCGCAAAACATGGTAGTTAATAGCACCAGATTCAAACACCTCGATATTCTAAAGGCCACCTGGCTGTCTCCGGATCAAAAAACTCGAAACCAGATTGATCATTTTGTGATCGACACGCTTCAAGCGTACAGAATTTGCACACGTTTCGCAAAATCTTTGGTCCTGTTTGCATTCGAATGAACCACGAGCCTTACGACGGCTAGGTCTTACACTGGCTAGGTCATGTCTATACTCTGGATAAAAAAGCTCCACCGGAAAAGGTGTTTGAGTCGAAAGTCGAGGGTCGACAACGAAGACGAAGACCATGCTTCCAATCGATTGGCCAGGCCGATGAAGCCTTAACAACACTTGATGAAACAACTAGGAGAAGGTGCGTGTGAAACAGAGGCGCCTGACAAGAGCTGATGAAATCGGCCGTAACCCGACCATGGGTTATTGGTTTCTTGTTCAACAAATTTTCATCAGTTGGTGTTATATCATGTCTGACATAAAGCCATAAATATTGGCTGCTACAACTTAAGTTGCATACCATTAAGACAGTAATAAAAAAATTTTATTTAAATAATCATAAAACTGCATTTATAGACTTCTGCTATTTGACAATAATGTCAAATAAATATCAACTATTGCCAAATGCGTGATGCAAATGATTAAATTTTTATTTGCATTTGTAACTGTGAAAATTGTTTAATTGATTTTTGCTTCTACATAATTTTATATCACTTCAGTTCACATCGCTTGAGCGCTTAATTGCCGCTACGAATGTTTTAGGCAAAGTGCAGTAATTTAAAAGAAAAAAAAAAAATACAAAAATCATATCAAATAAAAACCAAAATCAATGCATTAAAATCCTGACGAAATATTGCGGCTTTGCTTTTGAAAATGTTGTGGCAACAACATAAGAGCCGCAACTTATAGCGTAGTTATACCGCAAGCAACAGTTGCTGCTGCAGCGATTAACAAACAACAACAAGCGAACTGCTGATGGCATTCCAAAGACTATAAAAATGTCAACAAGATCGTTAAATAGCGATGGAGAGACGTAAGAGGAAAAGTAAGGAAACAACAACAACTTCATACTTAGTTGAAAATAAGTTCAAATAAAATGAACTGAAACGATGTGTTGAATGTGCAATACAACAAAAACAAAACATATAACAACAGCAAGAGCGAGAAAGATGCAGCAAACAGCTTTAAGCGGTTCCAAGCAGTCTCCAAAAGTTTTTGCATTAGTTATTTATTGTTTTTGTTTTTGGTGTTGTTGTTGTTGTTGTTGTTGTTGTTTTTGTTGCTATAAAGTAGCCAAGAGCAGGCGCATTAATAACTGAGCAAGACAAACTCATAAATTGTATGTAACATTGCAGAAAGCAACAGCTTTAAGCTCTCTTTATGTGCTGCTCATTAAGAGGCATCGCTCTTCTATAGTTGCACCCAGCGTTGCCATATGGTCCGATATTTCGTATTTGTTACGATTTTCGGTCTTGAATCCGATGATCCGATACATGGTCGAAATTCATCAAAATGTTACGATTTCAGAAAAAATAGATCCGACGACCGATTTCGCATATTTTTATTTAAGTATAAGTAATAAAAAAAAATTAAGATATAAAAATTGGTGACAACTGTCAATTTTGTTTTAAAATCCCTGTGTCAAGACTCCTTTAACTAATGACAATGTGTAGTTAAAGGAATGACGATTATTTAATTTAATTTTTACTCTTTTTTTTCTGTGCTGAAAAGTATTTTGAAATATATTTTATCATAATATTTTTTATATGTACCCAATAAATCAAACGAATTTGCCTAGAATTTGAGGTGAATCCGAAATCTCAGATATTTATTTCGAAAAAAAATTTCGAAAACGTTTTGCTAATAAACCCGAGGGCGGAAAAAATGCACAGAGAATTTCAGCATTAGCGAGTAATTTCAGGAGTTTGTTTTCGAAATGAAATTTTTTTAACGTTTTCACATCTTACGCAAATTATTATGATAAAAGATTATGAGATTATTTTTTGTTAAAAATAAGAAAAAAAAAATATTTTCAGGAACCGTACCCATGTCTCTTGGGTGCAAGTTTTCCACGTTATCCGCAAGCATATCTCAGTTGTAACTTTACAGCTGCGTAATTTGCTTGGTTAGAAAACAAGCACCTGTGAACGTGGGTTCGACTTTCAGCTGATGCAAAAAAATGTATTGTTGTTTTTTTTTTTATTTGGTGTTTCATCTCTATTTTTGAAAAAATCTGAAGGGATCACGGATTTAAAAAAAGTGTTGCGTTGATTCATTGTATATATAAATAAATATATATAAATAAATAACGAGATTGTAGAATGGAGTGTTAAAAAGATCAGATTTAAAATTAAGTTAGAAAATGATTGTTCTTTATTCCGTTGACGTATTAAAGTCAAATAAATAAAAAAACTATTTGTTTCTCAGATATCTTGGATCCTTAGATAAGCTAGATATGAGATAAATATCTCTTCTTAAAAATATGTTATTTTAAAATTTATTCGCTATTTTTTATAATCCCGGATTCATCATAATCGAATGCGAGATTTCTGATCCGAGTTTTCGGTTTCGTTACAAATTCGACGAAAAACCGGGAACGCTATGTGGTTTATAGGGTAGTTATGTTTCTAATGAACTGACTTTTGAAACAAAATTTTGATATTTTATTAAAAAATACACCTTAAAACCCACAATGTTTTTATATCTCTTTTTAATGGTTAATGGCTTCCGAAAATTTCTACGTTGTTGTTGTTGTTTTTGAAAATTTCACAAATACGATGAGAATCCGATGAGCTGAGTGCAAAAGTTACGATATGAACATTTTTTTGATGGCAACACTGGTTGCACCAGTTTTGGTACTAGTAAGAAAACAGAATTTTTGTATTCTATGCTTAACATTTTTCACTATTTTTATACCCTAAACCTGAAAGGTCAGGGTATATTAACTTTGTGCAAACGTTTGTAACGCATAGAACGAAGCGAGTCCGGTATAAAAAAGTATATATATTCTTGATCAGCGTCACCATGTGAGTCGAGCTATCCATGTCCGTCCGTCCGTCCGTCCGTCTGTCCGTCTGTGTGTTGTCCGTATACACAGGATAAGAAGAAGAAGTTGAGATAATTGGATGAAACTTGGTACACATGGTCACATGGACCCAAGGATCTGCACTATTAAATATTTTTGGAATCCGCCCACGGACACGCCTACCTTCCATACAACGCAAAAATTGAAAACTGCATAAATAAGCTCATATTTAACCTACAACAATAAAATTTGGTGTGTATGTGTTTTGTATCAAAACCAAGATTTCTTAAAAAAATGGGTGTCATCCGCTTACGGACACGCCCACCTCCAATACAACCCAAAAACTGAAAACGCAATTAATAAGCTTCTGTTTAGCCTACAGAGACAAAATTTGGGACGTATGTTTTTTATGACGAAATAAAAATGGTTTTGAAAAATGGAAATCATCCGCCCACGGACACGCCTACCTCCCATACAACCCAAAAATTGAAAACTGCATAAATAAGCTCATAATTAGCCTACAACAATAAAATTTGATATGTGTGTGTTTTATACAAACACAAAGATGTCTTCGAAAAATGGACGTCATCCGCTCACGGACACGCCCACCTCCTATATAACCCTAAAATTGAAAACGCAATAAATAAGCCTCTGTGTAACCTACAGAGCTAAAATTTGGCACATATGTTTTTTGTGACAAAACAAAGATGGTTTTTTAAAGTGGACATCATCCGCCCACGGACACGCCTACCTCCCATACAACCCAAAAATTGAAAATTGTATCAATAAGCTCATAATTAGCCTACAACAATAAAATTTGATATGTGTGTGTTTTATACAAACACAAAGATGTCTTCGAAAAATGGACGTCATCCGCTCACGGACACGCCCACCTCCCATACAACCCAAAAATTGAAAACGCAATAAATAAGCCTCTGTTTAGCCTATGGAGCTAAAATTTGGCACATATGTTTTTGATGACAAGACAGAGATGGTTTTGAAAAATGGACGTCATCCGCCTACGGACACGCCTATTTCCCATACAACCCAAAAAGTTTTAAACTCAATAAATAAGGTAATGTTTGTCAAGGAGAAATTAAATTTGGTATGCATGTATTTTATACCAAAACTAAGGTGTGTTCAAAAATTGGAAGTAATCCGTCCATAAACACGCCCACCTCCCATAGGGAAAGCACAATTAAGGCATTGACTGTGAGCTACAGGAATAAAACTTGGTATGTGTAAATTTGGCAGTTGGTAAAACTTGGTAAATCAACATTTAAATGTATATAAAATATAGGCTTCATCCGCCCTTGGAGACGCCCATTTACAATAAAAATTTTTTGTTTTTGAAAAGCGGGTTTAGGGTATTTCATAGTCGGCCTAGACCGACTTTAGACTTTCTTTACTTGTTTTTAATAAATTTCAAATGATTTTTATTAAAAAGCAATGTTTATAATTTTTTAAGTGGTGGCCTGACAAATGTGTGTTGTGCGAACCAACGGAATGCAATATCCCGAGTTTTTTCAAATAGAAACCAATTTGTCTGATCAGCCGTTATCTTTCTAGAGAAAGTGGCAAATTTCTGAGAATAAATAATCCTTTAGCGCTTCTTGAGAACATGAGCATTAGCCGTTTTAAGTCGTCAAACAATTAATAACACTTACAACGCGAATTTTATATCTCTAGGTCAAATATAAACCTTTTAATAGTGTTTTTAATATTCTGGGTTGCATGGGAGGTGGGCGTGTTTATAGGCGGATGACACCCATTTTGTGAAAAAATCTCAGTTTTGATACGGTCATCTTACATACCAAGTTTTATATTTGTAGCTCATACACAAACCTCTTTATAGAATTTTTGCCATAGTGGGTTGTATGGGAGATGGGCGTGTCGGTGAGCAGATGACGCCCATTTTTTGTCCACATCTAAGTTCTGATATGATATGCTCCCACACCAAGTTTAATCTCTACGTCAAATATGAACCTTTTAATAATGTTTTTAATATTGTCGGTTGTATCAAAGGTGGGCGTGCGTGTTAATGGGCAGACCACCCCATTTTTTCTGTACATCTGAGCCTTAACAGATAATATATATGTGTCAAATTTTATTTTTCTATCTTATATACAACCCTCTATATAGCGATAGTTATTTTATGATCGTATGGGAGGTAGGCGTGTCGTATGGAGGTAGCGGATTTCAAAAATATTCAACAGTGCATATCCTTGGGTCCATTTTAACCAAATTTCATGCAATTATCTTAACTCCTTCTTCTTATCCTGTGTTTACGGACAACACACAGACGGACAGACGGACGGACGAACAAAAGGACATGGATAGCTCGACTCACGAGGTGACGTTGATCAAGAATATATAAACTTTTTTATAACGAACTCGCTTCGTTCTATGCGTTATAAACGTTCGCACAAAGTTAATATACCTTAACCTGATAGCTTTAGGGTATAACAATTTGTATCTCAATGTTCACTAGGGATGTGATAGTATTGTATGGAGATCTTTAGTAATGGCATGATATTCAGGAACCTTAACTTTTGTTAGGCCAAAAGAAGCGTAAGATAATAGAGGACCACAACATTTTGTTATGCCGAAATGAGGAGGAAAATACTTTTTGCAACAAGTCGTCGCTGAAAATCGAAAGAAATATATATATATATATATACCAGTATATATATAAACCATGGCAAAAACAAATTGATTTGATACAAATTTTCTTCAAATTATAATGAAAAAATTTCTTATTTTTTATTAACGATGGATATAAGGGGTAATCATGCTGAATAAAATTTTTTAAAGAAAATTTAATGTGGGTCGGTCTCTCATTTCAGCCTTTTAGAAGGCACCCGCGGAACGATGTTAGCCAATTTAGTTAAACAATTTTTTCATATAATAAAAAATTTGTATAGGAGCCCCCTTAAGGGTTGGAAATAGAGTATAAGTATGTTGGGATGAAATGTTGGAAAGAAAACAGCAATGGGAGTCAGTCACACATTTTACCCTTTTAGGTACTTCCTGGGAACGGTGGGGTTCAATTTTCTAAAAAGATAAATTTTGTTTGGGAGATTCCTTAGAGGTTGGTAATAGGGGGTAGGAATGTTCCCGAAAAATTTTGTGATTCCAAAGAATATTGAATGGGAGTGCAACATTACCACTCTAGGGGTAACACTTGAACAGTTATGAGGTTCATATCTAATTTTTTCACTTTTCACCAACCTTTAACCCTGATGCGGCACAACTAAACCCCATGCCACACCGAATTATTTTTTTCAAAAGCTTTTTTATGTCGAAACTTATAAAAGCTAGGGTTCTTGGGTATTAAAATCAAAGATTTGTGCACTTTCCCACACCTAATTCACATCATAACAAAATATTTCATTCCCGCAAACATTTGAGAGACGATCTTGAAAAATGTTCATCTTCCTTAGCTCACTCCGGCGATCGTTGAAAGATGCATTGCTTTTCGATCGCTCTATGGATGAATTTGCTATTAAAAAAATTTTGAAAATTTTCTTTCCCTCTTTCCGGTGATCGTGGGAAGATGGATGGATAGCTTTTGTATCATCCAAGTGATGAATGGTGCAATTGACAAAAAATGTTAAAACCTTTTTTCGCTCATTTTGGCGTTCGTTCGAAAATGAATGGCTTTTCAATAGCCCAAGGAATGAATGCGTGATTCAAAATATTATTTCGCTCATTCCGGCGATCGTTGGAAGATTTATCACTTTTAAAATGCCCGAGAGGTGAATCCGCTATTGAAAAAAGTTTGATAATCTTCTTTCGATCATTTTGGCTATCGTTGGAAGATGGCTTTTTAAAAAGATTTCAAAATCTGGCTCTGAAAAATCGTTTGAAATTATCAAAAACTATTTTTTATTAGGGCATTTCATAGGGGCATTTCATTGGGACAAAACAACGTCTGCCGAGGCCGTTAGTGTAAGCTATAAAACAACTTGTAACGTTCAACAACGATTGTTTGCATAAAATATCTGAGAACCCCAAAAGCGATTCGTCTGCCACTCTTGTCGGCGAATCGCCTAAGGTTGCGTTTATAGTGAACGCCGAGTCAGACAGGCAGGCAGACAGGCAATGTGAACAAGCGAGATAGATAGATAGATAGATATTTGCATCTCGTTTTTTCACACAGATTTCAGCCTGCCTGCCTGTCTGCCTGTCTGAATCGCGTTCAATATAACTGCAACCTAAGACGCCTTTTGCCGATTCGTAATGCGACTCTTTCTGGCGAATGGCTTAAGACCCCTCTCGGCGATTCGTTCGCGAGTCTTACCGGCGGATCATTTAAGACACCTCTCGGCAATTTTTTCTTGACTTTTCTCAGCGAATCACTTAAGACCTCTCTCAGCGATTCGTTGGTAAATCTTCTCGGCGAATTGCTTTTATGGCCTCAGCAGCTTGCATTCTGCGATGACTCTCAAAAGAGCTCGCTGGCGATTATCTCATCTATCGAGCGATTCGCAGACGATTCTGAGGCGATTGAAAATGTTTGCAGGCATATGTTTATACGAACTTACAGGCACTTACAAAATGTCATAACATAACTTATTGTCTTTAAATTTTATGTTATTATCTTTATTGAAGTTATGTATTTGCTAAAGTTATGATGCATATTATTTTATTTAGCAATATCATATAAAATATTTATACCAAATTTTCAATCTTTGCATAATATGCAATGCTAATAAAATTAATACAGATAAACTGGTCATTTGTTTATGACAAATATTTTACGATTCTCTTTTAAAGAAAACCATGTCTTCGCCCACTCAATTGTTTGGTGCACCTTAATACTTAAGACGCTCACGTCAATTTTATAACTTTACAATCTAATGTTGCACCTTAAAAATATATGTTTCCAAATTTCAAAACATCTCTTAATATGTTAAGTTAAATAAATAACGAACAGTTAATCGGCTTAATGCTTATTGTTAAATATATGTTTTGTTAAGCCTTTTGCTGTAAAACGGTATATCTTTGAGAGCAATTTCGATCAATTAACCTATTGAATATATGATTGCGGAAAAATGTTCTCATTTCGAATACTTGTTTTTACTCTTTTAGTGTTTTATTGACAGATACAAAATCTTGAAATTATTCATAAAAACCGCCAATGAGCTAATCAATATGTCGAAAAGTATAAAATATGTGTTATTTTTAAGAGAAATACTGCGTGTAAAATTTGCTCTAGCTAATTATATCGTATGAAATATTTTGTTGCCAACTTAATTTGTTGAACAGCTAAAGCTGTCTCTGGCTCAGCAGGCGGTGACACAATTTTCTTAACATCATTTTTTTTAACTATTTTCTTAACAATATTCTTAGCACAATGAACATAAAAATATTTGTTATAATTTTGTTTTTTTTTTTTTTTTTTTTTTTGACAAGAAAGATTCTTGTCTACTGATTTTATGGAACACATCATAAACTTAGCTTATCTCTATCAACAGGCAATTAAAAGTTTTTAACTGCAGCCAGCTACTTGCTGGTTAAAAGTCACTTTTTTTTTAATCGTACCAATGCTTGTTTGGCGCGCTTTAACATGTTGCACTCTGCTGCGTCGCAACAACGCAACACATTTGGCCAGAGCTGACTTCCGGCTTGTCGTGCTGAGACTTTGGTTGGCTCGCTTAAAACTGTCGTCAGTAAATCAGCGGCATTTAAATTGATTTTAGTGTCTAATCAATTAAAAAACTAAGCAGTAGCATTTTTTGTTATTTTTTCTTTTTTTTTAATTAATGCTTGATGTATATTTTAGACTTTTGCGTTACCAACGACATTTTTTACTGCAAATGCAGTTTTTTTTTATTGCAATGCTTAATTTTGAACAAGTTAGTATGAAGGTACCGTTAGACTGACGACCGAATAATAGATAAAAGTTTTTTCTATATGATCGATTTTTATTCATTGCGGTTGAGGAAATTCCGAAGTCTGTTACAGTGGTTCAGAAGGGAGGATGGGGGGAAGGGGGAGGGGCAGGGCAACTAAATTACCACTCTGAAATCATAAAACAATATAATTCATAAATATTGCAACTAAATTACCACTCTGAAATCATAAAACAATATAATTCATAGAATTGAATTTTATTTAAATAAATTTAAATTCAAATAAATTTCTTTCAGACAACCAAGTTACTTGATTTTTTTTTTTTTTTTTTTTTTGGTATGTTAAACCTCTATAAGTCTCTATAAGTTGAGCAAAACATAATCAGCTCAAATCAAAACAGAACTATTTTCCAAAATAAGAAATCATCTGAAAAAATATTTATTCAAATTGACAATATTTCAATAGTTAAAATTTAAATATCGAATTTTATAAATTCAAAATTTACTATAAATTATTTTATGTAATATAAGCGGATGTAACCCGGTGTTCCTCGGGGTTATGCCTAGAGCACAGAAAAAAGACGATTTTCAATTTAACTCTCATTTTAACATTTTTTAAATTATCAATTAAATTTCAAAATTTTTTTAAATTATAGTTTTTTGGGCCCCCTCCTTCCGTCGTAAGTGTTTAGTCAAATTGCCGTCAAACTGTAACTGCAAGAGATGAATAAAAAAAAAATTATAACTTCAACGTCTCGATCTGACGTCTGGTTCTTGAGGAAAATAGTCACCCAGTCTGAAAAAAGTCATTTTGAGAAAAATGTTTTTAAAGTTTTTTTTTATAAAATTTAATACGCAATTTTATCTCAAAAAAATTTTAAAAAATCCTCCAAGCATCGATTCGATTTGTGGATTGTCTTCGTTCAACTTTGATCGGTTTTGATCGATACGGTTTGGTTAATTTTTTTTCATCTTAATATAGCTTCTGCTCGTATTCGTTAAACTTATTTTTTTCGTTAGTCTTTGGTTCTTGACTTCTTTTGCCTTCGGCTCTTTCCTTGATTTTTGTCGAAAGAACTTTTAAAAGCATAGGATCTATTTCAGTAACAGACATAAATGCTTGCCAAGTTTCATCAAATACGGTTCATACGATTTGATGTGAATGACCCGAACATAGTTGATTGAATTAAGCGCCCTCTCACGGAAGTTTTCTGAAATTTAAATAGCCTCAATTCTGTTGCGCGGTCAAGTTATTTCACGTAATTTTAGTAAAATCGATCAAGTCATTTCGGAGTTATTGAGTCTTAAAAATGCACTTCTTGAAGCACCCTCTTGCGGAACTCTTTGGAATTTTTTTTAGATTTTATGTTTTATCTTGGGTGCAGTTGAACGTTCATACCAAATTTCATTGAAATCTGTCCAGGCGTTTAGGAGTTATTGAGTCTTAACAATATACTTCTTAAAGCGACCTCTTGCGGAAGTCTTTGGAATTTTTTATATTTTATATTTTATCTTGGGTGCAGTTAAACGTTCATACCAAATTTCATTGAAATCGGTTCAAGCGCTTAGGAGTTATTGAGTCTTAAAAATGCACTACTTAAAGCGCCCTCTTGCGGAAGTTTTTGAAATTTTGTATGGCCTATGTTTTATCTTGGGCGCAGTTGAACCTTCATACCAAATTTCATTGAAATCGGTTCAGGCGTTTAGAAGTTATTATAAGGTGCCACGCCCACATACTTCCGCCCACTTTTTCACACCTCCTATGTTCTTTCTTTCTATCAAACGTACTCGGTGTCCAAATTTCAGCTCAATCGGATAAACAGCACTCGAGCCTATACGGCACATCAGACAGACAGAGGCACAAACATTTGATTTTATATATAAAAAGATAAGAATTTAAAAAATAGACCCATTTCGTTAAGTTTGACAGTTTGAGCTCATTAACTGAGTTTAAAAGAGGTTGTCATTGACCTTTTGTGTTAAAATAGAGTACTCAGTACACTAAAGAAGTAGTACATACAAGAACCTAATGAGCCCTCTTAACGTTGAGTAGAGAAGCAATGCTGTGAATCAGTTCGTTCAAAACAAAAACAACACAAACAAAACCAACGACACAAAAACCTCATAAGCAGCTAATGGTGGATTTTCTTCCATCAAAATGTAGATTTTTCTTGTCAGGTTTTGCAATTTGGTGCCTTTAATATAATAGTGACAAACTCCAAAATTAGATATTCGTTCAGCGCATGATATATCTGATATTTTAACATATATATTAACTTTGAACGATGAGTATTAAAGGCTGTAGGTATACCCTAAAGTATTAGTTAAAAACGTTTCGTGGCCTTGAAAAAATTTATTAAAACGACCCCATATAAACCACGCTGTAAAACGTAACTCTATGTCAAAACATTTTTTCGAAAATGACGAGATAACCATTTTGTTGGGGTAGAGTTTGTAAATTTCATCATTTGCTGTCAAAATCTTTACTTTTTTGTTTATCTTGGGTATGAATTCTGAAGATAAAAAAAATTTAAATACAACAAATTTAATTTTTTGACCACAAAAGTGGTTCAGGAGAAACAAAACCACTACATTTGCATTTCTCCTATCCAAAAAAACAAAAAAAAAAATGATGCAGAAATAGTATTTAGAGTCCATCTAACATTGTAGACGGTGTCCGGCTTACTTTGTTTTTCAACATTCATTTTTGTTGCGTGAAAGTTCTGACAAATATTTTGTTGCAAATATTTTCATGTGAAATTTTACTCAAATCTACATACAAAAAACTGGTTGTGAAATATTTCACATGTTCGTCAAAGTTGTACTCTGTTCCTCTGTGTAAAATACTCGCAACATTTCTCTTGCAACATTTTTTTATAACAATTTAATTAAACTGGCTTTTTATTTTGAACTGCAAAGTGACAGTTGTCGTAAAATCTTTGTTTTTATATATTTATTTTCCTCTATTTTGAAAAGTTTAGCATGACTTTCTCAAATTTTTCAATTTCTTCGCAACAAAATATTTGTCAAAATTTTCAAGCAACAAAAAAATTAATGTTACGAGTGAAATTTCACGCAAACGAACATAGTACTAAGCTTTAGAAATTATAAAATTTGAGAAAGTCATGCAGGCACCTCATAAGCAGCTAATGGTTGATTTTCTTCCATCAAAATTTAGATTTTTCGTGTCAGGTTTTGCAATTTGGTGCCTTTAATATAATAGTGACAAACTCCAAAATTAGATATTCGTTCAGCGCATGATATATCTGATATTTTAACATATATATTAACTTTGAACGATGAGGACTAAAGGCTGTAGGTATACCCTAAAGTATTAGTCAAAAACGTTTCATGGCCTTGAAAAAAATTTATTAAAACGACCCCATATAAACCACGCTGTAAAACGTAATTATACGTCAAAACATTTTTTCGAAAATGACGAGAGACGGGGTAGAGTTTGTAAATTTCAAAATTTGCTGTCAAAATCTTTACTTTTTTGTTTATCTTGGGTATGAATTCTGAAGATAAAAAAAATTTAAATACAAAAAATTTAATTTTTTGACTACAAAAGTGGTTCAGGAGAAACAAAACCACTACATTTGGATTTCTCCTATCAAAAAAAAAAAAAAAAAAATGATGCAGAAATAGTATTTAGAGTCCATCTAACATTGTAGACGGTGTCCGGCTTACTTTGTTTCTCAACATTCATTTTTGTTGCGTGAAAGTTCTGACAAATATTTTGTTGCAAATATTTTCATGTGAAATTTTACTCAAATCTACATACAAAAAACTGTGAAATATGTGTGAAATATTTCACAACATGTTCGTCAAAGTTGTACTCTGTTCCTCTGTGTAAAATACTCGCAACATTTCTCTTGCAACATTTTTTTATAACAATTTAATTGAACTGGCTTTTTATTTTGAACTGAAAAGTGACAGTTGTCGTAAAATCTTTGTTTTTATATATTTATTTTCCTCTATTTTGAAAAGTTTAGCATGACTTTCTCAAATTTTTCAATTTCTTCGCAACAAAATATTTGTCAAAATTTTCAAGCAACAAAAAAATTAATGTTACGAGTGAAATTTCACGCAAACGAACATAGTACTAGGCTTTAGAAATTATAAAATTTGAGAAAGTCATGCTTTAAGCCATGTAATGTGTTCGTTTGCGTGAAATTTCGCAAGCAGCATTAATTTTTTCGAAAGTCATGAAAATTCTGACAAATAGTTTGTTGCGTAGAAATCATAAAATTTGAGAAAGTCATGCTTTACTTTTCAAAAAAGAGAAAAATTAATATATAAAAACAAAAAAATTTATGACAACTGTCACTTTTCATATGAAAATAAATAGTTCAATAGGTTCAATTAAATTGTCGTGAAGAAATGTTGCGAATATATTTCACTGCGAAACAGAGTACTATTTTGACGAACATGTTTGGAAAAATTTCACACATATTTCACAGCTACAGTTTTTTGTATGGAGATTCGAGTGAAATATTACAGGAAACTGAACAGAGTAATGGGCTTTACTCTGGAGGGAGGTGGGGAGTCTAGGGCAAAATCCTTGAGTTATGAAACGATTTAAGCACACTAAAAAACACTCCGTGTGGTTGGTACCTTTAAAGAACAGAACTTTTTTTTGCGGCCCTGATTTATTTTTGCAACAGGTTTGCAGTTTGGTTGCTTAAAATGCTCTCTCCGCGTCAAGATGACGTCATTATGTGGTTTGCTATTTTTCGCAATGGAACTATGGTATTGAACTTTACACTCGCACTTTAACTTTGTCGTAATATCTTTATTTAGCGAGTGAGTAAAGGTGAATCTTTGGCTGATTATTCTTTCAAACTTTACGGAATGCATGCGATGAAACGTAACATTATCACGTTGAAACATAATAAATCGTGCGCAACGCATAAAAGTTCACAAACCATAAAATTTGGACCACTTCACAAAAATTTATGTTTGTAACATATATTTTATTTTTTGAATGCAATTTAAAATCTATAAAATTGAAAGTCATTAAAACCAACAAAAAAAACTCAAAAATGGAATAGAATCATCAGAAATTAATTTCAAAAACTCATAAAAGTGCAAGCTATAAAAATTCTATACAAATTTGAAGTTAAGTTGCTTTACCGACTAGCATGAATTAATAAAGCACGAAAAGTGATTAGAAAAAAATAAAAATGTTACAGTTGAAAAAAAGTTAAAGAAATAAATAAATTATTTAAAGAAATAGATACAAAATAAAATCAAAAGTTAATAAAAAAAAATAAATGAAAACTATCATCATCATCATCATTAAAATCTTCATTCAGTTTTAATGATGATGATGATGATGATGAAAATAGAGTTTATTTCTCTAACTTCTAAAAACTATTAGAAAATTTTATTCTAAGCATACAACAACTTTTATTGATCTAGCAAGCAACCCTGATATCAACACATTTTAAAGCTTCTTCTTTCGCTCAATCGTTGGTGGCACTTCATTTTTATGATTTTTTAAAAGTGTGACAAAAAAAAAACGTTGACTAGGTCAGAAGTGTGATAATAAAATTATTTATTGCCAGAGTGAGATGGCAATATGTTGATAGTTTCATCGTTCATCAATTCAAATTAATGTCCAAGTTGAATCTTAACGAGTGAAAGGCACGTTATTCGCTGTCAATCAACTTGTTGTTCTAATTTATTTTACTATGTTTTAATCTTGAGCTATAAAAATTAGCTATAAAAAATGTATATAAATATACAGCTTGCTTAGTAATTGATATAACTTGAAATGTTTTCTTTTCACATGACATTTTTACACAAGCTTCAAACAAAAATGGAAAGAAAACTGAACCAAAATTACTCGCTCCGTGCAGGGGCTTTAGAACAAAGATTGAGAAAAGGATTTGGACAAGCATTATGTTAAATATTGAGAAAACAGAGAGAGAGCAAAGATTATGATAAGAAATCGAGCAATTATTAAGACAAAGTTTAAGGTGAGGATCAGTTCAAGAAGTGTGACAAGAAACAGTCAAATGTTCTGAATTAAGCGTAATACAAGAATTTAAAAAAAAATGTTTTAGAATAAAAAAATAATAACATGGAAAATCATTTTTGTCTAAGGCGGTATTCTAGTCCATGGGTACGAATAAAAAAAACTAAGAATAGTTTTAGTAGCCAATATTATAAAATATTTATTAATGTTTTAACAATAGAAAAGAAAAAAAAATTTTTTATTTAAAAAAATTGCAGGCTGGTAAAGTGGAAGCGGTAAAAAATAAGGGTTCGTCCTCCTCGACATGATTTTAACCCTTCTGGTGATCTGTAGAAAAAAAGAAAAGAAAAAATTATTCATAAGTAAGAATCGATATTCTTACTATTGTCTGAAGTATGGAAATTAATAAAAAAATATATTATTTTTTAACAAAATTGCGGCTGTTTTGAATTTTTTAAAATAGTAAAACACAAAATATTATAATAATTATAGAGCCAACCATAAAGGGATATATAGATAATGTCCATACCAAATTTCAAGTTATACAGTTCATTAGAACTTGAGAAATCACGTCAGATATATTAGAAAAAAAGTAGTTTTGAGAGAAACGCGTTTAAAGCAGGCATGCACGTTAACGTTAATTTTAACGGTAACCGAAATATTTTTTTTGTTTCGTTGAAACGAAATAAAAAAATAACGTTAATTCAAAAAACGAAAAATATTTATTTCGTTTCGGAGAAAACGATATAAAATTTTTTCGTTTTTTTCCCAATCAACCGTTGAAAATAACGTTAATTTCAACAAAAAAATTTCGTTTTTTTTTGTATCAGAAGAAATTTTTTTTAGCACAGGAGAAAATTATAGAAAATTTTTCGTTTTTCAACGAAACGAAATTTGAAATAATTTTGATAATTTATTTTTCGGTTTCAACGAAACGAAAAAATTTTGTTGATTTCGTTGAGCATGTCTGGTTTAAAGAATAAAATTAAAAAATTTTTTTTTTAATATGTTTTTTTTTTTGTATTGTTAACAATAAATGAATTAAAACATGGCTGCTAAAATTATTCATAGTTCTTTTTTTGGTCGAATTTTTAAGCACCACTCAAAATTTGTGACCCAAGACTAGAATACCGCCTTAAATTCAAAATTGTTAATATTTAGAATATAATTACTAGTATGCACGGGGTGAGGATAAAAGGTCATAATTGGATATTTTTATTTTATAAAAAAAAATTTATAAAAAGTTAATTCCTGTCATAACTACAAATCAACAGGTGGCCAGACAAATTAATTTTAAATAAAATAAAACTTATAGAAACGGAAAAAAAATTCATAACGTTTTATAAAAAATAACAAAAAATCCAATTTTTCATGCTGCCATTATTATACTGCTGCCAAAGTAGCACACAACCATTAGCAACTCAGTGATACGTTTCTTAGAATCATATAAAAAAGCTTCCTTCCAACGCTGCCCGAGGAAAAGTGGAAAATTTGTTTTTGGCGCAAAACTCTAACATCAACAACTCTGCCTACCAGCTGCACCCGATTATTACGCTAACGAACTCACTTCTTTTTTAATTTGACTAACCTTCACATGATTTTCGCCTTTAATAAACATTAAAATTAGCTTAACTAGCCGAATTTTCTTTATCATTAACGAGTTCTGTAGAATTTTGCGTAGCCTATACAAATCTTGCTGTTATTTCTACACCTTAAGCAGCTCGTTACGTGAGCTAACGTTATGCATAACAAATGCATAACTGCAGAAAAGTAGAAGAAAAAATCGTGACAGTAGATTTTTAGAAAATACAACCTCAGAAAAATTCCCAGGAAATTCGATGAATAATAAAAAAACACTTATTCATATGGCATACAGTGCGCTTGGTTAAAAAACCGTCGAAAATTTAGAAAAACACAATAACAAAGTCTATCAAAATTAATTTATTAAATTTTTTAACTAACATACATTTTTGTTTAAAAAAAAAATATATGAAGAAAATATTGCTTTTATTTTGTTTTACATATATTTTTATCTAGTGGGTATAAATTAAATTCAACTGTTTTTAATAATTTATTTCAATGCCAACAAGCACCCTGTTGAATATTTTTCGTACGTGCGCACGTTCGCAATCAATCAATTTACTTACAGTAGTATTTACAAACCAAAGGTGAAAAACAACAACAAACAGTCAAGTGGTTTTGTTACCTTAAATCGACAAAGAATGGGTCGATAGTTAACTTACTTTGTTGCAAATGCTCAAACATGAGGAAGTTAAGTTGCTACAATAGGGCAGTTCAATAATGACTTTGGCGTAGACATTCAACGAAAACTTTCTACAAACACAATGCAAAACTTTGCATGCGTGTGAAACTATTTTAGGGCTTTATTTTAGAAATTCTTATTTCACTGGACAGAAAGTGTATTTTTTGATAAATCTAAAATTGTAGCATTGGTCAGCATTATGGATCTTGATCTTGATCTTGATCTTGATCTTGATCTTGATCTTGATCTTAATCTTGATCTTGATCTTGATCTTGATCTTGATCTTGATCTTGATCTTGATCTTGATCTTGATCTTGATCTTGATCTTGATCTTGATCTTGATCTTGATCTTGATCTTGATCTTGATCTTGATCTTGATCTTGATCTTGATCTTGATCTTGATCTTGATCTTGATCTTGATCTTGATCTTGATCTTGATCTTGATCTTGATCTTGATCTTGATCTTGATCTTGATCTTGATCTTGATCTTGATCTTGATCTTGATCTTGATCTTGATCTTAATCTTGATCTTGATCTTGATCTTGATCTTGATCTTGATCTTGATCTTGATCTTGATCTTGATCTTGATCTTGATCTTGATCTTGATCTTGATCTTGATCTTGATCTTGATCTTGATCTTGATCTTGATCTTGATCTTGATCTTGATCTTGATCTTGATCTTGATCTTGATCTTGATCTTGATCTTGATCTTGATCTTGATCTTGATCTTGATCTTGATCTTGATCTTGATCTTGATCTTGATCTTGGTCTTGATCTTGATCTTGATCTTGATCTTGATCTTGATCTTGATCTTGATCTTGATCTTGATCTTGATCTTGATCGTGATCTTGATCTTGAGTTTGATCTTCATCTTCATCTTCATCTTCATCTTCATCTTCATCTTCATCTTCATCTTCATCTTCATCTTCATCTTCATCTTCATCTTCATCTTCATCTTCATCTTCATCTTCATCTTCATCTTCATCTTCATCTTCATCTTCATCTTCATCTTCATCTTCATCTTCATCTTCATCTTCATCTTCATCTTCATCTTCATCTTCATCTTCATCTTCATCTTCATCTTCATCTTCATCTTCATCTTCATCTTCATCTTCATCTTCATCTTCATCTTCATCTTCATCTTCATCTTCATCTTCATCTTCATCTTCATCTTCATCTTCATCTTCATCTTCATCTTCATCTTCATCTTCATCTTCATCTTCATCTTCATCTTCATCTTCATCTTCATCTTCATCTTCATCTTCATCTTCATCTTCATCTTCATCTTCATCTTCATCTTCATCTTCATCTTCATCTTCATCTTCATCTTCATCTTCATCTTCATCTTCATCTTCATCTTCATCTTCATCTTCATCTTCATCTTCATCTTCATCTTCATCTTCATCTTCATCTTCATCTTCATCTTCATCTTCATCTTCATCTTCATCTTCATCTTCATCTTCATCTTCATCTTCATCTTCATCTTCATCTTCATCTTCATCTTCATCTTCATCTTCATCTTCATCTTCATCTTCATCTTCATCTTCATCTTCATCTTCATCTTCATCTTCATCTTCATCTTCATCTTCATCTTCATCTTCATCTTCATCTTCATCTTCATCTTCATCTTCATCTTCATCTTCATCTTCATCTTCATCTTCATCTTCATCTTCATCTTCATCTTCATCTTCATCTTCATCTTCATCTTCATCTTCATCTTCATCTTCATCTTCATCTTCATCTTCATCTTCATCTTCATCTTCATCTTCATCTTCATCTTCATCTTCATCTTCATCTTCATCTTCATCTTCATCTTCATCTTCATCTTCATCTTCATCTTCATCTTCATCTTCATCTTCATCTTCATCTTCATCTTCATCTTCATCTTCATCTTCATCTTCATCTTCATCTTCATCTTCATCTTCATCTTCATCTTCATCTTCATCTTCATCTTCATCTTCATCTTCATCTTCATCTTCATCTTCATCTTCATCTTCATCTTCATCTTCATCTTCATCTTCATCTTCATCTTCATCTTCATCTTCATCTTCATCTTCATCTTCATCTTCATCTTCATCTTCATCTTCATCTTCATCTTCATCTTCATCTTCATCTTCATCTTCATCTTCATCTTCATCTTCATCTTCATCTTCATCTTCATCTTCATCTTCATCTTCATCTTCATCTTCATCTTCATCTTCATCTTCATCTTCATCTTCATCTTCATCTTCATCTTCATCTTCATCTTCATCTTCATCTTCATCTTCATCTTCATCTTCATCTTCATCTTCATCTTCATCTTCATCTTCATCTTCATCTTCATCTTCATCTTCATCTTCATCTTCATCTTCATCTTCATCTTCATCTTCATCTTCATCTTCATCTTCATCTTCATCTTCATCTTCATCTTCATCTTCATCTTGGTCTTGATCTTGTTCTCTTTATGTTTTTTTCTATTTAATTTTGATTTTGATTTTGATTTTGATTTTGATTTTGATTTTGATTTTGATTTTGATTTTGATTTTGATTTTGATTTTGATTTTGATTTTGATTTTGATTTTGATTTTGATTTTGATTTTGATTTTGATTTTGATTTTGATTTTGATTTTGATTTTGATTTTGATTTTGATTTTGATTTTGATTTTGATTTTGATTTTGATTTTGATTTTGATTTTGATTTTGATTTTGATTTTGATTTTGATTTTGATTTTGATTTTGATTTTGATTTTGATTTTGATTTTGATTTTGATTTTGATTTTGATTTTGATTTTGATTTTGATTTTGATTTTGATTTTGATTTTGATTTTGATTTTGATTTTGATTTTGATTTTGATTTTGATTTTGATTTTGATTTTGATTTTGATTTTGATTTTGATTTTGATTTTGATTTTGATTTTGATTTTGATTTTGATTTTGATTTTGATTTTGATTTTGATTTTGATTTTGATTTTGATTTTGATTTTGATTTTGATTTTGATTTTGATTTTGATTTTGATTTTGATTTTGATTTTGGTCTTCTTTATGATGATCTTTATGATGTCATTATTGTTTTTATTTTTTGTCGTAGGGTAAAACAAGTCACTTTTATGAAGTTTTTCTCTGGAGCTTAGATCTTTAAGTAAAAATTTCTTGCAACTATTTTCATGTTTGTTGCTTTTTTTTCGTTTAACGTTGTATTCACTAACTCGTTACATCCGATTTTTTTGTTGTGTTAAGGAGGGACAAGACATTGGCCGTTTTTTGAAATCGAAAGAAAAAAAATTTCATGGAAAGTTTCTTACGTGTTCAAAAGTTACAGCCGGATTAGTGAGAGCGCATTTTTATTTTTCTTTTCAATTTTGTATTTTTTTAAACTTGATTCGCTATCGTAGGACACGAGCTTTTTTTCTATTTTTTATGAATTGTTAAAGTCAATATTTTTAGCTTATACGGTACCACCAAAACTGAGCGCGTACTTATTCAATAAATCGTTCCAACCTGGTATGAATGCTTGTATTTGATTTCCACAACAATATTCTCCAACGTTTTTATTGCATGACATTTCTGAAGATGCGAGTCTGGAAAAAAGTAAATAAGCATTAATCATTTGTAGAACTGAATACAAATTCTAAGTAATTTTTTGCGAATTGAACTTAAAGGTATGAACTTTCATGTTACTAAATTTTTTTCTAACTTTTTTCTCGCATGATACTTTTTAACTCAAATTCGTGAAATTCAAGATATTTAAAGCAGCTTTAAATTCATTCCATTGAATTTGTAGGATTGCATGTCAGGCAACAATTTGCCAAACCAACAAATGCGCTTTAATTTTGACAACTACATATAAAATTTTGACAGCTCTCAACAATTGCTACAACACAAAGTTGGCAACATTTTGTTTGACAAGACATAGGCATAAGCCTGGGTGGTCAAATGTTGAAAATTCTAGAAACTATGAACTATAAAAAAATCGTGTGAAACTTTAATAATAAAATCAGAACTACGTAAAAGTCGTTACAAAGGCTGACTCATTTTAATTTATGCATCATGTCAGGGCACTAAGTAGCTCCCTTTAAATTCTAAATATTAAGAAAAGCATCACTTATTTTTTTCAACAGTTTATACTGAACTATTATAAAAAGTTTATAACTATTTTTACGAGTTTTTTATGTGAAGTTAAATACTTTGAGTTTGATTAAAATCTTATCAAATACTGTGTTTCTCAAGCTATACTCCACACCTTTTAGCGGCAGTTTTTTAGAATTAAATTTTTTCACGTTTTTTTTTTTTCTTGTTTTATGCTTAATGTGCGCTTCACTTATGCCTTTTATAACTGCTACTACATTATTTTTGAGTTGTTTTTCGGTGCTTGTTTTCTGTGAATACTTCTCCTCAACAGCTGCTACTGAGTGGCTCATAAAAGTAAATCACGTTGCCAACTAGACAGGCAGGCAAGCAGACATTCGGTAAAAATTGTCTCACTTGCAATGTTTGGCAATTAAAATAAATTTCAATTAAACTGGCAACGCAGCTATTTCAAAAGTTGTTGTTGTTGTTGTTACTGTTGATTTCTAAGCATAGTTTATTTAAAGGAAACAGGTTGCATATTTTATGCTTTGAAAACTAAGAAAATTTATTTTAATGGCAAATAAAGTGTTTTAATGTTTAAAATTATGGCTCACATACTTTGTTGCAATCAATGTTTAATGTTTTTTGACGATTTTTAAAATTAAAAAAATCAACGAGAATTGCATAGGTGCGTCAATTTAATTAAAATTCCGTTATAGTTCACCGTTTTTGCCTGTAAATAGCTATTAATTTAATCAACTTCGACAGCTGCTTAGATCAAAAATCAATTCGTCTAGAAAGATTTTATTAAAAAACAAAAAAAAAAAAAAACAAAATTAAAAATATTTATACTTGACACGCAAAGGAAGTCAGCGTAGCCAGCTATGTTCAACAATAAACAACGGCATTGGGATCAAAAGGCCTAGCAACACCCACTTATTCACACGCTCGTTAAACTAAGCTAGCCACCAACAACGAACACCTTTAAACAGCGCCCCCCTCCCATTCTTACCTATTTCACCCCACCTAGTCTTACCTTAAGGTAAAGATAAGAAAAACACACACACACACACACACATACACATGTTTTGAAAGGCAAAATATAACTCATACTCAGCCGTTGGTAAAAAGCCTTCAACAACAACAACAACAAAAACAACATGAGCGCCAAATGAAGATCAGTTAACAGCGTCAAATCAGTTAAGCGCGCAGCACTGCAAGCAGCACAAAAAATACAACAAAAACAAAAAGGCTTAAAAGAAGTTTTTGAATGCGCTAAAAGAAGGTTAACATTAACAACAACAAAAGCAACAGAAAGAATAGCTGCAAGAGCATGCATGATAGAGATGGTCGGATAGTGCAACGCATGTAATGAAACGTCATAACATGGCAACCGTAACTCAACACCGGCAACGCCAGCGCTTCATTTAAGTGTTGCCAATTTCAGTGGTTAACTCTTTGTTGTTGTTGTTGTTTTATTTTTTGTACTTACTTTCTTTTTTCTTGGTACGCAGCAGACGCAACCTACAGTGCTTGTTGTCATTGTTGGTGTACTATTTGTTGTTGTTGTTGCTTGCATTGCAAACATGTTGCTGTCGCTGAGTTGCAGCTGGGCAGCGTAGATTTTTGCAAATTGATATGGCAACGTTTGGCAATCGTTTACATTTCCGTTCGTTGATTCGTGCCTTCGTTCTACGAGTGCCACATGTAAGATACAATAAATAAATATAGCCTAAAAGAGAAAAGAAAATCTTATTAAATCAATAAATATTCATAAATTATGAATATGTTGCCAACATCTGTTGCTGATGTTGCTTCATTAATTGATCTCACAACTTATGAACAGCGTGTTGCGAGAAATACTGCGGGGTAAGCATGAAAATTTGTGAACAAAAAGTGTTGCCAAATGTAGTGAAAACATAAGAAAAGATTTTTTCTCCAGTTTATAAAATATTTTATAAAAAATCTCTGATTTATGTATCAGAACCATTATTCCCATTGCTAGAACTATGACTATCAAACTATCACTATCACTATCAACATCACTATGACCATCACTATCACTATCACAATCAACATCACTATGACCATCACTATCACTATCACAATCACAATCACAATCACAATCACAATCACAATCACAATCACAATCACAATCACAATCACAATCACAATCACAATCACAATCACAATCACAATCACAATCACAATCACAATCACAATCACAATCACAATCACAATCACAATCACAATCACAATCACAATCACAATCACAATCACAATCACAATCACAATCACAATCACAATCACAATCACAATCACAATCACAATCACAATCACAATCACAATCACAATCACAATCACAATCACAATCACAATCACAATCACAATCACAATCACAATCACAATCACTATCACTATCACTATCACTATCACTATCACTATCACTATCACTATCACTATCACTATCACTATCACTATCACTATCACTATCACTATCACTATCACAATCACTTACACTATCACTATCACTATCACTATCACTATCACTATCACTATCACTATCACTATCACTATCACTATCACTATCACTATCACTATCACTATCACTATCACTATCACTATCACTATCACTATCACTATCACTATCACTATCACTATCACTATCACTATCACTATCACTATCACTATCACTATCACTATCACTATCACTATCACTATCACTATCACTATCACTATCACTATCACTATCACTATCACTATCACTATCACTATCACTATCACTATCACTATCACTATCACTATCACTATCACTATCACTATCACTATCACTATCACTATCACTATCACTATCACTATCACTATCACTATCACTATCACTATCACTATCACTATCACTATCACTATCACTATCACTATTACTATCACTATCACTATCACTATCACTATCACTATCACTATCACTATCACTATCACTATCACTATCACTATCACTATCACTATCACTATCACTATCACTATCACTATCACTATCACTATCACTATCACTATCACTATCACTATCACTATCACTATCACTATCACTATCACTATCACTATCACTATCACTATCACTATCACTATCACTATCACTATCACTATCACTATCACTATCACTATCACTATCACTATCACTATCACTATCACTATCACTATCACTGTCACTATCACTATCATTATCACTATTACTATCACTATCACTATCACTATCACTATCACTATCACTATCACTATCACTATCACTATCACTATCACTATCACTATCACTATCACTATCACTATCACTATCACTATCACTATCACTATCACTATCACTATCACTATCACTATCACTATCACTATCACTATCACTATCACTATCACTATCACTATCACTATCACTATCACTATCACTATCACTATCACTATCACTATCACTATCACTATCACTATCACTATCACTATCACTATCACTATCACTATCACTATCACTATCACTATCACTATCACTATCACTATCACTATCACTATCACTATCACTATCACTATCACTATCACTATCACTATCACTATCACTATCACTATCACTATCACTATCACTATCCCTATCAATATCACTATCACTATCACCATCACTATCTTGATCTTGATATTGATATTGATATTGATATTGATAATGATCTTGATCTTGATCTTGATCTTGATCTTGATCTTGATCTTGATCTTAATCTTGATATTGATATTGATACTGATCTTGATCTTGATCTTGATCTTGATCTTGATCTTGATCTTGATCTTGATCTTGATCTTGATCTTGATCTTGATCTTGATCTTGATCTTGATCTTGATCTTGATCTTGATCTTGATCTTGATCTTGATCTTGATCTTGATCTTGATCTTGATCTTGATCTTGATCTTGATCTTGATCTTGATCTTGATCTTGATCTTGATCTTGATCTTGATCTTGATCTTGATCTTGATCTTGATCTTGATCTTGATCTTGATCTTGATCTTGATCTTGATCTTGATCTTGATCTTGATCTTGATCTTGATCTTGCTCTTGCTCTTGCTCTTGCTCTTGCTCTTGCTCTTGCTCTTGCTCTTGCTCTTGCTCTTGCTCTTGCTCTTGCTCTTGCTCTTGCTCTTGCTCTTGCTCTTGCTCTTGCTCTTGCTCTTGCTCTTGCTCTTGCTCTTGCTCTTGCTCTTGCTCTTGCTCTTGCTCTTGCTCTTGCTCTTGCTCTTGCTCTTGCTCTTGCTCTTGCTCTTGCTCTTGCTCTTGCTCTTGCTCTTGCTCTTGCTCTTGCTCTTGCTCTTGCTCTTGCTCTTGCTCTTGCTCTTGCTCTTGCTCTTGCTCTTGCTCTTGCTCTTGCTCTTGCTCTTGCTCTTGCTCTTGCTCTTGCTCTTGCTCTTGCTCTTGCTCTTGCTCTTGCTCTTGCTCTTGCTCTTGCTCTTGCTCTTGCTCTTGCTCTTGCTCTTGCTCTTGCTCTTGCTCTTGCTCTTGCTCTTGCTCTTGCTCTTGCTCTTGCTCTTGCTCTTGCTCTTGCTCTTGCTCTTGCTCTTGCTCTTGCTCTTGCTCTTGCTCTTGCTCTTGCTCTTGCTCTTGCTCTTGCTCTTGCTCTTGCTCTTGCTCTTGCTCTTGCTCTTGCTCTTGCTCTTGCTCTTGCTCTTGCTCTTGCTCTTGCTCTTGCTCTTGCTCTTGCTCTTGCTCTTGCTCTTGCTCTTGCTCTTGCTCTTGCTCTTGCTCTTGCTCTTGCTCTTGCTCTTGCTCTTGCTCTTGCTCTTGCTCTTGCTCTTGCTCTTGCTCTTGCTCTTGCTCTTGCTCTTGCTCTTGCTCTTGCTCTTGCTCTTGCTCTTGCTCTTGCTCTTGCTCTTGCTCTTGCTCTTGCTCTTGCTCTTGCTCTTGCTCTTGCTCTTGCTCTTGCTCTTGCTCTTGCTCTTGCTCTTGCTCTTGCTCTTGCTCTTGCTCTTGCTCTTGCTCTTGCTCTTGCTCTTGGTCTTGCTCTTGCTCTTGATCGTCATCTTCGACTTCATTTTCATCGTCATCTTCATATTCATCTTCATTCCTTTTCTTTGAATTCATCTTCTTCTTATTTACTTTTACCTCAACCATCACATTTCGACACTTTGGCAACACTATCAACATTCTTTGTCTGCTGCCCAACAAACAACAAGCAGCTGCTTTAGCTCGCCTAGAACGCTCCCAAAACTTAGCGATCTTAACTCTTGCGACTGTTGTCAGCCAATCCCTCTTCCTGTATTTGTGTGTTCTCTAAGCAACAACAGGAACAAATAATGAAAAAAAAATTTTTTAGCAACAACAACTACAACAAGCAACAAACAAACCAACTGTTGATGGGCAAAACCAGTTACCGCCCATTATTCGCATTTGCTGTGACGGCATTCAAATATCTGACGATGATAGCGTTCTGTGGCGTTCTATAGTTCAATAGGTCAACGATGCGCATAATGTGGTTTCGTATAAAACGACAACAACAACAACATGGAACTTATGCCATTTCAACCGAACTGTAATTTGCGTAAAATCAACGATAGGGCTTGAAATTCGCATTCAGTTAAAATTGCCTCCATATAACTGCAGGCGCCTAGTTATATGCTATGAAAAATATGTTTGTGCCTCGCTGCGTATTATTGGCAACTTGATTTTGCGCTTTTATGAGTAACAAAAGAATACTATGCAATTCATAGATTTCGCCAACAAGATTCTTTTCAGTTCTACGGATTTGTATTGAGTTTAGGTTGATTATCAACAGATGTGAAGTTTTAGCCAGAAACAAAAATAGTACAAAACACAAAAAACAACTCAAAATAAAGAGCACTTTGTTTTCGGTCAAAGTCGTTAGAAGTTGCCGCTTCCAAGAGGTGGAGTGCTCACAAAGAAAGGCTTTTCTTGTACTGTCTTATAGGAAAATTTTAACTAGTTACTTCAACAGACATAATGAGAGTGCGAATGAGATAGCGGGAGACTGAACATGATTGATATTTGTTGTAGTTGTAACAAATAATAAGAATCTCAATAATTGTGTGTGAAAGTTTTGAACAAAATTCTTTCTAAATGCACTTCCGTTTGGCATAAAATTTTAGTGTTCTAAGCACTAAAAACATAATTAACACTTTGCACTGTTACAATGATAACATTGTGTTGATGTTAATGAAGTGTTGTTTACTTAAGTTGTTTATTTTGTGTTGTAATTTATAGATGGTTATAGAGCAAATAAAATCTTGAAGATGTTTTTATCGACAATTAAAGAACTTGCTTTATTTGCAAATACTATGGAGTCAAATAAATAAGAAACAAGACAGGTCTGCTATAGCACAAATGTGACAATATGAGACAATTTTCTGAAAATTTTTCGTATCGTGTTTTACAATAAAAATGACCACATCTTTATTTTTTATCTAGGTCATTGCGTTTATTTTCATAAAAATGTATTGAACTTACAAGGTCGCTGAATCAAAAGTTTTCCATCTTTATTTATGTACTAGCAGAGTACCCGACCTTGTTCGGATACAGCTAATTTAAGTTGAATTAAATTAATAACAAAGAAGGATCTATTTATATTCTTTTTGCTTGAAAAAATTATTTATTAAAGCCTATGTACAGGGTCTGGAAGAGTCTGCTTAACATATTAATTTTAACATACATTTTTTATCGAAATAAAAAGCAAATTTATTTTTTTTTTGTTTTTTAATTTTCATCAGTGTTTTATTAAAAATCATGATTTAGTTACAACTTACAATCCCATACAAATATATAGTTACATATATATATAGTTATAGATGTGTTTGTACGTTTTATAAGATTTTAAAATTTCTGAAGGTATGAAATTAGTTATTTATGACGGATTACTACAGCTACGACCATTTTAATGATATTTACTGACATTCAGCATACGAATAAAGTTACCAAATTTTAGTCTAAAATGACCAAAACCTTCTTAAAAAACGATAATTTTTATTTTTTTGTAAGCCGACAATGGGGCGTGGCAAGCCATTCTTTGTAAAGTTTCCGAGAATAAACATACAAACTAAACTACAAATGTTAGTCAAATACGACTGAAACCGTTTGAAATATACCATTTTTATTGATTTGAGGGCGGTAAAAGGGGGTGTGGCAATCCACTTTCATACAGTTGCCGACAGTTAGCATACAAACTTAACTACCAAATTTTAGTCTTATACGGCATTTTTATTTATTTGTGGGCGGTAAAAGGGGCGTGTCAAAATATTTATAGCCTATGTTCAGCGCAGTAATTTAAGGAATTGTTTCATATAGATTTTATTAAAAGCCTTCGAGTAGTTTAAGAGTCTACTCGGAACATACATGCTATAAATATGTACATGCATACAAAAAACAAAAATATTTTATAGATTTTTTTTTTTTAAAGCAAACTTTTTTTATTATTAATTTTGTTTTTATTTTTTCTTGTTAAGTTGAAAGACCGTTGTTTTAAAGAAAACGATTTTTCAACAAACATTTGTTGTAAATCAGCCATGGTCCTACGCTTTTATCTCTCTTTTTCCTTTCCTCATTCCTAATCAACTGAAATTAAAAAGTCATCAATATAAACCACTTTGGAAAATAATTTCTTAATAATTTAATGCAAAAAAAACGACTGCACTTTATAAACGCCATCCTATCGATCCATTTTGCACCACTTTTTCGAGCGTATCCAGTCTTAATTCGTAAATAGTGCTTCGAATGTTGGCTTTTCAACAGTTGCTGGTTTTTCAGCATAGACTAGAGATTTGACGTAGCCCGACAAAAAGTAGTCCAAATGTGTCAAATCACACGAACGAGGTGGCAAAATTCACAGGTTCACTTCTTGAGATGATTCGCTCATGAAATGTTTGACTCAACAAAGTGGTGGTTTCACGCGCTGTATGGCATGTTGCACCGTCTTGTTGCAACTTTCCTCCTTTATCTTCCAAATAATTTGCAATGACATGAGGAATAAAAAAATCATGAATCATTTGTCTGTAGCCTTGGCCATTCAAGAAAATGTTGGTACCGGTTTCGGATTTGAAGACAAATGGGCCGATGGCGCCTTCGGCATGTAAACCGCACCAAAAAGTTTTTTTTTCGGAAGGTAATGAAGTCCCAAGAGTCTCATGAGGATTCTTCTCACATTAAAAACGACAATTCTGCTTCTTTAAATACCCAGTTAATCCAGTAATGAGCCTCATGGCTGAAGATGATTTGACGATAAAAATGTGGTTCAACATCCAGCTCATTCTCAGCCCATTCACTGAACACCCGACGCAATCGATGGTCCAATGGCTAAATTCTTACAGTTGGATCTTATATGGATGTATACCAAGTTAATTCCTCAAAATTTTCCAAGCAGCCGACTAGCAGGGACTGAGTTCTTGAGAACGGCACACAGTGTAACAAGTGGGACAAAATTTGGTGTGGAAAAAAAATGTCACAAATTTGTAAAAGTAAGTCCACAAATTTATAGTTGGAATCTGAATTATGTGAATCTTAACGATATCTTTGTGGATTTTTGTTCTTTTTATGTTGTCATGAAAATTTAACGAAATTTATGTTTTATAGGTTTTACTGAATTTTTCCACAATCGCACAAATTTTAGTAAAATTCACATAAGAAACTTTAACAATGATATATTTGACAAATTGTACAAATATATAGACAAAAAATTTTTCATATTCCACAAAAAAGGTCATAGAAATAAAAAACACTTTAATTTCTATAAACAATTAAAGAAAAAGGATATTCTTTTTTATTTGTGAGTATGTTTTAAAACAACTCTTTCTAAACACTTTCCCGAAGGTTCTGCTGGGACAAATAAAAATTAAGGATTTTATGAAATATTTCCTAGAGCAAAAAATTCCATTTCGTGAAAATTAGCAAAAAAAATGAGAGCGTGAATTTTTAATATAAATCACACGATTTGTAAACATGGTTCTTGCGTAAGTCTTTACATGGGGATTTGCCAAAATGTGCTGAAAAAAAAAATAAAAAAAAATTCACCAGTATGACAGCTAGTTTGGCAGTTATCTGCCATTTTCTATTTGAAGTTCTATACCTCTAAAAAAAACCCCGTCTTAAGTACATGAGTTTCATTAATTTTTGTCTTTTTTTATGAACTATTATTGCTGTGCTTGAATTTGTACATCGATTACATGAATTTTGATCATTAAACTCATAAAGTAGTGCACGTTTCTCTTCTGTATATCCTTGAGATTCATGCGTTTGTTTAACTTGTCTCATAAACTGTTCTTTAGGAACTTAAAACACTGGGCTTATGAAATATTCATGTGCTTTTGGTTTTTTCTTTTGTCTATTTGATACATTGATATCATGAATAGTTCATGCGATGCATTTTATTGAATAGTGCACTAAAATTTATGAATGCAATTCATGGAGATCATGTACAAATTCATAATTGCTGTGTTCTTTTTTGGTTCATTATTTACAGGCTATACACTGTGAAAAAAACACATACCTTGCTCCGGTAGAAAATTTCTCTATTTTTGATAATAGCAATTTTCTCTTTTTCAAATAAAATTTTCTTCAATTCGAATAAATTTTCACATTTTCGAAGAAATATTTCTTTACTTTTAGGAAATGGAAATATTTCAATGTCTCTAATAATGATAAGTATTTTTCTCGCACAAAAAATTTCTCATTTATAGAGAAATTTTATTGAAAATGAAAAACTTTTCTTATATTTTGATAAAAAATTCACTATGAGAAGTATTTTCTTCAATAAAAACAAATATTTTCTCAAAAAAAAAAGTATTTTTCTCTAAAGTACGTAGAGAAAAGTCTATTTAGTACGTAGGTGCATTCTATCTTTCCGGTTAATCCGGCCTGTTGTAGAATTGTAAGTCGTGCATGCGTATAGTACGGGCTATACGTATTCATGAGATTTCACACTCCCTTGGCGAATCCAAAAAAAAAAAAAAAAACGATATATTTTTCTATTTCATGGAACCTTTTTATCATTTTTAGAGAATTTTAAGTATCGCAATTAGAGAATAACATTCTCGGGAGCAAAGTCTATACCATTTTTCTCTAAATATGATGCCTTTTTTATCATATTCCGAGACACTTTTTTCTGAGTGTAATAAAGTTTTTGAAAGCGTCGATCGCAATATTTTTAATAGCAAAATAAGAAAGCTTTGACATTTCTGCAACGGTTTTGAACTAATTATTTCGTTGTTAAAGGTCCCTTCGCGCAATGAGAAATAACGACAAAAAGAGCATTATGTAATATTCGGTGTTGAGCAAGTTTACCATCCGGTACACTTCTATTCAGTATCTTTATATCAAAGTTTCACAAATAGAAAGAATTATTTTTGGGATTTTTTTCGTAGCTAAAAAATACATTTAAAAAATTTCATCATGGCATCTCTATTAATTTCTTTTCTTCAAAAAACCATTTTACAAAAATATAAAATCGAGAGTCAGGGATGCTGTGGTACCATAAAGTTGCACCATTCGAAACTTCCAAACCAAAGCATTTTTAATATGTTTTTGTCAAATTTCATTAAAATTGTTGAATCTAATTCTCTGCCCCACCCCCCACCCCCTTCTCCCCCTCTTCTCCTCTTATTTGATTTGTTTAAAAATTTTAATTTAAAAACAAAACACCGCAAACAAACAGCAAGAAAAACGCTTCTGTTCAACAAATTAATTAAATATAAATTAAAATAACTGCCGCAATCGCGGCTAATCAGTTTAAATTTACATTGAATTGAAATGCCTAACGTTGCCAACTACACTTGAAATAATTAAAATAAATGCAAATGCAACAAAGTGGCAGCACTTGGCGCATTTTAAATTCAAGATCAAGATGTCTGCAGCAGAGCAGAGGCAGGCATGCAGATAAAGCGATAGACCGACACAACGATAGACAGAAAACTCTCGGGTAGGAAGATTTTTGGACAGACGAGCAGAGAGAGAGAGAGACACCCAGACAGTAACGACAAAAATATCAGCATCTTATCGGTACTAAAAATTACAGTAAAATTAAAAAAAGTAACGATATATAAAAATACTGATGCTGCGCTGACAAGTGGAAGTTCACAAGAAACACTGGCAGATCTTCGAGTTACTTTTTGGCTTGTTTTCAAAAGAAAATTGAAATTTTTTCATTTTCCAATTTTTACTTTTTCAAAGATTTTTCAGGTATGAAAATTTAGAAATAAATTTTGAGATTATTTTAGATCTTTAAAATTAAATTCTTAATTAATTTTTAAATTTGTATTTTTGGTTTAAGGATATAACAAAAAATTTTATTTTTTTAAACGTTTTTTCTTTGAAATTGAATTTAAATATTTTCACTTTAAAAAAAAGTGTTTCTTTTGAAGCTTAAATTTTAATTCTTTCAAAAGCATTTACATTTAATATAATATTTTCATAAAAATATTTACCCACCTCGTAGTTGATTTTTAAGGTAAAATAAATTTACAGAATCTATTGTGTTGATTTTATTAGAAAATTTCAAAAAAAATTTTATTACTTTTTGCCTGGAAGTTGATATTTAAATTCTCAAAAGTTTCCCCTCATATTTGACATTTAAATTCTCTCAAAAGTGTTTCGCTTGCAATTGATTAAATTCTCATTTTATCTCGATTTTATTCTTGATCTAATTTTCGTTATATTTTTTGTAAATTTGACTCATTCTCGTTCATTGCTTTTTATGTCATTTTGGTCTGTCGAATATTTCAAACAATACAATCAATCATCTATTTACAAAACGTTGCCCTAAAATGTGTCACAAACATGTGCCGAACATATCACTTCTTCACACCCAAAAAGATATGAATTCCAAAAAAACATGTTTGCATATTTTTTTTTTAATACCATTTTTAAAAGCTACACCCGCTTTTCAACAATATAACGTTCTTGCCAACTGCTGTAAACAAGCCTTTAAAAGCTTTATTACAACAATTTGTTTTATTCTGTTTGGTTGTTTTTGTTTTGAACATGTAAATTTGTTACATGTTATAAAATAAACACTCCCAAACAACAATTTGTACACTTCTACTTCATGTAAAAAAAAAATAAAAAAAACGAAACGAAAAAAAATATGTTCTGCATGTTCACTAACAACAATACCAACATCAGATCGATGATATCCGCATATTTTTGCACCAAGTCCTGCACATTGCCAACTTTTTACGCACTCATTGCAATCACGTGACTGCATTGCGTCGCGTCGTCCCATTGCCTTACGACTACTTGGCCTTTTGTTGAAGTGAACGTCATGAACGACGTCTTTGTTTTTTTTTCCAGCTCATTTTTAGCTACGTTTGATTTTGAAGTCCATAAATAAGCTTGTTGGTGACATTGCCGAGCCTCTGCTTCTGTCTGCCTGCTTCTACGTCTGCCGCGTTTCAGCCTCTGACCAACGCCAAAGGTGAGTGAGCGTTGCTCAGCAGACAAGTTCTTTGAAATTTTTCACATAGAATGCAGAAAAGTTGTTTTGTTGGGAAAACAACATTTTACGTTTTCCTCATAAGTACGTGATTGCAATTATGTTGAGGAGAATGCTGTTTTAAATTTATAATATTTTTCATTTTATATAATTTAATTAAGAGGTATTTCATATTCAAAAGAATAGAAAAAGAAAAACCAGTATAAGAACTGCCAAAAATAGTTCAATTGGAAATACACATTATGGCTTATCGAAAAATTTAGATTCTTTTCTAAGAGATCTCAAAAGTTGCATAGGCTTGTTAAGATCACCTAAAAAAAATGTTTATGAATAATAACGCCAATGTTCCTCTCGCGAAACGACAAAGTTGTTTTTTGGAAAAAACAGTGAAAATTAACGACCTTAAAATATTTAGATTTTTTTAAGAAAAACCTCATATGTCTGAAAGCAAAAGTAAGAATGCAGTTTAACTAACAATTTCTTGCCGAACACGGT
The DNA here is from genome assembly GCA_958299015.1 of Tetanocera ferruginea. Taxonomy (NCBI): domain Eukaryota; kingdom Metazoa; phylum Arthropoda; class Insecta; order Diptera; family Sciomyzidae; genus Tetanocera; species Tetanocera ferruginea. The sequence continues at coordinate 11,449,364 of OY282641.1, read as the reverse complement.
ACTTCTCACGATTTTTACTAACAGTGTCCTATGTAAAGGCTATTCGAAGCGAAAATTATACATGGGATAGCACAAGACTTATGATTGTAAACATTAGTTATAAATTTTGGTGGTATTGCTTATAGTGTTGACGTAATCCTTAAATATAATGAATTAATAATTTGCATAATTATGGAAAATGCATTTTCATGGTATACATTAATACTTGAACGCAATTTTTTAACTTTTTCAATAAAATGAATATACAATTTTATGTCACGTGAATCAAAAGTTGCGTCGAAGATAATCTTCTGAATTTGGATTTTTTAAAAATTTCTGAACATGATCCTGCCTGAAAATATTTATTTAATATACCGCCTTAAGACCACGATTTTTTTTCAATTTCGATATTTCGAAGGAGCTTTTCGAAGGAGCACTAGTCATCTTTTGACTCCACGGTTAAAGCAAATAAGGTTGGTAAGATTCAAAAAGCTGTTGCAGTGGCATGCAAGCAATGATCATCGAAATAGCCATTTTACTGATGAAAAAATGTTTACGGTGGAGGAATAAACAAAATCTATGCTAGAACATCTCAGGACGCAAAACATACAGTACCTACGGTTAAGAGAGGTCATCATCCTGCATACGTTATGGTTTGGTGAGAAGTATCGTGCAAAGGTGTCACATCTCTGCTTGTTTGCGAAAAAGATGTAAACACTGGAGCGAAAGTGTACCAACAAGATGTCTTACAAGGCGTTGTTAAATTTATTAAATGTTGTTAAATTTACCAACTGAACTCTTCAATGGAGAACACTGGGTCTTTTAACAAGACCTGCACCAGCTCATAAAGCTAAAACAACGCAAGAGTGGTTGAACCAGAAGATTCCAGCTTTTATTTCTGCTGAAGATTGGCCTTCAGGAAGACCAGACCTAATCCTCATGATTACAAATTATATTCGGAGCTATAGAGTATGGTTTGCAAAGTTGCATCAAAGCTAAAGGCAATAATTTTGAATAATTTTTTGTGTTAAAGAAAGAAAATTATATTTAAATTAAAAAATAAAAATTGCAAAACTCGTTTCTTAAATTTTTACATCATATTTAGTTTGCAACAGAACTTATAACACAACTAGGTACATTAGACCGTCTCGCCTTATAGGCAAAAAAAAAAAAAATGTCGTCACACACCAGCTAATATGAAGCATTATTGAAAGAAGGTTTCGAAAAAAATTTTTTTTTTAAGCATTTTTAACATAGGGGTCGAGCATCAACATATTTCTTTATAACTTCGGTATTTACCGTTCGATCTAAAAGAATGATACATTTTTGTTTTTGTATCAGAAAGAGCTATTTTTTGTCTCTAGAACTCATTGACCTCAGATGACCCCTTATAGTACTGACTGACCGGACCTAGTGTCTAGCACCTTATCGTACAATTTTGGTTTCAGAAATTGAAAGTCCACAAAAAATCATTTTACTTTTACAATTTTTTTATATAATTGTTTTTGCAAATTTTTAAATGTTTTTGTCATATCGTATTATTTTTGTAAAATATCCACCGAAAACTTTATTACACCCAGAAAAAACCATAGTAAAATTATCTAAGATGGCTTTTGTGAATAATAAATGTACTGAATGTAATAACTATGCATAATTACAAAAGTTTTTTTGTGAGCTGAACATGGTTTTAAAATCAAAAATATGATAATTTGTAAAATTAACCAAACTCTTGTATAAAGTACTCAAGTATGGCTGGTAGCTTAAAACGAAAATAGCACAAACACTGCGAATAAGGAAGGTGCAAATAGCTATCAATCCCTATCAATAAACTACAAATTTTTATACCCTAAACCTGAAAAGTCAGGGTATATTAACTTTGTGCAAACGTTTGTAACGCATAGAACAAAGCGAGTCCGGTATAGAAAAAGATATATATTCTTGATCAGCGTCACCACGTGAGTCGAGCTATCCATGTCCGTCCGTCTGTCCGTCTGTGTGTTGTCCGTAAACACAGGATAAGAAGAAGGAGTTGAGATAATTGGATGAAACTTAGTACACATGTGCTCAGGAAACCAAGGATCTGCACTATTATATATTTTTGGAATCTGCCCACGGACACGCCTACCTCCCATACAACGCAAAAATTTAAAACTGCATATCTAAGCTCGTAATAAACCTACAACAATAAAATTTGGTGTGTATGTATTTTATGTCAACACAAAGATGTCATCCGCTCACGGATACGCCCACCTCCCATATAACCCAAAAATTGAAAACGCAATAAATAAGCCTCTGTTTAACCTACAGAGCTAATATTTAGCACGTATGTTTTTTATAACAAAACAAAGATGTCTTCGAAAAATTAACATCATCCGCTCACGGACACGCCTACCTCCCATACAACGCGAAAATTGAAAACTGCATAACTCAGCTCATAATTATCCTACAATAATAAAATTTGATATGTATGTGTTTCATGCCAACACAAATATGTCTTCGAAAAATGGATGTCATCCGCTCACGGACACGCTCACCTCCCATACAACCCAAAAATTGAGAACGCAATTAATAAGCCTCTGTTTAACTTACAGAGCTAACATTTAGCACGTATGTTTTTTATGACAAGACAAAGATGGTTTTAAAAAATGGACGTCATCAGCCTACGGACACGCCTACCTCCCATACAACTCAAAAAGTTTAAAACTCAATAAATAAGGTTATGTTTGTCATAGAGAAATTAAATTTGGTATGTACATATGTATTTTATACCAAAACTAAGGTGTGTTCAAAAATTGGAAGTAATCCGTCCATGAACACGCCCACCTCCCATAGCGAAAGCACAATAAAGGCATTAACAGTGAGCTACAGGAATAAAACTTGGTATGTGTAAATTTTCATCAACATTTAATTGCATATAAAATATAGGCTTCATCCGCCCATGGACACGCCCATTTACAATAAAAATGTTTTTTGTTTTTGAAAAGTGGGTTTAGGGTATTTCATAGTCGGCCTAGACCGACTTTAAACTTTCTTTACTTGTTTACATTTTACAATGTTAAATCATCGAAATATACAGGTAATACTTCCCCAAAAATCTTGTGCAATTCTACTAATATAATTGTGAATATGTGGTTACAACTTATTAATGGTTAAACTATACAGAATATCGCCAATTCACCATAAATATAAAAATCGATAATATTATAGATTAAACTTTGTTGTCTTATCCAAGAACTTTGTAGACTCAAAACAGACCAAGCCCTTAGGTAAACCAACAAAGGTTTTTGGTTAATTTTTCTTAAGTTTTCTCCTTGGTGTATCCGAATCATATCTGTAATTGTTGCACTAATTTTAAACTTCGTCAAAGCTTGGACATTAACAGTCCGATCTTAAGGAATAGTCCATTTTAATATGTATATATTTTCACTAAAAAACAAACTCACAGAAAGTTTAATGAAGAAGGAAGAGTTAAATGGTTTTTTGAAGGCTTCAATTGTATTACTTAAGAATTGTAGATTAGGATGGTAGATTCGGATGATAACGATTTCGGTTGATGTTTTATAAAAATAATAATACTTCTGACAAAAAATTTAAAATTTTGCAAAATAAATAAAAAAAAAAATTTTAAATATTTCTAGTGGAAATAGCAAAAAATTTCTTTAGTAAAAGCTTAATAATTTGTTACGGTCTTTCTACAGCTGAAATCAAAATAGAACGTTAAGATGGTAGAAACTAAGGTCCGGTGTGTTAGTACTCGGCCATTCCACGAAAATGTCAACCATGGGGTAAAAACATAAAATTAATTTTATCTCGGGATAGAAATGCTTTTTCGTTATTAAAAACATACATAATTCATAATATAATGCACTTTTAAATTTAAAAATTTTTTTTCTCAAAGCAATCTTTTATTAAAACAAAGTCGCTACATTCTTTTAAGCGTTCAGACTACAGCCATATAATCGGAGTTATAACGGCGTTGTCGGAACGCAAGGAGTTCTGCATAAAAAATAAAAAAAAAAAAAACAAGCACAAAACAAAAAATTTGGTTTAAAAAACAAAAACAATGAAGATGGGTTTATTATTATTTTGACTTTTCATATCAATAATTTTTTTTTGGAAAATATGCAGGAACTCATAGAAATTTAATCATCTTTGAATGAATCTCTTAAATAACATTTTGTGCGGCCCCACCCGTAACACTATAAAAAAGGAACATGACTTTTTAACATAAATTTGTTTGTAAAATAAGTTCCTGCAATGATATATTTCTGTGAGTTCATCAAAATGCTTCAAATTCATTTTAGTTAAAAAGTTGTTTATATTTTAAATGTTCAATTGCCCACCCGTAACATTTGCAATGGCCGTACTATAAGTGCTACTTGGGTCAACTGATTGTCAACTGAGGTCAAGGAGTTCAAGAGACAAAAAAAGGCCTTTTTAAGACAAAAATAAAAACATATAAATCTTTAAGGTCAGACGGTAAATAACGAAGTTATAAAGAAATATGTCGATGCGCGACCCTACGTTCGGTCAAAATAAAAAAATGAAATTTTTTCGAAACTTTCTTTCAATAACGCTTTAGATAAGCTGCTGTGCTGCGAAATTTATTTTTTCGATACGGTCTAAGGTACATTATGCGAATACTTTTTTCTTATGTTATTCACATTAGTTCACTCAGTTACAATAGCTATCTATATGTAATATTTATTTTTTTTTAAATATACCATATAACTGTTTTCTACTTAAATTACCTGCTAGAGGAACTCTGAAGAGCTTACATAAAAATAATCGCTACCCATAACCATAACCATTTGTAAACGGGTATAAAACAATTACCCAGTAAGAAATTCTTTTTTTTAAATTCCTAATAAAAACTGAACAATTGTGCGCACATGCCAAGTTATAGCAAAAGCAACAACAACAACAACAACACCAACAGAGGCGACAACCACAAGAACAATAAAAATAACAACAACAAATTGTTGCACTCTGCTAAGTCGAAGTCGCGGATCAGCCACGCTGGCCAACAACTTTAAGTATAAATAAAGTTGAATAAAACAAAAAAAAATTAAAAAAATGCCTTAAAATAAATTGCATACAAATAAAAAATTCTGCACACATAAACGAGTTGCGTGAGATTTACGCAAGCGATAGACACATAGCAAATTTTTGCAGAATTGCAATGAAAATCAGGATGAAAACGTGTACAAGCAAAGACAGGGAAGTTTTAGTTAAGGTTATTGATAAAACCTGAATAAGTACCGGAATAAGCCAGTACAATAAAAGTAAAAAAAAGTTTTCCCAGCCAACGCAGACATTAGACAGCCAGACAGACAGACAGGCAGGGACTTGTTTTTATTTTGTTGTCTTACTTAATCCCTATAAAGCGCACCCATTTGTTAACCTGACGCCCTCGTACTGGCCGCTTAAAGTAGGCTCGTTAGACGAGTGTGCCATGTTGACGATTTTTCTTGCCGCCTTTTTCTTTCTCTGCGTATTAAGATTTTCCGCACACGTTGCGCTTGCAACTTGCTAAATTCGCGGGAAAGTTGTACGCGCTGGAAACATGATTGCTGCTGCCTGGACTTAGATTAAATTATTGACATTTTTCTTAAGTTTCTGCTGCGGAATTTTGCGATTTTTATTATGTTGTGGTTTTTAGTTTATTTCTATTTTTTTTTTTTTCTATTTGCTTGACTTTTATTTCTTCTTAACGTTTAGTTTTGTAGGCTGCAAGTGAGTGGTTTTATTTTAACCGAGCAACAGGTTTTTCATTGCTTTTTTATCGCATGCGATTTTGTTGACTGTAACGGCTAAAAGATTAGATTCGGTTGGCGTTACCTTAAATAATAGTTATATTAAAAAATTTAAAAAAAAAAATGTGGTTGTTGCGGCTGCGTAGGTGTGTGTGTTTTATGATTAATGATAGATAATGCAGTGCAGTGTTGGTATTGCAGTTTTCACAAAATTATTTGATATATAAGTCTTAAATAAAATTATGATTCTATCGCAAAAAAAACACAATGAAAAATGTTTTAAAAAATCTATTTTAAAAACTAAGACCAAACATTTGTGAAATAGAGTTGCAAGAATTTGAGTTTATTGTAGTATTTAAGTGGACGTTGGTGGTGAGATATTTCCAAAACTTAGATGTTCACAGCCATTGTATCACTTAAATAACTTTAACCTCTGAAACGAACTAATCAGGGTTGTTATTTAGGCTCAAATTTCCGTTCTAATTGATTTTATGGAGAACCATCCGACCTTTAAAAACTTTCTTGGTGAGGATAACGACAGCAAGATTTAAGAATTAAGATTTAAGATTTAAGATTTAAGATTTAAGATTTAAGATTTAAGATTTAAGATTTAAGATTTAAGATTTAAGATTTAAGATTTAAGATTTAAGATTTAAGATTTAAGATTTAAGATTTAAGATTTAAGATTTAAGATTTAAGATTTAAGATTTAAGATTTAAGATTTAAGATTTAAGATTTAAGATTTAAGATTTAAGATTTAAGATTTAAGATTTAAGATTTAAGATTTAAGATTTAAGATTTAAGATTTAAGATTTAAGATTTAAGATTTAAGATTTAAGATTTAAGATTTAAGATTTAAGATTTAAGATTTAAGATTTAAGATTTAAGATTTAAGATTTAAGATTTAAGATTTAAGATTTAAGATTTAAGATTTAAGATTTAAGATTTAAGATTTAAGATTTAAGATTTAAGATTTAAGATTTAAGATTTAAGATTTAAGATTTAAGATTTAAGATTTAAGATTTAAGATTTAAGATTTAAGATTTAAGATTTAAGATTTAAGATTTAAGATTTAAGATTTAAGATTTAAGATTTAAGATTTAAGATTTAAGATTTAAGATTTAAGATTTAAGATTTAAGATTTAAGATTTAAGATTTAAGATTTAAGATTTAAGATTTAAGATTTAAGATTTAAGATTTAAGATTTAAGATTTAAGATTTAAGATTTAAGATTTAAGATTTAAGATTTAAGATTTAAGATTTAAGATTTAAGATTTAAGATTTAAGATTTAAGATTTAAGATTTAAGATTTAAGATTTAAGATTTAAGATTTAAGATTTAAGATTTAAGATTTAAGATTTAAGATTTAAGATTTAAGATTTAAGATTTAAGATTTAAGATTTAAGATTTAAGATTTAAGATTTAAGATTTAAGATTTAAGATTTAAGATTTAAGATTTAAGATTTAAGATTTAAGATTTAAGATTTAAGATTTAAGATTTAAGATTTAAGATTTAAGATTTAAGATTTAAGATTTAAGATTTAAGATTTAAGATTTAAGATTTAAGATTTAAGATTTAAGATTTAAGATTTAAGATTTAAGATTTAAGATTTAAGATTTAAGATTTAAGATTTAAGATTTAAGATTTAAGATTTAAGATTTAAGATTTAAGATTTAAGATTTAAGATTTAAGATTTAAGATTTAAGATTTAAGATTTAAGATTTAAGATTTAAGATTTAAGATTTAAGATTTAAGATTTAAGATTTAAGATTTAAGATTTAAGATTTAAGATTTAAGATTTAAGATTTAAGATTTAAGATTTAAGATTTAAGATTTAAGATTTAAGATTTAAGATTTAAGATTTAAGATTTAAGATTTAAGATTTAAGATTTAAGATTTAAGATTTAAGATTTAAGATTTAAGATTTAAGATTTAAGATTCAAGATTTAAGATTTAAGATTTAAGATTTAAGGTGGGACATAACATTCGCGGCAGAGAAAACAGAACTTTTTTTAAAAATTCATAACTCGGTCAAAAACAAACATTTTTCCAAAATTTACAGAAATTACAAAAAAAAAATTCCAAAAAATATATTTTTCACTCCAACATGGTTATAAAGAGCTCCAAGCAGGCTGCAGAGAAAAATAGGGAGCCTCGTGGTTGCAGCGCTGGGAGTCGCAAAAATTGTTCGATCTAAAAAAAATGACTTTTTTAAATGTTAACAAAATTGGTTTTCGTATGACAGGAGCTTTTTTTAAGTTTTTTTTTTCAATTTTTGGTAATGTTCCAAATTTGAAAGTGTGTTGTTTCAAAAAAATATTGACTTCATAAGAAAAAAAATTCATAAAAAACCGACTAAAATTTTAAAAAAAGCTCGTGGCCCACGATAGCGAATCAAGTTTAAAAAAGTACAAAAAAAAAAAATTTCGTCGAAAAATGAACCAGCTAGTGCGGGTACGAAAACCAGTACGAAAAACATGGTTTCGAGATAAACGCGTTCAAATTTTGTGAAAAAAGAAAAATTCAAGGAAAAATAAAAATGCGCTCTGACTAATCCGGCTATAACTTTTGAACACGTAAGAATTTTTCCATGAAATTTAGATACACTGAGCTAAAAAACAACGTAAAATCAAAGAAAACCACTTTGATTCAAATATTTTTCGGAACAATTTGGCCCCAAACACGAAAATATTCAATTCAAAGTGTTTCCACTTCAAAAAACACATATCCAGTTTGATGTTGTTTCCACTTTATAGTAATTATACCTTACACTTTGAAATTAAAAGTATTTCACTTTAATTTAACGTGGATTTAGATTTAATTCAAAGCGGAATCCTATTCAATTGAAATACGTACGTCTTTATTTTAAATACGCTATAGCTTTGAAATAAATTATTTTATACTTTGATTCCACTTGTTTCATTAATGATTCAAAATAATTTTCACTTTGAATCAAATTTTCAACATTTTTTATATTAAATGGTACAGGGTAGGTGAAACATAAGTCAAACAATATTTTTTTTACAGAACTTTTCTTTTATTGAAGCATATTTAAACATTTTATAAATAACTTAAATTAATTAATTATTTAGCAATACTAAAATAAATGAATTAAAATATGTATTGTGTAAGAATGTAAATTATGTGATGTCCAATTCCAAGCAATATATTTGTACCTTAAAATATTACAACAATTTTCTCTTGCTTCCTTGTTTCAAACAACTTCTCTTTGAATTTAGCCCGGAGTCCAATGTTATCATTTACTTCTTTATTGTCGTCTTTCTTTGCAGTCACTGATTTTATTTTAAGAAACGAACTTTTTATTTGCCAACAGGATTTATTATCCAGCTATCGCAATTGTTTTCATAAAATTAAAATTATTTTCATTATTTATTTTGATACACCAAAGTATGCAGCTTCAAATTGAAGTGTCGTCCACTTAAAGACAAATATATTTTACTTCGTTTCCACTTTTTACAACTTCAAATAAAATAAGTAATTTTCAACTTACTTTCGAAGAGGATACACTTCAGTGAATATAAGGGTAGACTGCCTCATCGTTATTTTGAATTTTTTCTACTTCTAATTGAATATCAAAATGTTTTCATATTTGATTTGAAGGTTTTCAATACTAATTTAAAGACGATTTTTTGAAAGTGGAACAACGTAAAATTAACACGATATTATTTAATTTTACGTTGCTATTTTTTCCTGAGTGTATATAAAATTTTAAGTATATTTAATAAAATACAAAATTATAAAAAAATCAATTTAAAAACACGGCCAATGTCATGTCCCCCGTTGGGATTTAAGATTTAAAAACCAAAACTTGTAGGACAGTAACCGAGCAGTTGAGGGCTAATTTGTCTGCCGACCTTCAAAACTAAGAAACTTGATCACAATTTTATTTACAATAAACTCCCCACCCCTCCCCCTATATTTCCAACGTCAGCGGTTCACGAATTTTTCATCAAATCTCACAAAATTAAATGTCCCAGCACATTGAAATCGAAAAATCTTGACCTTTTATTTAGCTTATTGATATTAAGATAAATAGTTAGTATATAAATGAATGTTAATTGTCCTTATTTATAATATTTTCCTTTTATATCTTTTCAGGTAAGTTTTCCACAAAAAAAAGCTTTTTAAAAAGTTGCTCAACATGTAAGTATTACTTCTTGTATAGGTATATAATATAAAAAAAACAATAGGTAAAAATAATATCTTTTAGATAAATTTTTTTCCATAAGGCTGGTAAGGAACCTTTATAGAAAACAAAAAAACAAAACAAATTGGCCATTTCAGCCCTTGAAAAGACTTTGACCGAGCTTCTTATGATCAATTGTGTTGTGTGTGTTATTAAATGTTTACACACAATTAACCGAGAACTGGCCCTACATGTTTTATGCCGACTACGAACGGCTAAAGTTCATGTGGAATGTTCTCAAGAAGCTTTACATGGCATTATTTACTCTCTGAGGTTTGCCATTGTCTGCAGAGAGGTGGTGACCGATCAGAAAAATTTTTTTATTGAAAAACTTTTCGCCGTGACTGGGGATCGAACTCGGGCTCCGAGCGTGCTAAGCCACACACTTAACCTGCACGCCACGGTCACCACGGTCACCACCTTTATAGAAACCTGTTCCAAAAATGTCCAAAACTTCTGATGTATACACATAAAAGTAAATTTTGTACATTTGTTATTCGAAATAATGACTCAAAGACTAACAAAATGTCTGGTATTGGCCAACTTATGTTTGAAATTCGAAAAATCCCCTTAAAACCTGATTTTGAAGGTAAATCCGATTAGCGCGGTTTCTAAACCTCTTCCATAAATTTGAAAAAATCTCCAAAATACCTTAACCCATAAGCTTTTTAACAAAGATTGAGTAACTATGAAATTCGAAAAAAGGTTTTTTGGAACACCCTTATATGTAGGAGAGACAGGAAAACCAAGTGAAACAATTGTAGAATATTCTATGTGTGGTGTGCGCTATACCCACTAACATGCAAATTTTAACCTGAGTCTAGTATTATGCCTTAACCTCAGACAATTCGAGTTATTAAACAATTGCATTCCACAAACTTCTCCATCAGCAACTAAACCTCTAAAGCCGTAAATATTGATGAGCTTCGAATTTCTGTTGATTTGACATAAGAAAAATTGTTATTGTTATTGCTTAAAGGCTTAAGAGTAGAAACAAGGCCAGGATTGGAACTCGGGACCTCTGGGTTGTTAATTTAGCATGTTTACCAATGAAAACTACCTAAGCTGCGATTTAAATGTTTGATTTTTTTTTATAAGAACTTTGAATCTCTCAATAAATCAGATCGAAGATACAGATCAATGAAATCATAAATTCAAAAAATTACAAATAAAATTATTTATATATAAAAAATTGTTAAGACAACCTAGTTAATGCTTTATTAAATACTAGCCCATGCTTTTGAGCTCCAGCAACATAAGCATACAAAAATGCTAGCAACATTTTGTTGCTATAACAATTGTATAAATTTTCCAACACAGCGAATATGGCACATTTTCCATCAATTTGACCCCAACTCATATAGCAACATTTGCTGCTAGCAACATCAGTGGTTATTGAGCTGTAAACACAACTAAATTGTCCCCCAATGCAACATGTTCGTTGTTTGTTGCGACAACAAAGCAGTGCGTTACTCCAATACCTAGTTTGATGGAGCTTCAATGCTCCAGACATAGCAGCGTGAGGCCTCTATTGCTAGAACAAGTTCTGCAGCTGGAAACGTGCTGCCGAAACAGTTAGTTGTGTCCACATTTGGCAGCACACAGCAATTCAGTTGCAACGAAACGGCGCGTACGACTGGACGGAGCATAGCAAAAGCTCTCCAACGTTGACGGTTTGGCAAATCAAGCAAAAAATAAAAAAAAAATAAAAAAAAATGCCGGGAAATTTTGTTGTTTTGAGCGGATATAAATAAAATAATATAAAAAAAAAAATTACAAAATTTCAAACGAATATTTATACAAAATTTAGTTAAACTTAATAGTGTTTTTTTTTAATTTTTTTTTTTTTTGGTGTTTTTCGGTATTGCGGAAAAGGCTTCAGATTAAAAATGAAAACATGCCAGTTCAGCGGAAATATTTATTGAGATACCAATAAATTTGAAAATAAGTCGATTTTTATTCGTGCTGTTATATTTTAATTGAAACATTTGTTGCCCGCCTTTCAAGCAAACAACAAGTAACGCTTGCTGCGCCTGCAACGTCTTCAACGTAGTGGTCGTCTTCGTCGTCGTCATCGTCTTGATCGTCATCGTCATCGTCTTGATCGTCATCATTGTGAACATCATCCTCATCATCCTCAGCTTTGAACGTTTGACAAGCTTTTTAATTAATACGAGTGCGATCGATACGCGATACGCGATCTGCGATTCTCTTTTCCGCGGTTCGTTTGTTTTTGTTTTCGTTATTGTTGTGTTTTATTTTGTTTTGTTTAAATTTCTTGTTGTGGTTATATTTTTTTCTAAATATTATTGTTGTTCATGCGCGTGCGCGCCTTTCTTCTACAATCGATCAATTGGCGTGCTCCTCTTACAGGCGCGTCGCGACGCGTCGTTTGCGCATGCGTGCCTTGCCGTGCCTGATTTGTTGTTGGTGTGGGGAGAAAATTATTTGTGGCACATTCTACAACAAAAACAACAACAACAACATTAAAAAGAGTTGCTGTCTTTAAAGAAATGTGAAAAGAAATTAAATGCATTGGAATTCTTTGCAATAATTGTGACGTGATCAATAAATAAAGCAAAAAGTAAAGATATATTTATAGTTATAACAGCCGGTTTTAATAAACTGCAAGCAGTGTTGGAAAATTGGAGTTCAATTCTAAGTAAAACGCATTAAAAAAAAAAATATAAAAAACAATACCGAAGTAAAAAATTTACAAGCAACTTATCAATAAAAGTTGATCTCATGACATAAAAAATGTTTTTTAACAAAAAAAAAAAAATAGGTCGCTGCATGAAAGGCTTTACAAATGACTTACAAAAAATTAAATAAAACATTATTATAAAAAAAAAAATAAAATTCAAAACGAAAATGTTTTTTAAAAGAATTTTATCAATTTTAAAAAAACTTTACCAAAGAAAATTATACCTTTAACAAATTAAATCAAAATAATATATTAAAAAAAAACCTTAAATGAAAATTAAAATTTAAAAAAAAAAAATATTTTATGTATGAAAAAAATTTCAAAACGAACATACATATATATTTTTTTGTTAAATTAATCAATATTTCAAAGTTTTCAGAAACATTTTCTAGAGTCAATTTATATATTTTATCAATTTTATAAAAAAACCCTACAAAAAAAAAGTATGTCTTTGACATATTAAATCAAAATAATATATTAAAAAAAAAAAAACTTAAAAATGAAAATTTAAATTTAAAAAAAAAATCGTTATATAAAAAAAAATATTTTAAATTTAAAAAAAAATACTTTAAATTTTAAAAAAATTTCAAAACTTAAATATATTTTTTTTTTTTATATTAATCAATTTTTCAAAGTCTTCAGAAACATTTGCTAGAGTTATAAAATTGTGGCTTTTAATTATTTTATATATGATTATACAGGGTGACAGCTATATATGGTGACAAATTAAAAGTGCCATAATTTCTATAAAAATAATGAAGTTTGAAATTTTATTTTTTAATTAAACATGTAAAGGATAGCATTTTTTATAACTAAATAAATTATTCAATTGCATTGCCTCCTTTTGCTTTAACACGCCTTAACCTCTTCTAAAAATTGTTGCATGCGGCACGCACGAGTTCAATTGGTATTTCGATCCATATTTTCGGTAAAGATTTTCGATCCAACGGTTCTTGTAATCCTTAAGCTTTTGCAATATATAACCCCATATACAAAAGTCCAAAGGATTCAGATCCAGTGAGCTTGGTGACCAATCTTTTTTTAGGTATGAGTGGCAGGGTTCCTCTATTATTACGTGCATCCCAAACCATGACCGAAGAAGAATTCTGGTATCTTGGTATATGTTTTTTATCGTTTGGAACGTCCTTGATTAATACTGCCCACGAGCGATCGCTTTGCACGTTATGCGGAGTTTGAAGAACAAAAAGTTTCTCGTCAGAAAAAATTATGTCGTCACCTGCATGCCAGGATGGGATCACTTTACTTCTGAGTAGGCATTTTTTTGTTACGGCATTCATAAGTCCGTGCAATTTTTTTTTAAATGGTGACATTTCAAGATCAGTTGTAAGAATTTTCTCGATTAAAGTTTAGATTTTTCGTGCAGACTGATCACATTTTCTTCGAATACACTGCCTTACATTCTTTATTAGATTTGCAGTACTCACAGTCCTTGTTCGTCTAGTTTTCTCACGATTTTTATTAGAGCCTGTATTCAAATCGCGTTTGACGGTACGATAAACATATTGTCGGTTTATACCAAGATGCTTTCAGTTCTTGAAAAATCCTTCCGCATTTTAAACCGGTCTTAAATTTTTCTACAATTATAACGCGTAAGTCTGACATGTTCTCTGAAAAGAAAAGTTGAAAGGTGAAAAATGTTATGCAAATTTTTTTAAACATATATTGAAATGTTTAAAAAAAAACTACTAGATTGCTAAGCTTTGGTTTCATTTCATATGAGCTCAAGTAGTTGTAACCATACACAGTTGTCACCCTGTATATAGTATATTTTAGAAAGAAAATAATGGTATAACTTTAAGCTTAAAACGCATAAGATTTCTTTAAGCTTAAGTTGTTAAGTTAACGACCTCGGTAGTCGAGTGATAAGTTTGCTTGACTGCCATTATAGAAATCCCGGGTTTGAATGTCGGCCGGGCCGTGTTCCAACCTACCCCTTTAGCTTTCTTTAATTATTACTTGTCAACTAAAATTTAAAATTTCATCAATATGTACGACTTTGGATGTTGAAGTTGATGATAAAAAAGTTTGTGGATTGTATTGCTTGATAAGTTCAGTTGACTGAGGTTAAGGCACATATCTATACTACATATCTATCAACCCACTTTTCGAACCAAGTCAGATTTGACTGAATAGATTTAACACCTTAAGTCCTTGGTTCAAAGTCAAAAAAAAATTTATTGCATTCATATATTAGTGTTAAAAATTAATCGTTGGAAGAGCACCAACATATTAAGAATATTGTTATGAAGTGGTGACCGTTTCATGCAGGTTAAGTGTGTGGCTTCGCATGCTTGGAGCCCGAGTTTGAACCCTTAAAGCTAGTGTCAGAATTCACTGAATATGGAACTTGACGGCCATTCCAAGCCTAGTCCAAGTTTTTATCGAAAAATGGAACTCTACTCTTAGATTTTCCTTGAAAAAAATATTTTTTAAATGTTTACGCTAAAGTTGACAACTTTTTTAAGAAAACATTTAATTTGCTCATATCTAAATCAGAGTATTTTTTGCCTTATCTTAATAAAAACAGACAAATTTTTAATCAAAAAAATTACAATGGCCAAGTGATAGAGACCGCTTGGGTCACTATAAAACCATTTACATTAGAAACGGTGAAGTTTTTAGCCAGCGCTGAGCATATGCAGAGAAGATATTTTGTAGATTCTTCCTCCTCCTCGTCTGCAGAAATCGTTATGAAGTTTAATATTCGGGCATGGTTTCCAATTAAGCCGTGTCCTGTTAGTACACCGTTAATCACATTTGACCCCCTTCTAAGGAAAATTAGTTCTTGTGAGTGCTTTAGGTCCAGGACTGGGCAAACCTGACGCGCCGTGTGGCAGTGCTTGTCGTAGACCACCTAATGTTGGTCTTTTCAGGGTTACCTGATTTGTGAGTAATCTGCATCAAAGATTAGGAATCTTAGGACTATTTAAGATGTTATTTTAACAGATTCCAGGGCTTCTTCTAAAGTCAAGTAACGGCTTCATGTTTAAAATTAACTTCCGCTTGGAAGATACCATACAGTGGTCAATCAGAAAAGATTTTTCCCACCACTTTTCCATCTAATTTTGATACATCAGTGTAGATTTCAATGGCATTGCTATGCGGAGGGCTTGGAGGAAAATGGATGCATCAAACTTTTTCTGGAAGAAAAGCTTTTGCGTAATGTAGTCTACGGTCATGGGTATTTTAGGAAAGAGCTTCCTAATAATAGAGTGTTCTATTTACCTCATCGCCATTAAGAGGTGGGGCTTTCAGACGTATCGAGAATGTTGGGCTTCCAATTTAGTTTTCTATCTAAGATGAGACCCAGATATTTTGTTTGATCCAAGAAATTATGTCTTGTATTTCCCAGTTTAAGAATACTGATTGTGGGTAAGTTGTGTTTTCTAGCAAAGATCACCAACTCAGTTTTATCTGCGTTAACTCTGAGTCCACAATTTTATATCTATCCTTAGGGTAAAAAAAAAAAAACAAATTGGCCATTTCAGCCCTTGAAAGGACTTTGACCGGGCTTCTTATGATCAATTGTGTTGTGTGTGTTATTAAATGTTTGCACACAATTGACCGAGAACTGGACCTACATGTCTTATGCCGACTCCGAACGGCTCATGTTCTCAAAAAGCTTTACATGGCAATTTTTACTCTCTGAGGTTTGCCAGTGTCTGCAGAGAGGTGGTGACCGATCAGAAAAATTTTTTTATTAAAAAACTTTTGGCCGCGGCTGGGATCGAACCCGGGCTCCGAGCATGCTAGGCCACACACTTAACCTGCATGCCACGGTCACCACCTTATCCTTAGTCTTATCCTATCCTTAGAGTAGATATATATATTCCTGAATTGAAAATAGCAACGTCATCGCAGGCCCTGCTCCCCTTTCGCTATAATTTAACCAGTAGTTTATTCACCGCTAGGTTCCCCCAGAACTCCCCATTGAGTGGTTCCCCTTGATACAGATCTTAGCGTGGATGCTCTTCCATGATTTGAGCTTTTGATCCTGCTTACTAGCATTTGATTTATAAGTGATTTCAGCGCAGCATCCATCCCAAGCGCCGTCAGTGCAAAAGTGATACCCTCTGCCTTGACGTTGTTAAAGGCACCTTCTATATCGATGAATGCTATCGTTGAATATTGCTTTAGGTATTATCCTGACATACATTTCACTTTTTCTTCATTGCTTCTATACCGTTTGAGATATTTATTCTCATTTTATATCTTTATTTATGATCTTTATAATGATAAACTGAAACTTTTAAAACCGGAAAAATTTAAAAAATCGGAAGTTATAGTTTAATTCTATTTTAATAGTAGTAAGTTCACAAAATTTCAATGCATATTAAATTCTGATCAACTTTATTCATGAAATCTTTTAAATTAAAACATTTTTTCAATCGGCCTTAAGACATAGAATTTACAACGTGTTATCATATAGTGCTTTTGTTATCTAAGACACAAACCAAACTTTTGTATCACTTTATTTCAGTGGTCATCAACTTATGTTTTGCCGTAGGCAGCGGGCGTGGTGAGAGAAAAAATTTTTTGTAAATATTTCGCTTTGTGAGCAACATATAATTGGACTGGAAATAAGTTGGTCGAAATTAAGTTTTTTCCAAAAGTAAACGTTTTCTCAAAATATGTAGCTTTAAACATTCATCAATAGTCCAATTTGTAAAAATTTGTCTTTTGAATTCAAAATTTCGACTTTTCATAGAATTTCGTCTTACAGCGCAGTTTGTATGGAGTCGTTTTAAAAATTATTTTTAAGGCCATAAAACGTTTTTGACCAATACTTAAGCGTATACCTACAGTCTTTAATACTCATCATTTAGAGATAATATATATACTAAAATATCAGATATATTCTGCGCTGAATGAATATTTAATTTTGGGTTTTGTCACTATTATATCAAAGTCACAAAATAGTAAAATAAAAGCAGAGAAATGCATGTGTTTATATAAGAAAATCAATCATCCGCTGCTTATGCTGTGCCTGCTGCTTTCTTTGTATTTGCTTGTATTGTTTTTTTTTTATACGAACTGATTCGCAAGTTTCTTCATTGGGTTCTTATATGTACTACTTCTTAATTGGGTTCTTGTATGTACTACTTAGAAATGAGTGTTCTATTTAAACACAAAATGTCAATCACAACCCTTTTTTCAACTCAGTCAATTAACTCAAACTAAGTTAGTTTAACTGAGTTAGATTTAACTCTTATGAAAAAAACGAGTTGGATCATATTACTTTTTATGCTTTTACCCAATAGATGGCGTCAACTTTGAATTTTTTGTTTTAAATGCAAATTAATTTGGATCCCACATCCCACTAGGTCAGAGACGAAAGTGGCACCATGGAAAGTGCATTTGCTTCGCCTTCTTTTCAACTTAGGCAATGAACTCAACCTGTCAAACTTAACGAAATGGTCGAAAAAATTTGACATTTTGCTTGTTTCTTTTTGCTTGCTCATTTTATCATTCTTACTTTTAACATTTTCTTTGTTTTGGAAAACAATTTATTTGAAGGAAATAACTTTATATTTCCATTCAATTATAAGTTATAGCCGCGAACTCATTTCACCATCTCGCTTATTTTGAATATAAATAGGCGTAGGGAAAACAGTTAAGAACCATTTTCTCACGTGTTTCTCTACCGATTTTGATAATTTTTGTTTTAAATGAATCAGAGTGCGGAGAAGGAGTGCACCGACTATTTGTAAAAGATTTTTTGCCAAATTTTTATGAAGAAAATTTGATTTTTCATTAATTTTATATCGAATCAGCAGAGAATGTTATGAAAAGATCAAATTTCGGCCACTGTCGAACTCTAGTTATTATAAATATATAAATAAATCAAACTCTCGACAATATTTCCTATTTGCTTGATCCAAATGTTGCGAGAACTTTAAACAACTTGATTTGATGACCACTGAATAGCTTTCTATTCATTTGTTTTTTTATGAATTGTTTTGAGCAAATTGTAAGTAAGTAATGAACTGTTTAGCAAACCGAAGTAATAAATTAAATTTTGTTAAAAGTAGTTTTGTAAAAAGTTATATTTTAAATGTTTTAATTTATTTGTAAAAGAAAATTATTATCTACGCGACTATTTTGAATATTTAGAATTTGGAAATAGAAAATAGACCGTACCATGTTTAAATTATTTCAAAATTTTCAACTTTAACTAAAATCATTACATACACCCATGCAATGATCTATACAATTTTGCTTTACTCGACCTTTTCTGAATACAAAATAATAAAAACTCTTGTATACACTCAAAAATATTAGTGAAATTTGCATACAAATTTAAATATAGTGATTTAAAATTCACAAATTTAGAGATTCAATCAGAATTGTTCATTATGACTCATATGACCCCAAAATATGTTCAGATTGAAGAATTGTTTTTAAACCCAAAAATACTCTTCAAACAATATTATCATTAGATGATGAGGCTTCAAAATTAAGTTGGTTGCAACATTGTCCTATTCAATTTTATACTAGTTATGCCATCTCAAAAAAATCCTTTGAAACTTTATTGTACACCTGATACATAAAGGGAAAATGAAATCATTTTGATCCTATTCATGCCAGATTTAGACAAATGTTAAAAGAAATATTTTTTATAAATTTAATAAATACAATTTTAATAAAATGTATGGAATATTGATTGTGCTTATAACAAATTTATGATCAAAAATAATCAAAAGAGAGAAGTATCAAATCTAATTCATTTTTCTTTTTTCGTTATAAAGTCCCTTGATACAGATCCAAAAATAAAGCTCTTATTTCCGGTTGACAGTTTAAACTTCAACGCAAAGTTTTGAAATGCATAAACAATAAAAAAATATATTATTTTAATTTAATAATAATTTTATTGTTAGCATTGTTAAAGCTCACTCCATGCTGCCTTATATGTCTGCATTATATAAATAACGCTTTGTTTTCGCTCAGAAGCGACTTAAGCTTTTAAGCTGCCCATCAAAGATCCATTGAAAATTACAAAGTTACAACAAAAAAGAAAAAAAAAATAAACCGGCTTATTAGCTACACTTAACCAAGCTACTTCCAAGTTAGCAACAAATAAAGGCAATACAAAAAATGATTGATTACCGAAAGATTTATATCGAAGCTTAACAGCTCTAAAATAATAACTCGAAACGTTTTTTAATCGAATCGAGGGAAAGAAAGAAACATATAAACTTATTATAAGAAAAGCAAATTAAAATGAAATTTTCACATTTTAACTAACTGTAAAACTGTAAAAAAAAAACTAAGACTATAAATTTGAAACCAGACGAAGATTCAGAAACAAAAAATATAAATACTAGCGTTGCACTTCCGCGCCACTGGCAACAACGAGTTGATTGCCCCAGAAAAATAGAAAAATGCTAACCTTTGAGGGAAGAAAATTTTAACCTCTCGACGGCGTTGTCGTCGTCTGCATTTGCGCACCAAACACACACATACACAGTAGTTTCTTTTGTTTCAATGCTGGTTCTATTTAACTTCGACTTAATAAACGTTGTCTTATTAGCAAAGATAGATAGATAGCTAGACCGACAGACAGCTAGTCATAGCGACAGTTAGTGAGCAGACAAATAGCCCAGCAGCAGGCAGCGGAACATAGCTCGATGTAAATACCGCCTAGATAAGAAATCTTATCTTGAGCATTCGTTGGTTTTTATATATATTTAGATGTGGTAGCCTCAAAAATTCCAGAGATGCATTTAAATCATAAAAAAAGCCAAAAATAAATAATAAAAATATGTTTAAAACAAAAAAAAAACAAAATATATAAAACAAGCCTACATTACAGTTATGCTTGAGTTAGCAAATACATACATATGTCAGCGCTAACAAATATGTTTGCTGGAATATTTACGATATGTAGTGATTTTCAACTGTTTGTTTTTTCTTCTTCTTTTTTGTTATTTCCAGCTTGTTAATTTTTTTATGTTTTCAAATAGTTTTTGATAAGCTAGGAATTTCAGGTTTTCCAGACAAGATTTTTAATTAAGATATAAAAATGTGAAGAAATCAACACTATCTACGTTCATTTATCTGAGATTTTTTTATAATATTTTACAAATTAAGTGAAAACATGTTGTCGGGCAAAGTCGAGTATCTTGCTTTCTTTATAACATTGAGAATGAACACAGATTTTTCTTACTTATTGGATACCAATAAGTGAAAACATGTTACCGGGTAATACCGGGTAGCTTGCTTACTTTAAGACATTACTTGGTCAACAGTGCGAAAAGGCTTTTAGGATACGTTCAGTTCTGTTGCAACAAAAAGCAAAATTATGCGACTATTTTATCGACGTTCATCATATATATCAAAATTTGAGTGCCAAGATCCTTTCAACTTCAAATATATGCATTTTAAAATTTTGTCTTAATTTTTTAGAGTTCAGAGTTGAATGATTTTCGTTTTTTTCTAAATTAGTCAAAAAATCTTTACATTAAATGCTAAACATGCTTTATATATAATAAGCCTTACAAGCAGTCTATAGCAACTTGATTTATTTGCTTTCCCCGACCTTTTCCCAATACACAATAATGCATACTCTTGATTCTACAACAAAACATGGCCTAAATATGTGTCTTAAGACAATGATAGTGTTTAGAAATTCGAAAATATTGAAATTTATATAAGGTTCTCTATTACATATGATATCACAACACCAATGCGAAGGAATGATTGCTTTTGAAATAAAAAAAAAAATAATTTCGTGGAAAAACTATTTATTCAACTTACCACACAAAAGAATACTCAAAACAAAAGAATTTAAATAGATTTTTTACACCTCTTTTCAACTCTTAAGATATAATATTATTGAATTCTACTATTAAAACGAGTTGTTTTCAAGATTCCTTGAGCTTAAGGTCATCATGCTTATATGAATCAAAATACGGCCAGTGTTATCGGTAGAATAAAATTGTCCGGGGCTTGTAAGTCTATTGAATGTTCTATAAAATTTTGATTTTCCCGACCTTTTTTCAACACACAATATTTCATACTCCTGGTTAGAACCCCAAGCATTAGTAAACGTTAAGGTCCAAGCTAAATATAGTGTTTAGAATTTCTGAAGTTATCCCTTATATTAAACCTTTAATACAACTCTAATAATAGAACGTTTTTATATTTTATAAGATTGACTTGACTTCGTCATTTCAAAAAATTACCCATTTTAGATAAAACTATTCATTCAGGTTGCTAACTAAAAACATTTAAATTTACATATTTTCCTTACCTTTACAAACTATTTAGTATATTATCTTCTACCTGCATAATAAGTTGTTTTAAAACTCTTTTAAGACTTCTCTTGAACAAATATTTGGATCATCTCAATTTTGAATCGATCAGTTTGTCTGCACTATTGTTTACAATAAATTTATTAATTTATAATAGTCCGAACCTTTAAAAAATTAAAATTAAGTCAAATAAAAGTAAAATTAAAACAAAAATCCATTCAATGATCTATATTATTTTGCTTTTTTCGACCTTTTCTCAACACACAATACATAATACTATTCATAACAGCCATAAAAATAAGTTTAATTTGAATCCCAATTCAAATATAAGGCTTAGATATTTGAAAATGTAAAGATTTTATGATCCAAAAAATTCCTTGAAATGCTTTTGTAACATATATGAATACATTTTCCATACCTATTCCAGCCTTAAAAATATTATAATATTTTTATTGTTACACTCTGTAATTCTATTCTAAGATAAGAAAGTTCTGAGAATTTTCTATTTAAACGTGGTCACTGTTTTGAAAAACTTTTTGTTTCATCATCAAATTTTTGAATCCAGACAGTCAATTTTTAGGTCGGGCGTATCAAAAAACGCTCAAGAAAATTTTACGTATCTTAATTTTGTCTCAATATTTATTTATAAAAAATTTATTAATTTAATATTTTGTCGACCTCTCTTAAAGTGTTGATTTGTGTTGAACTCTGGCGGAGTTCGAAATATTGGACAAAATATTAAAAAATTTTATTATAAACAAATTAGTTTGTTTTAATATAAAATAGTGACCGGACCTTAAGTCCAAAAAAATAACAAATAATTGTATTTTAATAAGTTGTTAACAAATTTCCACATTTTTTATTTTCTCTAAAACCAATATATACAAAGCCCATTCAATGATCTATATAATTTTGCCTTTCCCGACCTTTTCTGAACCCAAAAATATTAATGCTCTTGTAAACAACCAAAACTATTAATGAAATTTGCCTACCAACTCAAATATAGTGTTTTGAAATTCATGATTTTAGAGATTGAAATAAATTTTTTCATTATATGATCCCAAAAAATTGTTCAATAGTTTCTAATAAACAGTTTTGATAAAACCTACGATTTACGAATAGAAAGTATAGCTCAATACTTTCATAATTCATAAGCTTTAATGCGTGTGAATATCATGAAAAACACTTATATTATAGGTGTTTAAAACATCTTTTCGAAATTGACGAAATACCAATATTTAGTGTTTTTAAAGATTTTGTGAAGACAAAAAATATCAAAATTTAGTTTAGCCAATTTTTTTGCACTGTCAAAATCTTAACTTTTCTGCTTATCTTAGGTATGCATTCTGAAGAAAAAAAAACAGTTATATGCAAAAAACTTGATTTTTTGTGCAAAAAAGGTGTTCAGGACAACCAAAACTGCTCCATGGGGATTTGTTTGATACCAAAAAAATAATTCAGACATAGTTTTTTAGAGTCTCTTACTTCTGAATCGGTATCCGGCTGTTTTTTTTTTTTTTTCAATACAAAATCGATCTAGCTTATTACACGCAGAAAATTTATAACGCTTTCCCAAACATATTCTGCTAGTAACCCACATTATTATTTGGAACATCTTGAGAGCGCATGAGATAGAAATATCCGCTTTTACTCTCTATTTGCAGGCATTTTTTGCAATCTTATCTTTCTCTTTCGTTCTTATTGCAAAAGAGCGCAATGTTTTGTACTGAACAATTGTTGCTCACATTAAGCTGTTACCCAAACATTATATTTTTGATTTCAAAACAGAAATTCTTTGCAGTTATAAGAACATGATATTTTTGCACCTGAATAAAAAAATGTTCGGCTACAAGCAAATATTGTTTGCAACAAGCAGTTACCAAAAATTACATTTGTTATCCGAACATAATATTTATTTATTTTATTTAATAAATATTGTTAACCGAACATAATTTCTTTGCACCTAAACAAGAAAATGTTCAGGTAAAAACAAATATTGTATCAAGCAGTAATACGAACACTATATTTCTGCACATATACGAAGTTAGCTTATGTTTCAAACCAATATAAATTAAATAAGTCTGTTTTGTGAAGAAAACTTTTAATAATGCAAAGCATTTTTAATAAAATTTTTATAATTATTAATTATTATAATTATTAATTATTATAATTATTTTTTTACCTTAAAGTGTTAGATACCATGTGGAAAAATAACTTTTAGCTATTGCTTTTTCCAACTAAAATTTAATATTTTTAAGGACTTCAGCTTCCGGTGAAACTGCTTATGACAACCACTCACTTTCTGAAACAAGCACAAAAACGCAGAACTAGAAGCTCTTCTGAATTCAAGAAAAGTTCTTTTGAGTTCGAGAAATTTTTAACATTTGGTTGAAATTTTTCTCTCTTGTCATTTGTTGTTAATATTTAATTTTTAGATCAGTGGTCTGCGCCCATGAAGCACATGCTTTAAGAGACTCACACGTGTTCTTATCAGGGCTGCCAACTCAGTTTTTGGTTTTCCCCGAAGTAGTTCTCAAAATTTTTCGTTTTTCCATCAATTTCCCTACCAAAAAAAAATTAAATAATTTATTTATAGACTTTTTTTTTTATTGATCACATACGTACACCGGGAAAAATTTTTAAGTATATTTATGCATTTTATGTAAATAATAAATTATCGATATATAACATGATTCGTACAAGTAACTTGTATAATTTTTTTGGATGCAAATTTGAAAATATGTATTTTATATAAAATTTCAAGGCAATTTCTTATTTAACTTAACTTTTGTTGCTTTGTAATACAACGACATAGTCTATAAAAAAATTCACTGTATGTAAAATATTTTTTAAATAATTATATGTTTTGATTTTATAATCTTCATAGAATTTTTTTTTTATAGAAAATAACGAACTTCATTGTTTGTAACTTCATTTTAAGACTATGTTAAAAAGCTCCCACAAAAACTGTTGTGATATTATATAAGTTCTTCAGCTTAGAATATTTTTTTCACAAAAGGCAACTTTTAAATTTTGATACTGTTTTTTCTTTGGTGTACAAATAATTAATAAAGGATGTTATAATTTATACCTACATTTTTGCATTTTGCGAAAAAAAAGCACATTAAAGTAAAAATTCATATTTTTAAGCTACGTTTATGGATTGTAAATTCTTGTATTATATATTGGTTTTATAAGGTTAAAAAAATTATTGAAATTAAACAGAAATGCTTAACTAAAAAATTTAAAAAAAAATCGAATAACTTGGTTTTTCGACTTAGCAGTGGTCAGAATGGCGCCTTTAAGTGTGTCTTGGAAATATAAGAAGCACTAATTTATATATGTGTCCAATCGGTGTATATAAATCAATAAAATTCTTACGTTTATGTTTATAAATTTACTGATTGATATGCTGTAATACAGTATTTTTTATTTTAATTATTTCATAAAATTTCATATAAAATCAAATTTCCCGCAAATATCAGATATACCCGCAAATAATCTAAAATAAGAGATAAATTATAAAATTTTACGAAAATATGAGCCCACGTTTATGTTTATAAATTTACTGATTGATATGCTGTAATAAAGTATTTTTTATTTTAATTATTTCATAAAATTTCATATAAAATCAAATTTCCCGCAAATATCAGATATACCCGCAAATAATCTAAAATAAGAGATAAATTATAAAATTTTACGAAAATATGAGCCCATTCCCCGATTCTCCAATCAACTTAAAATTTCCCGAGTATCGGGGAACTCTCCACTAGTTGGCATCCCTGATTCTTATGCTCTTTCGCTCATTAAACAAACAACCAATGGCGAAACCACATCGTTTTGTATGATACTCTTTTATTTTGCACGTACACAAGGAGAATTCTTCGTGCAAATATGGCAAGTAATGCAACAAGCAAAAAATATTTTATGCCACAATAGCGTTTTGATGGCATGCAATGGTTATTGTGCTAAATGTCGATAAAGATTACCAATGTTTTCATAAGGAATTAGAGAAAATTGTAGGTTATGAAAGGAAAAAAAGGTTTTTGAAGAAAAAAAATTATTTTTGATAGACTGTAGAATGAATGAATGTATGAAACTTTATTTGACTTAACGAATTCCACCAAAAATCATAACAAAGCAGCTACTGATTTTATGCATAATTTTTTAAACTAGAAAATGTGAATTTTTCTACTTAAATTTTGATATCTTGTGACTTTAATACACAAGTAACAGTATGCAAAATTCAATACTTACAAAATACATTACTTTTTTATATTACTATCACATTATAAAATATTTTTATATATATCGATGTAAGCGCACTAAAGTGATGTGACCTTTTGACGAAAAAAGGTTTACTGGATTTTTCAATCCTTCAATATAATATCTTCCTTGTGTAAATTTATCGAAAATGCATAGCCAGTGAATGCGTTTTAGTACACAGTTAGAATTAGTGTTATGTATTGAGATGCATTGAAATATTAAAACAAAATCGACGTTCATGAACATTTGAAATTTTTCACTTATCACTTTAGTGAGCTTAAACCTCCATATAATGTGTAATACTTATTATGAAATCTTTTTTTTTTATTTTCTGCTATTTTTTCTCCCAATCAATTTGAACTATACAATTTATTTCAGTGCAACTTTTCTTCTCTCTCACCAACACAGTCTCACTTTTAATTTTGCCGACCACTGTTTTGGTTACAAACCAGGGATGGCATTTTAGACACAGTTGTGCTTTTTTTCGGCACTTTCGAGATTAGATGGCACTTTAGGCACATGCCTTTTCATTTCGGCACAATTAAAGTATCACAAAATTGAAAAAATTACATAGTTGTTTACAAGACCACGAAAATTACAAGACCACGAGCTACACCAAATTTTGCAATTAATAAACTACAACGCGATAGCTGACAATTCATTTCAAAAATTTTGATTGAAATTCAATTTCTTGTATCATTTGGAGAGTGCAGTCGATAGAATTTTGAAGACGTGGATTGCGCTTCAGTATTAATTTGGACCCATGAAACACACTATGGCAATGAAAATATATTTTTTGTAAGAGAAAACGTCGCGGAGGTTTGATAAAAATGTATTTACTTTTGATCTTATATATAAAAAATTGTAAACGACATGAATATTCAAATGCAGTCAGAGGACACCGGAATTCACATACTTGGTTCTAGAACTAAATATTTATTTAGACAAGTTTGCCGAAATGTTATTAAAAAAATATTGATTAATTAAAGTGCGTTGAAATGAAATAATCATAACCCAAGAGGTTTATGCAGAGGAAATGTTTTACAAATCAAAAAACATATCAGAATGTTATGTTTTAGAGTTCATATTACTTTTTAAACACACTTAAGAACAAGAATTAATTTCAACAATGAAATATTAAACAATGTGAATAAGTTAGCGATTCTTCCTCTATACTTGCCTTAAAATTGATAAACTTTGAGATTTGATACTTTTCCACGAAATAAGCGCAATTTATTAAAATTTGGCATTATTTTGTTTTAACCCTCGAGAACTATCGTCTATTTCACTAACTTCAGTACTATCGTTGGGTGTAATCCACCCATACTCAGTTAGTATCTGCGTTCCTCATATGTCAAATGAAACTATAAAAATAATCAATTTATTACCCAGCTCCTGAAAAACAAGAATATTTTATATGAAATTCATTTTGTTTTTTTATATAATCGTTTACTTAGGAACAAAGTAATTACAGAAAAAATAAAAAATGCATTCTGGAAAATCAATTGTAACTTTTTTAGTTTTCACGCCATGGGCTTTTAGTTAACTGATTTGGAAAGCTGAAAATGTATATAAGAAAAAGTTATTTAATAATTTTTTTTCAGCAGAAAGTTAAATTTTTTTTCAAAAGTGAGCTAAACACATACAAATTTTAGTTACTCATTACATCTACAAAACATATCATCATAGATTAGTTCGTATCTAGCAAAGTTGATTCATAGCAGTACCTACAGAGAGGGTAGGTAAAACTTTTGCAAATATAAGTGATTTCTTTTGATTTTATATTAGCAATCACATACAATATTTCATTACTGATTACTATCGTGGGTGAAAAACACCCACAATTTTGAAACGCCATTACTATCGTGGGTGTAAACCACCCAAGCCTCTTAATAAACTGGCTTTATGTAAATATCACCCTAGTTTAAACGAGTTAATAATGCTTTTTAACATCAATAAACATTCAAATGAGGAAAAATTATATACTTCTCCAAGAAATTCAGGCTTATGGGTGGATTCCACCCAAACGATAGTCCTCGAGGGTTAAAAAGCACTATTTTTCTCTCTAATAAGGCACAATCTCAAAAGATCCAATTGCATCCCTGATACAAACAAATGTTGTTAAGAGTCTGAAGTAATTACCAGTTGTTCTCTTTTTATTAATTTAATTTTAACAAAATATGTTTGGATACAAACAAGATTTGTTTGTGACACCATTAATTAAAACCGAACAATCAATAAAGAGAAATTGTATTATAACTAAGCATAACATATTTTTAACGAACATTTTCTTTTGTTGTTCTCTCAATTTAGATTTCACAACCTTATTTTCTTGCAATCGTAAATAATTCTTGCTGATTATAAAGAAAACTTAATTTGCAGCACAAACATATTTTATTTGCCTCCAAACATATTATAAGCTGCAATTTTTCAAAGTGTATTCCAACTATTTTTAAGTTTAGTTTTTTAAATAAATGCTTTAAACGTTAATTAAAAAACATTTTAATCATTGCAATTTTTCCTAAATATTTTGTCTTTGATAGGTAATTTATTTAATTTTTTTTGTCTCTTGCGGTTTTTTATAAAAATTTTTGCAATTTTTATAGCAAACGCTTCTCTGACTCTCCAGCTATACATCTGCTCTTATTCAACTTTTTTTACTCCTCCATATTTAAAGCAAATTTCTTCATTTTCAATACCACTTTCCTCTCTTTCCTCCACTTTCAGCATCTTCAACTAAAACACCACATTTACTTATGTTTTACGAATAGCTTAGTTTGGCTTATTTATTTATTTCTAAACATACGGCTTCTGCTTTGATCTCGAGTCTGTGGCCTAGCAAAAGCAAAATATTCCTTTTTTAAGAATATACTATAAATATACAGTCAAGATTTATTTGTTGCTTTACAGATTTTTTTGGTTTTGTTTTTATTATTTTTACTTTTATATGTTTCTATGTTTTGTCTTGGCTTTGATGACATAAAAATAAACTCAGATTTTGGCGAATTAATTTTTTTTTGCTGCTTTTATGCCTTTTTTCGCTGTTATGTTAAGCATTTGATGGGACTCATTGAATTTGTTAGTTTTATACATGTTGAATTGATTTATTTTAGAATTTTTATTTTAACATTTTTTATATTCAATGTGTTCTACAGAAATCAATCAGGTTTATGTTTGTGGTTTTCTGTCTTTTAGGCGCCATTAGTTTTGGTTTTAAGAAAAATAATGACATGATCGCTGCTAGTGGAAGCTCTTAGCAAATTTGCAAAAAATATTTTCTTTATGTTCCACTTGAGCCACGTTCAAGTTATTTGATATAACTTAGTCTTATGATCATCATAATCATAAAAATATTGATCATAGATCAGAAGTTAGAAGAAAAGTTTGGTCAAATAAAATGCAAGTTTTGAGGACTTCTTTCTTGGACAAAATTCACATTTACAAAATTTTTTGGTTTCATGGAATATTTTCGATATATTTATTTGGACAAATATGCGTTCGAGTGTAACGTTAAAGACAGTTAAAATTTTTTCAAGAACATTTTTTTAGGTCGTGCCAAAAAACAATCAAAATGATCTTTTTGTCATATGGTTACTGATCGTAAAGTGCAATACATCGTTGGTAGCCCACTACCAATAACAACCATGTCCTTCACGTGTTTTTCTTTAATTTGCAAAACTTTTAACAACAAACAAATGATTACAGATATAAAAATTGAGCAGTAATTTTTTTCTCTCTTCAAACTTTGCTAATCTCTTAGCAATCAATGCTTGCTGATCGTTATCGGCATAAGCCAAGGCATGGTGCATATAAATTTGACTTTGATCTAGAGAAAATATGGTGCAATCAAGACGATGAAGTCAGCGAGTCAGCCAAGAGTCAGTCAGTCTGTGCTGTGGATATTTGCTGTGCGAACACTTTAGGTTATTTGCATTGCCAGCCAAGCGCAGTTGATGATCGGTGCTGACTGACATTGTGATATTGATGATGATGCTGTTGTTGTTGTTGTTGTTGTTGTTGTTGTTGTTGTTTTTGCTGCAGATCATTTTCAGCATCGTCTGCTGCAGTGATTTATGAATGTTTTTCATTAAAAAAAAAAAATATAATGTGCTGTTGGTTGGTTAAATATTAATATAAAAAACAGGTTAACATAGATTAGGGTGAAGGTTAAACGTATCTACATAATAACAGTAGATGAAAAACCAAAAAAAAGATGTAATTTTAAAAAAAAATAATAAGTAAAAATAATTGACAATGACTGCAATAAGTTGTATGCTTTTTTCTACCAACAGTTAATAAGTTCTTTAAACTCATAGAACAGACAGATAGCTTCCTATTTTATACTCAATAGAAGTATCACTTTACCTCTTTGTCAGCACCCTGTCAGCAGCATGTCAGTTGGCATTAGTTATGAGCGACTAAACAGCCACTAAGATAAGTTAAAACTCCAGCTTATTGCTAATTAATATGTTGACTGGGTGCACAAAAAAGTGTCACTTTTAATTAAAGCTGCGAAGCGGCAGCAGCTTAAAATCCTTGACAATATTAAAGCGTAACAAAACAAACAGAGAAAAACCTTTACGGATATCTATCTAAAGAAACTTGTAAAGCGCCAACTTAATAACCTACTTAATAACCTCATTCAGCAGCACCCTCGCCGCTGCTCTTCTTCCTTGCCGCTTCCCCACTATCCTTGACTCACTTCTAACGAACATGTTTCCTTAAGTTTGAAACTTCTTTTTTTTAAGAATCTGCCAACAAAAAGCAGCCGAACAAGTTCTTTGCAGAAAATAAAAGAAAAAAAATCGCATGCTACTTTTTTTATTGTATTCTTATGCTAGCAACGACGTTTCAAAGGTTAGCCAAATGTTTCACATCACAACATTTATGGCGGCGATACGCGAAGAGCACAAAGTTAAAAAAAAATTTACAAAAAAAAAACAATAAAACTTAAAGCCCGGTAGTATTTGTGGCTCTAAAAGCCAGAGTACATTTAATGCTTGCTTTTAAGTTTTTACATATACTACGCGTTGTTAAAGCTTTAGAGTGCTTTGGCTGACTGAGTTCTTGGCGCTTAACGATCAATTTTGGCTCGAGCAAAAATCACTTAATCGTCTGTCTGTCTGTCTGTCTTGTTAACCCTCAGCTTCTTGATTACTTTGTCTAGAACAAGAGTTAGTTGGATTGTTAATAGTTTGGTTCTGATGGCCTTAAGTAGCTTGCCAGCAGCTGATCTGCAGTGATCCTCACTTGGCCTGGCCTCACTTAAGAACAACAAGTCTCACAAGTCTAACAAATAAATAAAAAAGCTGTAAAACTTTTAAGCCTATTCCAAAGAATACTGCTGAAGGTGACCAGCTGTGAAGAATTGACGGGCATAGTGCAGATAGGAGCTTTGGGTAGTCTAGATAGGTTTTAGAAAACTTAAGTGTTGATCTGATATAAAAAAATAATGTAAAAGGAACAATAAATTTTATTTTTTACAGTGTACTCTACGTCATCGAGATGGTTTTAAGTCCTTATGACATTGAAAAAGCTTAAAAATTAAGCAAAGTTAATTAAAAATACAGTTATTTTGTTGAAAATTAAAAAATTATTATTAGCGAAATGAAATCGAACGACTCATACACTGAACCGAAAAAGTACGCAATTTTATGACTTTTGATTCAGTATTGAATTACATGAGTCACATGAACTATTCATAATATCAATATAAAAACTACACAAAAGAAAATTACGAAACATGAATATTTCATAAGCCTAGTGTTTAATGTTCATAAAGTGTGTGCACGAGATGCATGAAATAAAAAAAATTTTCGTAAAAACCATGAAAAATACAAGTGGAACATGAACTATTCATAATTCTTTTGTAATCAATTCATAAAAACTTATGAAGAGTAACAGAATGGCATGAAGTATGTTCCAAAGAAATATTTTGGGGAAAGATTAATAGGAGCTGAGTAATACATTTAAGCCTCATGAGGACATTTTAAACATTTCGACATCTTAAGTTTTCGTATTTTTTCATAGGAAAAAATCTTATACCGTTTTTTCAAGAATGGTGGCAGATGAGGGTAAGGTTCGTTCAGGAAAAATATCAAGGAATTAAAATTAATAAGAACTGGTGATATATACGACCCATGTAGGGGGAGCCTTAGAAGGAATACTGATAGGGGATACATATATTCTATATTCTATATATTCTGTCAATATAAACAAGTATCGCCTTGGGTCGAAATTCGACCAATTTTGTGCTTACCTATTTATAATTATATGCAGAATAATCAAAATGATTAAAAAAGGTTCGAGGCTAAACCTTTGAATTGATTGGTGATATCAAGCTATTTCCTTCCAACACATTATTTTTGAATTTTATTAAATTTTTTAAAATTACAAAATCAACATTTTAAAAAATTTTATTTATTTTTATAAACCATAATACGGGTTTTTGATATTACGGACCGTTTATTAATTAAAGGGTCAAGACAAAATAAATTCATCCTTAATGTGCTACAGACTTTGAAAGATAATAAAAAAGCAAATTTGAAATTTTCTCCTTTTACAACAAAAATCATTTCTACCACATATTATGAGAAAAAATCAAGTTTTGTGTTCTCCTAATAATAACATAATAATAACATGGCATAATAACCAGACGTCTGCGTCTAGTAATCAACTGTCTTAGGTTCAAGACATAGATTCATGCCGAGATTTTGTTTATAAATAGAGTAATTTAAATATAAACAAAAAAGTAACGGTGTTATTTTTATTTATTTTTATTTAAGTTAACTGAAAAGACTTCAATACAAAAATTAAATACATAACATCTATTCAAAGATGGCAGAGATATTGCTTCCCAATTCAAAACAATCAATTTGAGAAAAATTTTTTCTCTCTCTTAGCATCTGGTTGAAAAACACGTTTATAGCCTAACGAAAATATTAAGAAAATTCATACAAACACTTTTGCTTAGAACTTCACAACGTTTGAAAGAAAATTTAACAAACTTTCAGAAATAATTAAAAAATATGAAAAATCGTTTAAATTCGTCAAAGATATTGTTTAATTTTTGGAAAGTTTAATTTTTGAATTCAAACCACAGTTTTTTACAAATTTGACAATTTATAAATGAAAACTAAATTTCTTGAAAAAAATGTTCTTTTGAAAAAACTCAAATTCGACTCAAGACCTCTCTACACACCGAAATTTAAATTGATCAAAGAACGGATTTTTTCTCAAAACTTTTATTTCTCGCCGAAGAGGCTGTGAACGCCTGAATATGAATATGAATATGAATATGAATATGAATATGAATATGAATATGAATATGAATATGAATATGAATATGAATATGAATATGAATATGAATATGAATATGAATATGAATATGAATATGAATATGAATATGAATATGAATATGAATATGAATATGAATATGAATATGAATATGAATATGAATATGAATATGAATATGAATATGAATATGAATATGAATATGAATATGAATATGAATATGAATATGAATATGAATATGAATATGAATATGAATATGAATATGAATATGAATATGAATATGAATATGAATATGAATATGAATATGAATATGAATATGAATATGAATATGAATATGAATATGAATATGAATATGAATATGAATATGAATATGAATATGAATATGAATATGAATATGAATATGAATATGAATATGAATATGAATATGAATATGAATATGAATATGAATATGAATATGAATATGAATATGAATATGAATATGAATATGAATATGAATATGAATATGAATATGAATATGAATATGAATATGAATATGAATATGAATATGAATATGAATATGAATATGAATATGAATATGAATATGAATATGAATATGAATATGAATATGAATATGAATATGAATATGAATATGAATATGAATATGAATATGAATATGAATATGAATATGAATATGAATATGAATATGAATATGAATATGAATATGAATATGAATATGAATATGAATATGAATATGAATATGAATATGAATATGAATATGAATATGAATATGAATATGAATATGAATATGAATATGAATATGAATATGAATATGAATATGAATATGAATATGAATATGAATATGAATATGAATATGAATATGAATATGAATATGAATATGAATATGAATATGAATATGAATATGAATATGAATATGAATATGAATATGAATATGAATATGAATATGAATATGAATATGAATATGAATATGAATATGAATATGAATATGAATATGAATATGAATATGAATATGAATATGAATATGAATATGAATATGAATATGAATATGAATATGAATATGAATATGAATATGAATATGAATATGAATATGAATATGAATATGAATATGAATATGAATATGAATATGAATATGAATATGAATATGAATATGAATATGAATATGAATATGAATATGAATATGAATATGAATATGAATATGAATATGAATATGAATATGAATATGAATATGAATATGAATATGAATATGAATATGAATATGAATATGAATATGAATATGAATATGAATATGAATATGAATATGAATATGAATATGAATATGAATATGAATATGAATATGAATATGAATATGAATATGAATATGAATATGAATATGAATATGAATATGAATATGAATATGAATATGAATATGAATATGAATATGAATGTGAATATGAATATGAATATGAATATGAATGTGAATATGAATATGAATATGAATATGAATATGAATATGAATATGAATATGAATATGAATATGAATGTGAATATGAATATGAATATGAATATGAATATGAACATGAATATGAATATGAATATGAATACGAATATGAATATGAATATGAATATGAATATGAATAATGAATATGAATGTTAGTATGAATATGAATATGAATATGAATATGAATATGCTTGTTGTTGTTGACCTTCCATTAAAATATCCTTTTGTTTTTAAAATGACGAAAAAAGTTGGTCCCCTTAATATCACTGCTCTTAATAAATACGTATAGGCCGAGATTTTTTTATATATAATTTTTTGTTGCATTTTGTTCTTGTTTACTTGCTGAACGATATGCTTGCAAATTATTGTTGATCGCTGTAGCTGACTGATCCATCAAACTGGTCATCTATCGATCTTGAGCTGTCGTTCTCACTGTCTGTCTCTTTAGTCGTTTGTCTATATTTCTGTCTGGCACGAATAGCTCTATTCATATATATATAGAGTTCTATCAATCTATCGATCTGGCTATTTGCCTATCTTCGTCTGTCTGTCTGTCGCTTTAACTTGCCCCAGCAATTGCTGCAAATTCTTTAATGCCAGCCTTTGGTCATATGGCCAATAATTTTTTTTATTTACATTATTTTTTCTCTGAACTTTTAGTTTTCTCTGCTTCTCTCTACTGCTCTCATCCTCCATCGCTCATAGATTATAGTTTATAGATCAATCAGCACATTTTGCAGATTTTCTTCCTCCAGTTTTTTTTCTGTTTTTTTTTTCTTTTCTTCTTTTTGCCTGTTGGTCTTGAATATGTGGTACATGGGGACCACCATCAAAGCCTTTAAGGAATTGTACAATTATTGGTTTTGTCCGTTTATACACAGCCAGACATACTTCTTTCTTTTCTCATCGAAAAATCTGTCCAAATTATACCACGCAAATAATTTTTACCATTGAAATATTGTAGTCGTTTCCTTTTTGATTTTTATTGTTGGGTATTTTGTAGTTTGTTTCCAATTTTTCCGTACAAAGTCTACCAACTTAATTTGCTTAACGACGTTTTTTATTAACTTTGTTGCTGTGTTACTGTGGTCGTTTTTGTAGCAATTTTCTTTAAGCTTGCGGCTGCTTTCTTTCATACTAGAAAGTATTTGTATGTTTTTTTATTAATTTTTGTTTTTCAATGTGGCAGATAGTCGTTTTATCTTGTTAATCTTTTGTTACAAGTTCAAATAAGTGATCAGAATGATTTTCAGTGATCAGTTTGTTGCGATCAGTCTGTGATCGTTTTGTTTGTTCAGCTTGAGCGATTGTCCAAATGAGCTTAAGTTTCTTTGCTTTTTCCTACCTATAATAAAGTAGGTCTTGTTCCGAACAAGTTGTTCGTATCTTGGATGTAATAATAATAATAGCTTTTTTGATTGTAGGCCTTAGAAGTTCTCATCTACTTTAGTAAACTTTACTCTAAAGAACAATAAAGAAATTTTGTGATTCGCCTTAAGATAATATTTAGAATAAGATTAATAAAAAAACCACAAATTATTTCATTATCATCATTTGAAATCATTTCAATTACTTGTTCGAAAAAATTCGTATATTTGATGAGAATAAAAATAAAATATATTTTGTTATACATATCTCTGAACTTTAGTCTAAATCAAATGTGTAATTTAAGATTTTGAATTTTTTCGATCAAGACTCAACCAGCATATATATTAAATTTCAATTTTGAACCAAATTTTATGAATTTTGAAATAAATACATGTTTAGGCAAATTTTTTAGAGAAACCATCTTTGTTATGTGCCCATCAAAACAAATTTTTGAAAAACCAGATCAAAACTTTCTTTGCAAATTATCAACCTTTTTAGATTTAAATTTGGAGGAAACACTAAAAGACTTCTACTCAGCATAAAACTTTTGTCCTGGAAGCTGTTGCAGATCAAGTTTGATGTATGTTTTATCGTACATAATTAAACAACCTTTGAATTTCGTCAAGACTTTTTCGTAGACTAAAAGAGTGTGCTTTTTGGCTCTCAAATTTTGTTTATCAGACCGGTTAGGGTATTTAATAGCTCGGTACGACTGATACACTGCTCATTTTTTTTCGCGCGATCATTTTCGGAGAGACCAGAGTTTATTTTTAATTGAGGCAAGGATGCTTTTCGAAGAAATATTTCTGAACTTGTGGAAAATGTAAATATTTAATGTCTCTAATAATGATATCTAAAAATACTTTTCTCGCAAAAAAATTCTCATTTATAGAGAAAAATTTATTGATAATTAAAAACTTTTCCTATATTTTGATGAAAAATTTCCTACGAGAATTTTCTTCAATAAAACCAAATCTTTTCTCAAAAATAAAAAAGTCTTCTCTTCTTGAAATGATATATTTTAAATATATTTCTTTCTCTTTTTCATGGTAGCTTTTAACAATTTTTAGTGAAATTTTAGGATCACATTTAGAGAAAAGCATTCTCTGTAGCAAGGTCTATACCATTTTTCTCTAAATATGATGCCTTTTTTATCATACCTAGAAACTTTTTTCGATTGTGAAGGATGCGAATCATATTCATATTCATATTCATATTCATATTCATATTCATATTCATATTCATATTCATATTCATATTCATATTCATATTCATATTCATATTCATATTCATATTCATATTCATATTCATATTCATATTCATATTCATATTCATATTCATATTCATATTCATATTCATATTCATATTCATATTCATATTCATATTCATATTCATATTCATATTCATATTCATATTCATATTCATATTCATATTCATATTCATATTCATATTCATATTCATACTCATATTCATATTCATATTCATATTCATATTCATATTCATATTCATATTCATATACATATTCATATTCATATTCATATTCATATTCATATTCATATTCACATTCATATTCATATTCATATTGATATTCATATTCACATTCATATTCATATTTATATTCATATTCATATTCATATTAATATTCATATTCATATTCATATTCATATTCATATTCATATTCATATTCATATTCATATTCATATTCATATTCATATTCATATTCATATTCATATTCATATTCATATTCATATTCATATTCATATTCATATTCATATTCATATTCATATTCATATTCATATTCATATTCATATTCATATTCATATTCATATTCATATTCATATTCATATTCATATTCATATTCATATTCATATTCATATTCATATTCATATTCATATTCATATTCATATTCATATTCATATTCATATTCATATTCATATTCATATTCATATTCATATTCATATTCATATTCATATTCATATTCATATTCATATTCATATTCATATTCATATTCATATTCATATTCATATTCATATTCATATTCATATTCATATTCATATTCATATTCATATTCATATTCATATTCATATTCATATTCATATTCATATTCATATTCATATTCATATTCATATTCATATTCATATTCATATTCATATTCATATTCATATTCATATTCATATTCATATTCATATTCATATTCATATTCATATTCATATTCATATTCATATTCATATTCATATTCATATTCATATTCATATTCATATTCATATTCATATTCATATTCATATTCATATTCATATTCATATTCATATTCATATTCATATTCATATTCATATTCATATTCATATTCATATTCATATTCATATTCATATTCATATTCATATTCATATTCATATTCATATTCATATTCATATTCATATTCATATTCATATTCATATTCATATTCATATTCATATTCATATTCATATTCATATTCATATTCATATTCATATTCATATTCATATTCATATTCATATTCATATTCATATTCATATTCATATTCATATTCATATTCATATTCATATTCATATTCATATTCATATTCATATTCATATTCATATTCATATTCATATTCATATTCATATTCATATTCATATTCATATTCATATTCATATTCATATTCATATTCATATTCATATTCATATTCAAATTCATATTCATATTCATATGAATTTAATGAAATGTATTTACAATAATTATGTATAATTCATGTTACCCTTGTATTTGTTCATGGCATTTGCGAAATTTTTTATTAATTCATCTATTTTGTACACACATTTTTTTAACTTTATAGAATAGGCTTATGAATATTCATGTTTTTGTGAATTTTGACCGTGAATAGTTCATGTGACTCATGTTTTTGGTTATTTGATCAAAATACATGAATGCGATTCATGCATATCATGTACAATTTCATAATTATTTTGTACGTTTTTGGTTCAGTGTAGAATAGACGTATTTAAATGTCATGCCTATCGGCTCGATAGAATTTTGTAGACCTTTGGGCTTATCAAAAACACTTTGTTTCGAGAAAAGCATTAATTGCTTTTACAATAGATTGCTTACAATTATGAGGCGCTCTCGACGATATTCTATAATTTTTTTGAGCGTTAATATTTTTAATTTTGGTCTAAAGTGTACTCTATTATATATGATTGTACTCTTTTATATATGATTGTAGTTTCAATATATATTTATGTATAAATATATATAAACATGGGGAATTCGATTCTGATTTAGTTTTCGTTTTTATGTCACATTATTTCTGAAAAAAATACTACTTTTGCAGAATTCATACATGGGTGCTCTTACATACATTTTGCCCATAGAACTGTAGATAGTTTGAACTTTATTAACTTTAATATGATTCAAGTTTTTAAAAATTTGTATATATCAGGTATTTGATCAATATATTTTCCTAAACACATAAAAAAAATTAAATTTTATACCAATAAAAAATTATTGGTAAAAATTAAAAAATTATTCAACTTTAATTCTCCCATGCGATTTCTTCCTTTATTCTTGCCATCTTTAAGATTTCCATAAACTTATGAATTAACTCTAGAAAATTGTTCTTCTGAAATTTTAAGCTCATAATCAATAATTTAGCTCAACCAAAACAACATTATGTTTTTATTTTAAACGCATTATTGTGCTCATTTCGGCAGCTACATTAAACTACATTATTATTGGTTAAAAAATTGGCCAATATTTTGAGATTTCAAAATAAGCAACAACTAGTTTGTATCTTAAAAAGCATGTTCTTTGTATTTTGTTAATTTTGTTTTCTATTTAGCCTTAACACATTAGCGCTTAGCCACGCCATAGGGTGCGTTCGATAAATAGTAGTAAATTTTAATTGAGTTTTAGGCGTATTTTTCTATGCAACTAGTTGTTGTTGATTGTAATTTACGGTCTATTGCAATATAAAGCCAATATGACGATGAGCAAGTTTTTGTTTTGTTTTCAATAATTGAGCTCTATTGTTATGTAGTAAGAAATTGTTATGTAGTAAGAAAATATTAATTAAAATATTTTGATTTTTTTTTTTTTTTAAATTTTTGAATTACATGATGACTGATGATGATGTTTAACGAAACCTTCCAAGGTTCCAGTTAAGGTCTTGAAGTTTTTCTTTGTGTTGAGCAATCAAGTCTTGAAATTATTATTTTAAAATATTTAAGCAATTTTCAACATTATTAGTAGAAAATATGATAAAAATAAAAAAAAATTAAAAAAATTTCAATTAATTTATTTTAACTACATTACAATAGAGCTCAATTATTTAAAACAAAACAAATACTTGCTTATCATCATTATCAAAATTGTCAATAACTGAGAGTTGCTAAAAAATAATATTGCATAGTTTACGGCCGGTTTGTTAATTTAGTTGTGCTGTGCCCTCATCAATGAGTTGTAAAATGGTTGAGTTAAATTTTTTAAATATTTATTTACATTAATTTTTTGTTTGCCTTTGTAAAGTTTCCGCTCGTTGTTTAAATATTGTAAATTTTATCTAACTTGTTCCTAGAATTGCAATTTAGGAATTATGATTTATGAAAAAAAAAAGTTAATTTGGAAAATGTTCACTTAAACAAACAATTTCAACAGAATTTTTTAAACATTATACAAGCCAACCAAATCAAACTTCCTCAGCCGGAATAAATAAACTAACAAAACTTTGCGACCATCAGCAAAACAGACCAAAAAATTTCTAGGAAACACAGCTGCAACAACTATACATCTGTCCGTCCGCATGTCTGTCTTGTCTATAAGCACTAAAAAACAACAGAACTAAACGAACTGACAGCCACACTCAATAAAACATTAGAAGGAAACAAAAAATCAAGTTAGAACAACTGTAGAGAAATAAAACAAAACAAAAAAATCTCACGATAGAAAAAATATTCAACAAATTTATTTGAAGAAAAGCAACAACGCAAAGAGGTAAACAAATGCGAAGATTTAGCAACGTAAACTCAAAAAAAAAAAATAAATAAAAAAAACTTTAAAAAAAATAAAATTTAAAAAAAAAAATTAAGAAAAACTAAAAACGAAACAACTTGAAACTAAAATCGTGATGTAATAAATATAAACAAACAGCGATATATAAACATTTTTAAAGACTTGCCAAAACGAAAAAGAAGCGCTCTTAGCTTTTGGCAGCAAAAAAAAAAATGAACAGTAAAAGAGCTCAAAAGCTGTGCTTATAATAAAATGACAGCAGAGCAATGAAGTGGATAGTAAAACAAAAAAGCTTAGAAAGAGTTGCTGGCATAATAAAAAAATAAAATTAAAAATTTTACATAAAAAACAGCGCAAAGTTCATAGATTGGATTCTTTGAAATTTGGCGGCTTTAGAGCGTTTGATCTACGGCTTGTTGTTGGCGTGAAGCAGTTTTGAAGTCAGTCAGTGGCTGAGTCATCAAAACTTTAACAACTACCGCAAAATAGACTCAAAACTCAAGCGCAACTCATCATAATATGTCGTTTTGTAAGCTAACAACTGTCAAAGCTTTTGCTCTATCATGCCTTAAGCTGTCAATTTTGAAAGCTTGTCTATTGAAAAAGCTATAAAAAATGCTTTCAGTTACTACACTGAGAAAAAAACACACACCTTGCTCGGGTAAAAAGTTTCTATATTTTCGATAAAAGCAATTTTCACTTTTTTAAACAAAATTTTCTTCAATTAGAATAAATTTTGACATTTTCGAAGAAATATTTCTTTACTTCTAGGAAATGGAAATATTTCAATGTCTCTAATAATGATAAGTATTATTCTCGCACAAAAAATTTCTCATTTATAGAGAAAAAAATATTGAAAATGAAAAATTTTTCTTATTAGATAAAAACTTCAATATAAGAAGTATTTTCTTCAATAAAAACAAATCTTTTCTCAAAAATAAAAATTATTTTTCTCTAAAAACGATATATTTTTATATAATTTTCTTTTTCATGGAAGCTTTTTATCATTTTTAGTATCGCAATTAGAGAAAAGCGTTCTCTGGAGCAAAGTTTATACCATTTTTCTCTTAATATGATGCCTTTTTTATTATATTCCGAAAAACTTTTTTCTGAGTGTACACAGCTCTAAAGACGTTGGTATTTTAATTGCTTAAAGCTTTTTAGTTGATTTAGAATACTTGAGCAGCTTTATTTAAAAACTTGTACAAAGCTGTCAGAGCTGTCAATATAGCTGTCAGTTTGGCATTTCGTAACGCTTATGTTATTATTGCCTCTAAAAAAATCTCAAAGCTCTTAACTAAATTTTTGCTTTTTTGCTACATACAAGCAAATTCTTGAATATAATATATACTTATCTAGAGAATAACATCATTCTTTGTCAATTTTATAGACTTAACATGTCTTGCTGTCACTTTGACAGCTGTTTAAGGCTTAACGTAATTGAAGTGGAAGTAGAACTAATTAAATTATATTGACTGCAATTATTTTCAATATCAGCTCTTGTCTTAAATACTTAAATACTTGACTTATAGTGCTACAATCAAAATATCAGTTAAACAGTTTTTGGAATTTGGTATTTTTTGTTTTTTTTTCTGCTTTTTTCTGATCTTACTCTATAAAATATAGGCAACCGGTACCGGTTAAAATGAGTTTTTCTTTGATTTTTTAGAATTGATTTGTTTTGCAATACATCATCATCTCAATTTTTCTCCTTTTTTTTTGTAACCACCACAATTTGATTTTTTTTTTCCTCATCTTACACGCCTGTCACTTCATTTGTTTTTTTTTTATTTTCTGCTTCATTGCATTTTTACACATTTCAATTACGCAATTTAATTACCAACATTTCCGAACGCACCGCATGTGTGCCATATTTTGTTGCACCTTCCGCATTATTATTATTATTTTTATTTTAATTGTGTTTTTTTTAGCTTTAGTTTTTTTATACAATCCATGGAACGCATCCCAACGGGTGGTTAAAGTGTTGCCAACCTTGTTATGGCGCCTTTTTATTCGTACCTCTTTTATCGCTCGGATAATATATAATATATCGGATAATATCTTTCGCAATTGT
Source organism: Tetanocera ferruginea (assembly GCA_958299015.1). Classification (NCBI taxonomy): domain Eukaryota; kingdom Metazoa; phylum Arthropoda; class Insecta; order Diptera; family Sciomyzidae; genus Tetanocera; species Tetanocera ferruginea. Next base: position 11,405,966 of record OY282641.1, on the reverse strand, counting down.
TCGTTCGTTCAATTGCTTGTATTTTGGCGCTGTGGAAAATTTATATTCCTTGCATTATCTAATGATTGAACACGACGGGTGTTACTCGGCGTTGTACTAGTTTTTGTTTTTACTATTATTTTTCATTATTTAATAAATTGCATTAATATTTCTGCGTATGTGTGTGTGTGAAATTAGCTTTTGGAATATTTTATGCTAAGCTGCTTTAATGAAGCTGTTTTTCTCTGGGCGCATTTTTTATGTTGCATGCAATAATTTCTTTTTAAAGGTGGATAATCGAATTTGAAATTTTTTTTATAAAACAAGTAAAATAGTGTGTTCTTTCAAAACTTTCCTTCTAAAGCAAATGAGTTACAAATTATGTCAATTTTTCGCATATATGACCCGGTCTGTATTCGTCAAGTCTTACCTTTTTGGCTGATGGGTTACGTGTAGGTGTTGTATGGACCCAATGATTTATAAGACAATACTTTCAGGCATATTTACATCCGTTCTATGTTAACACAAGAGCATGCTTTATAGACTCGTTATTTGCATGTTGAGTAGAGCAAGTCATATTCTCTAACACGAACCATAATTTGTTATCCAATGGATTCAGGTCTGAACTATTCCCGAAGTCTGATATAAGCTGCTGATACATGAAAATGAAGTCCGTATGCTGAGACGATTTCGCCATATGGGCCAGAGCAGAATGTTGTTAAACGATCCACAAGATCCTCCAATAAGTCCATCAAATTCCATACGAAAACGTCGAATTGAAAGACTGTCGTAAAAGTTTTGATTCATTTTTCACAAAAATGGCGCTTACTAGCCCCATCATGTGCGACTTCGCACCAGACCATCACAGAAGCTGGGCCTCTCTGTGATGGTCTGGTGCGAATTTATCAAGTGGAACGAATTCTGGTACATATCGGAATGACAGAGCATTCACTCACTTCATCTTTGACCGTTTCGTGTGAAAATTTTGTCGTCAGTAAAAATAATTCGTCTGTGAACCTCATCCATATGCTTGAGACGTAGCACTTTCGATTTTCGCTTCATTTATTCCTTAAATGCTTCGGTGACAAGTTACTCAATGTCTTTTTCGCATGAGCCCCAATTCATATTTATGTTTGCAAGAGTGTCGAGGTATTTATCTCCTGCGGTTAGATTTTCTACTTTCGAAGCGTTATTTGCTTGACTCGAGACTTCATCATCCTGATGACTCATGTCATTCCTACAATGAGCAATTGATTTTCCACAAACAACTTAACAGTACAATATGTCTATAAAAATTCGACTTACTAAAAGCAAGTTCCAAAAAATATCGCTTCTTTTCATGGAACTTTTTTTAGGTTTACAATAAAAATATATAAAAATATAAATGTCACATATCACGCATATCACTCACAGTCAATACGTTCAGTGATGTACCAAAAAATTTAAGATTGCCAAGTTTCTACTTTAAAACAAATTATGGTATAGTTTCCAATTCATATATAAATGGTATTCCAATAGTAGGTGTAGTACTTTGTTATCGATTAAAATCTGCATTATCGACCTTTGCCCGTAATTTTTTGTGTCATTGTCATTGTGATAGCATATAATTTTAGTAATGGATCGCTACACAAAAGAACAACGCATTGAAATCGTCGAATTTTTTATCTTAAAATCCAAGTCCATTCCAAAATAGAGTCGTAATCACCACATTCGTGACAAAACTGTGCGAAACATTTTGAAAAAATTAGCAAATTTTTATAGATACTAGTTCTTTCACGTCAAAAATTACGAGCCCGGATTTAATAAAGAGCAAAAACATGAAATATTGATCTTTTTAAGCTGAATTAGTAATCAGCGATGGTCACATATTCTATTTTAAGTTGTGCAAATTACAAATTTTAGTTCCATATATTTATAAAATACCTTCAAATTCTAACGGAAATTATAGTAGGAACGACGAAATAAGTTTAAAAATTTTTTTTGTTAAAGTGAAAATTTAAAAAAAATTAAAAAAGTTTTTGCAGTTTCAATAAATCGCAAAACAAAAAATGCCTTAAGGGGCCTTCATTAAAGTTTTCTTTTAATGTTTTAAAATGCCTATAAGTTGAAAAAAAAGATATCATTTATAAAAATTAAATATATATTTTTTAGTAAAAAAATTACACAAAAAAAATTTTTTTCGATTTTATTATTTACATACATATATGGCAACTGGAATTATTTTTAAAAAACATCAAAAAAACATGGCGGGCGTGACAACGACTCATTGGGACATCGGAAAAAAAACAAAAACGGGGTTTTTACCAGGATCAAAACTGCCATGGAATGAACTAGAAGAATCAATTTTGGTTGAAAAATAATAAAATGGAGGCGTTTTTTCGAAATTTGTCAAGTTTCGAAATTAGTTCAAAAACAATAAAACCAATTTTTCTGTCCGTAGTTCATTCCATACATCGACAATTGAAAAACAACATATGGCACATTCCACAGAAATGAGGAACGGAAACATGAATTCTAAAATGCATGTATTTGAAGTAATTTTTGGTTTTCGAATTGAAGTGGAATCTTAAGTTAGTCCTGCTGCAAAAATATATTTTTTAATTAAATGCTTTTTTATATTATTTTGACAATTTAACTAAACAAACTTCGAGTTGAAAAAAATTTTTAAATATTTTGATTTAATTTAAACCTTGAAATCAGTCATCTTTTGATACAACTTTAAAAAAATAAGGTCAGTAAAATTAAAAAAGATATTAATGTTGTGTTAGAATAGTTTGTAATAATAATTGGTTACTGCGTTTTCAAAGTACAAAATATTTAAACTGAGTGTTTTTTTCTGTCTCACACCCGTCCCAGAAAAATGCTATAGTTTTCCTAAGAAGCAACATGGGCTTATGATAAGAATGAAACTTTCCTTAAGTAAGGATGTTGATGTTTTACATAAATTTGTTAACTTTTTTCATTCAATAAATTATTTTTACTCTTCATTTCCTTTACAAGAAGTTGGTCACACCCGGAACGGTTTTCAAAATTTTTTTCTAATAACGAAAGTTTTGCAAGTATATGAATAAATTCTTTGATTAAAACAAGTTATGTAAATTTATGTATAGCGAAATCATTTGTATAGGTATTAATTTGATCAAAAATTCATGCGAAAAATTTTTTGCAAAAAAATATTTTTTTTTAAAAATATATTAAAAACTTGAAATTATTTGTACAGATATGAATTTGATAAGTAAAAACATATTTTTTTGATTTAAGTGTCAAAAATATGTGAAAGTTATTATACCCATTAAGTTCTTATACATAATTCCCACATCATTCGCACTCGTCACACCCGGAACAATCTTATGTCACACCCGTCCCATATAAAAGTTTAAAAAAGAATGGTTATCGCCATTTTTTTTAAATATTTTTCACTGGTATTCAACAGAAAATATATTTAATTTGAATATATGCAAGTCAAAAATGGTCTCATTGTGGCAGATGGACTGAATTTCAATGTTAAACTCGGAATTTTTAGTTTTTAAACTTGTGCTCGTCACACCCGTCCCAGGTGTTTAAGCGAATGTAACTATTAAACTAGTATAAATAATTGCATTTTGTTTTAGCATTTTGAAACCTTGGGGCATCTTTTAAAATACCCTTTAGTAAATTGCTAAAATTTTAACCGGTTAATACCGTTTTCAGCACGATAAAGTAGTCAAAACGTCACACTCGTCTGTATGGAATGAGCCATATTAGAATTTGCTATGAAATTTAAAAAATAAATCAAGCGTTCCGCACTCACTTTTACGGAATTATGTTTAGTACTAATACTAATATAATGTTATAATAATAATAATTATAATAATAATAGCTTTAATTGCAAAAAATTTGATAGGTCTGACAAACAACTAAAAGAGAATTCGGTAGTTCCTTGAAGAGAAACTTAACCATGAGCTAAAAAAAAAGAAACAGTTACGATAGTATCGTAAGTGTAGACATAGAATTCCGTTTAAGTTGTAATATTTTCTACTTTGTCTCTTTGGGCCGATTGTTTTGTTCATTTTGCACGTATTTTTATTGATCTTCCAAAAATTAAAAAATAAATGAATAACACTCAATTATGGACTACTTATCGATGCCAAAACAAAGAAAAAGTTAAATAATAAGTATGATTAAATGAGCAAGCAAAAAGAAACAAGCAAAATTTCAAATTTTTTCGATCATTTTATTAAGTTTGACAGGTTGAGGTCATTGACTTAGTTGAAAAGAAGGCGAAGCAAATGCACTTTCCATTGGTGCCACTTTCGTCTCTGCCCGATATATAGTTTGCGAGCTACAGTCAGTTTAACTACTAATTTCAAATTAAAATTAAGACCCCGATTTTTAAAAAATCGTATGGTTACTATATTTCACGCTGAGCACATGTCCTTTCCTCTCGTCTCTGTCCGATATTTAGTATGTGAGCCAGAGAACTACATGAGACCATTCGTCATTATTTGCCACTCGAATAACAATCGTCGTCAGCCACAATCGCACAAAAAAAAACATGCATGCATACCAGTCGAGTTCGTAAACAACGATTGCTGCTTAGCACAGTGTGTGACGACTGCGAATCGATACAAAGGCATCATCCAGACAATGCTGACATTCGAATGATTCGCTGGAAGCTCGAGTGTTTGCTGCTGGACTCGAGCTCGAGTGGAATTTTATTTTTGTTTTCTTTGTTTTTTTTTCCTGGCGTTTTGTTGTGCGCAGTGTTTTTTTTATGCTTTCAACAACAATTACAACAAAAAGCCAACACCAACAACAAATCGTTGGATACGTGGCACAGTAAGCAAGTACCAAAAACAAAAAATATACAAAAACCACACATTGCCAGCGACTGTGCAAAAGCTTAAATCATGTGTTTGTATTCTAACAATAAAAAGGACAGAAACAACAACACGCATGTTGGCACAAGTTTAAATTATTGAACACACAAAAAAAAAAACAACAAGCATCGATCGACAGTACGCAATTACAACAATAAAACGAAAATATCGAAGTTGTTGTTAAAGAGTAGGCGCTGGTGAGCGCTGCTGCAGACTACAGTTAACATTTTTTTCCTGCTGCGAATAAACATAAAAGCATGAATATTCGTTGCTTTTGGCGAATGTTGCGAATGTCTGGCTTCATCGGACATTCATGTTTCGCAGGCATTCGTATTCGTCATCGCTCGTACTCTACGGCATTCGTACCACAGCGATTGGTGCATGTCTTTGCGCATTAATTTTAATGCAGAAGGCATATTCGTAGCTCGGATTTTGACGACACATTCAAAATGCCATTTGAACGCACTCAAGTTGTTCTCTGATGTGAGCTACAATTTCGTCTCTGTTCGATGTATAGTTTGCAAACAGCACTCGCTAGTGCTAGTGGAATGTGGAATCCAAATTAATTTGCATTAAAAACAAAAATTAAAATTAAACGCCATCTATTGGGCAAAAACATAAAAAGAAATATGATCCAACTCGTTTTTTCCATAAGAGTTAAATCGAACCGGATCACAGACCCATTTCGTTAAATTTTACAGATTGAGTTCATTGACTGAGTTGATAAGAGGTTCATGACCTCTGGTTTCAAAATAGTATACTAGAACAGTAGTGCATACATAAACCCAATGCGAACTAATGCTTACAATGCTGCCAAAGCGAACCAATCAGTTCGTGCAAAACCAAAGCATACAAGCATAAACAACGAAAGAAAAACAAAGAAAGCAGCAGGCACTGATGATTGATTTTCTTATATAAAACATGAATTTTTCTTCTTATATTTTACTATTTTGTGACTTTAATATAATAGTGACAAAATCCAAAGTTAGATATTCATTCAGCGCAGGATATATCTGATATTTTAGTATATATATTATCTTTGAACGAAGAGTATTAAAGGCTATAGGTTTACCCTAAAGTATTCGCCAAAAACGTTGGCTAATGACCTTGAAAAAATCTGTTAAAACGACCCCATACAAACCGCGCTGTAAGACGTAATTCTACGTCAAAAATTTCCGGCACTTCATATAACAAATTTGTGCAACTTTTAAATGTCACATGTTATTTCTTCTTTTAATATAATGGGTCAAGTCTGAATTTAGGATTGAGTCCTGCCTAAAAAAACACCGAGAAAAAGTATGTAAAACCACTGTAAATGCATTTTGCCACAAAGACTTTTGTTGGTTAATTTCTAACAAAGTTGTGAAGAATGTTAAATTTTCAAAAAAAATTTGTACTAAAAAGAAAAGATTATGTTTTTCATCAAGTAGCTAATAAGTAGCTAAAGTAATTATACTAAGAATTATAAAATTCATTTATAAATTAAAAATTTTGTATACTAACACAACCAGGATACGAACCTACGCCCTTTGCGTGCTAGTCTAGCTCACTTCCACTGACATTTGGTAACCATAAGTAAATTGAAACAAACCATATTTAAAAACTGCTCATGTCAACATCCAAAAAGAAACCGCACGAAACGCGTTTGCTGGTTAAAAGTCTCAAAAAAGCTATTAAAATAACTCAGGTTTATTTTTTATTATTACTACAGTTCGATAGTGGCCGAAATTCGAAATTTTCACATGCATTCTCTGTTGATTCGATACAAAATTAATGTGAAAAAGAAATTTTCTTCACAAAAATTTAACAAAGAAATCTTTTAAAAGTAAGTAATCGGTGCACTGCTTCTCCGCACTTTTATTCATTTAAAAAAATATTTATCAAAATGGTTCTTAACTGTTTTCGTTACGCCTATTTATATATAGATAACAAATGTATAAGGTTTGTTGGTCATTCTTTTAAAAAAATTTCAAAACAATATTAATTTGTATTGTGTCAGGTTTCGAACCCGCGAAAAATTTGTTAAAAACTCAACAAAAATAAAATCAACTCAACAAGAAAAACCAAGATCACTGATGGTAAAATTCTGAATAAAATAAGGAAAATTCTTGAATTTTCAGGCTGTATTCAGTCACGCGCTAACAATGAATTAAACAGTTGCTTTTTGCAAGATAAATTCTGTATTGCAAAGAACTTGTGTTTCTCACAATTATATTTTGTTAGCAGCTTTTCGAAAACATAATTATTTTGATTTAAAGGCGTTTTTTTTCTCCGATGTGTAGAACTGATTTTCTTGTTTAGTAAAAGGTTAGAATTCAAGTCTGGGTAGTGATGGAGTGAAGTCTTTTTCAAGATATTCTTTCAAATTTTTTCATCTGAAACGTTATGGGTCAAAAAGCAGTTTTTGGTCTAGAAAAAAAATCGCTTTTGAAAATTTGTTGAAGTACTTTTCTGAACGAGCTTGTTCTTCAAAATGTTATTTAAGCAAGATGTTAACAACCACAAATCATTTCTATTCTAAAAATAAGCACGAAAATGTTGTTAACACTCACCGCACAATTTAATTATGTATTAAGTAAAAAATGTAATAATGCTTAAAGTGCTTTAAGCAATAAAAAAATGTTTTCGAAATTATGAAAACAAAAAGTTTGCTGCAGCTTCCACAACGAAATTTATTCACTTGGTTTTAATTAGTTAAAGCAATTCTACAACTTTTCTTGTTGTTTTTTGCCTTTGCCCGTGGTTTCAACAGAAATCTACAACTTAATAAGATACACACATTATACAAAGGTTTATTATATACAAACATGCTTCTTTTTAATATTTTATGCCATGCTATTTCTCAAAAAATTCAAAATAAAAAATTAAGCTGTGTAATAGCTGTAAGAAAATTGCTAAATTTTCTGAGAAGATTATTCAAGAATCTTGCATATTAAAACGAAATTATGAAATAAACTTTACTCAGTATAACACTTAGCAGTAATCAGTATACATTCAGTATTTAATAAAAGTTACAGAGCTTAGAAAAATATATCATGATATTTTTTGAAACTTTTTTATGTCATGCGATTTTTTTATAAAATTATTGAAGAACTGATTAAAATGATTGAATAAAATAACTTAAAACGCAATAAATATCAACGACAATAACTTGCAAATAGTTTTGAGCACAGCAAATTTTGTTGCATGCGATAAAATATTTAAAACGTAACACAATTTCTAACAATTCTATGCGCCTTAATTCTACGAAATTTACCGGAGAATATATCGTGAAAACTATTAAAAACTAAGTGCTTTCAATGCTCATTATATTAAAGGTTTCTCATTTTTAAAAGAATTTTAGCCCAACTCGACTAATTAAATTATTTAATATAACAAAGAAGAAGAAATATTTTTTGTGCATAAAATAAATAATTGAAAAATCAAAAACGAAACGATCGCCCTGGAAATGTGAGAGTGTAACAGCAAAAAATGTCAACAACTGTCAAAATGACAGTTGCGCATGTTGCTGCAGCACCAATGCCAACGACAGCGACAACATCAGCAATACGCAAGCAACGACGACGCAAAAGAAAACAATTATTTGGCCTAAATTTTTTGCTGCTGCGAATATGCTTACATCTCGTTTTTGGTCTGCATTTGTTGCAACACATAAATGCTGTCAACATGTTGTCAGTGGAAGAAACAGCAGCAGCAGCAGCCACAAGCAATACAATAAAAAATCAAATAAGTGCAACAACAATCGATGTAAAAAGTGTAAATATAAGTGAAAATACATTATTAAATATGTATGAAAATAGTAGTAGAAAAAATAGTAATAGTAAAAATAGCAGTAGTAAACACGAAGAACCACGAAATAATGTACAAAACGATGCAGCGGCAGTGCCTACGCAGAATTTCAGCAATCCACAGATAATGCGGCGTAAACTACGCCGCAAATACACAACAACAGCAACAAGTACAGCACAACAACGGCAGCAACAAAATCGTGCAACTTTATTGCCGGCGCCACGTTACAAAGGCAAGCGTCGGAAACTAATACGTCCAACATATAACGGCAGCGCTCCGCTGCATTACACCAGAGCAGGCGCCGCTATACGAACTACAGCCAGAACAACAACAACAACAACAACAACAGCAATCGCTGCTCCCACGCCACAGCCACAACCTATACCAAAGAACCAGCATGTTGTCGAACATCAACAGCATCATTTTTCATATAAGCAAAAGAATATCATTCATCAACAGCAGCATCAGCAGCAGCAGCAACAGCAACATATTGCTGTTATTGGTATTGCTGGTGCTGGTGCTGCTGCTGAGCCAGCAACAACAACACTGCGCATTAGCTCATCCATTGATCATCAACATCATCAAGCAAGCGCTACGACAACTTTTAAGCATGACCTGCAACATTACATCAATAGCAGCAGTCAATCACAACAACATACACACCACCGAGAACAACAACAGCAACATAGCATCTACGATACCACAACAATACATAATACAAATGATCATCTACTGATACAGGGTAATACGGATATTGTGGTGTATCGTAATGTAGGTTCGCTGCCACCATGTCCGCCAGGGCTGGTGCCACATCGTTTTATACCCGTGCAGCAGCAGCACCAGCACCAGTACCAGCATCAGCACAAGCATCAACAGCAATTTCCTCCACAACATCCGCCGCGTCATCATCAGCAACAGCGCCCCAGACAGCGTGGTAAGCGAAAATTATTAACAATTTTTTTTTTTATTTAATTTTTATAATTTAGGCTTGACAAAGGTTACTGTTTCGCAAATTTAAATTATAATGCTTTTAATTTGCCCAGTAAACCAAGATAAACCTGCTATAATTATATTGTTAATATTGATTTTTAGATTTCGATAACACATTGGTATACAGAGAAAGTGGATAGAGTTCTTGACCTTTACCAGTATTACTTTTTTTTTTTGCAAAATTTTTGTTTAAAAACATTTTTTTCATTACAACACAAAAAACCTTTAAAAACCAAGTGTGAAAACGCCAACACCAGATGCGCAGTGTTGCCAGAAGACGAATTTCTCCGCGTTTTATGAAAATGTTCAACCTAAAAGGGAAAACGGGAAAACAGACGGGCATAATGATGTTGGCACATTTTTATGTAAAAAATGTTATTTTTCAAAAATTCAAGTAACCATTTTCTTATATTCCAATATTTAAATACAGTTTATAACTATCTACGTCAGTCTGAAACTACACTGGAATATATTAGAATCATCAAAACAAAAACAACAAAAAACAAATTGGCCATTTCAGCCCTTGAAAGGACTTTGACCGAGCTTCTTATGATCAATTGTGTTGTGTGTGTTATTAAATTTTTGCACATAATTGACCGAGAACTGGACCTACATGTTTTATGCCGACTCCGAACGGCTCATGTTCTCAAGAAGCTTTACATGGCATTATTTACTCTCTGAGGTTTGCCATTGTCTGCAGAGAGGTGGTGACCGATCAGAAAAATTTTTTATTGAAAAAACTTTTCGCCACGGCTGGGGATCGAACCCGGGCTCCGAGCATGCTAAGCCACACACTTAACCTGCATGCCACGGTCACCATCGTCGAACGTTATATTAAAAGCAAATTTTTGTCTGTACTTTATTTATGGAAAATATGGAAAATTAACAAGTAAAATGAAGTTTTCATTAATCCGAATATAATAAAATTATATTCTTTATATAATTATATTCTTCATTATATAAAGTTTAATGAAGCTAAAATATTCATTAAAAATTAAATGGAATATTTTAAGTAATATATACAATAGAGTGGTTCGGTTTCCATGAAAAACAAAGAGTGCACCCTTTAAAGAAGACCGCGAGGCAACTTAAAAAACATTGTTTTGTACTCCTGGAAAAGCTGTCTAAACGGTATTTTGTTCATAAATTGCATTTTCTGTTCGATTTAAGGAAAAGATATATAGTTTAAATTGGTTTAATTTTTTATACATTTTTCTCTCATGCTTTTCGAATTTTTAAAGAAGTCAAGAAATTTTTAAGAAATTGAACTATAGAGGGTCTTTCGGAAAGTTCTTAGCCTAACAATGAAAAACAAGAGTTAGAATTTTAAAATTATTTTTATTTTTCAATATAATCTCCTGAAACTTCAACACACTTAGTCTAACGCTTTTCAAGCAATTCTATCCCCTGATTAAAATAATTTTCCTGAAGCTCTGCAAAATAATCGTTTACAGCTGCAATTGCATCTTCATTGGGGGTAAAACGCTTGCCAGCAAGAAATTGTTTTTAGATTTCGGAACAGGTAAAAGTCAGAGGGAGCTAAATCAGGATAATAAGTTGGATGGTCAAGCAATTCGTACATTAATTCGTTGGATTTTGCCATTGTTTTAACACTCTTGTGTACTGGCGCGTTGTCTTGATGAAAAATTACTTTTTTGCGTTGCAAACCAGGTCGTTTTTCTCGAATTTTCACATCCAATTGGTCCAAAAAGTTACAATAATATTCTGATGTAATTGTTTTACCTTTTTAACATAGTCAATCAATAAAATTCCTTTATAATCAAAGAAAACCGTTGCCAAAACTTTTCCAGCCCATTGAATTGATTTTGCCTTCTTTGGTACACTTCCATTAACTTCAGTGCACTGTTTTGATTGCTCTTTCATCTTTGGTGTATAGTGATGAATCCATGTTTCATCAACAGTTATGAAACGACACTTAAAATAAATTTTATTTTGCAAAAATCTATCAAAACAGTCTTGAGCAATTTTCATGCGAATGCGTTTTTAATCAACCGTAAGAAAATACGGCACCCATCTTGCAGTTAATTTTTTCATTTTTAATTCTTCATACAGAATCAAATGAACTCGATCATTTGAGATGCCTATGGCATCACCTATTTCCCGCACTTTCACTCGTCAATCGTCTAGTACCATATCATGTAATTTTGCTGATGTGCAGAAAGCAGAAATGGCTGATGTTGCAGTTTTTGGTCGTCCACTTCGAGGTTCATCTTCAATACTTGAACGACCACGTTTAAATTCTGCTATCCAGTTTTTTACTGTTGCATATGAAGGAGCATTCTCACCTAATACATTCACCATATCATTATGAAGAAACCTTTTTGAACAGCTGTTCTTATTCGAAAGAGTTGCCAGATCCAAATGAAATTTTACTAAAGGTATTCACACTGACTTGGATAGTTGGATACGGGTAGATTGAGTACTTTTGATTACTGCGAGCACCCTTAACTGCAATTGAGTACTTTGTAGAATAACAGCTGATGAGAGATGAGTGACAACTAGAAAAGAGTTGCCACCATATTATTCATGTCATTTTATGAGCGCAAAATTTAGGCCACGAGGTAACCCATGAAAAAGTACTCAATTTGAAAAGAAATCAATCTACCCAATAGATGGGTACTTGTGTACAATGGCATTTTTGCAAAAACAAAATGTATGGCATTTGCCAATCTACCCAACTACCCAAGGAAGTGTGAATACCCCTAATGAAATTTAATAAAATGAATAAAAGTTTTGATTTTATTTAGTGAAACGTATTTCTATCCCGAGATAAATTTAATTTTATTTTTTTACCCCATGATTGACATTTTCGTGGAATGGCCGTATTGGTGTCATGCCAAAATTCTCAAATTCATTGACAAAAAATCGTTTCATTGCCTACACTGAGAAAAAAAACATACTTTAAAATTAAACAAAAAATATAAATTGAACGCATTTGCGTTTCTACAAAACAAAATTTACAACAAATGTCTTTAAATTTCAACTATGAGCTCCTTTTCTTTTTTTATAATTTTCTCTTACTATTTCTTTGAAATAACAAAAAAAAAAAGAAAAGATGGGTTGAGCGGAACGGTGAAGAGACTTGCGGCAAGAGCAAGCCTTCAACTTCCGTATGATCAGCAAATTCAAACACAGCTGTAATTGTGTTCCTGACGAAAGACAATTTATATGGGATTTTTTTGTGTTTTCAAATATGATGACAAAGCAATACTAGAAAATCTTGTACAACATACTCCGATTTGGTGTACCAGTCAAAGGTAGTAGAGCCTATCATGCCTGCATTCCTCAAAATGAGAAGAACTTGTTTACGGCCAGAACTTTATAGATACTTTAAAACTTTAAAGAACTTTAATAGATACACCTATTAACAAAATTTCCATAATTTTTTTTACATGAAGAATTTGTTCTAAATACCCTTTTTATGCAGTCTCATTCATATATTCGATATTAATACGCATTTCACCTGTGCTTTTATTTACAATACTTTCATTAGTAACAATTTCTGCAGAATTGATGATTGTATACCTTTTTAAAACTATTTTATCTAGCACAATCCATATTTGTTTTGACTCTTCACAAAGTCTGTGTATTAATACATCTTCTCCTTGAAACAGAACATTAAAGATTATCAAGTGGTTTTTTAAAAAAAAATCATGTATATGTCTTTTTTAAGAGATATAAAGAAAATCCCACATCGAGAACTAAAATCCCTTTCGCACTTTTAGGGGTCAAGAATACCGAAAATTGGTCGAAATCTCTCCAAATCGCAGCAACTCTCCAAGTTCCTAATCAGCGTCCTCAAAAATCATGTGATTGAAATCAACATTAAATTTAAAATATAAACATATTTTTTTCAAATTTAAATTTAAAATTTAAATGAAAAGATGAATTAAAATTTTAAATAGATGAATAAAAAATCAAAATTTTAAAGGAATAAAAATAAATATTTATCATTTTTCATATTTGAAGTTTAAATTTTGAGTTGTTAATTTTGTATTTTTTATTTTTTATTTAATACTTATATTAAAATATAATATTTTTTTTTTAATACGTATTATGTACTTATATTAATATGTATATTGTTACTTTGTATTTTGTACTTTGTACTGTGTATTTTTTATTTTTTATTCTATATTTCGTAACATTCAAAATTTTGTGTATAAAATTTTAATTTCAAATAACTTTCATTTAAATTTAAAAGCACCCTACTTATCTCTTTAAAAAAGAGGAAACTCTTTTCTGTCAGTTAAGCTGTCAAGGAATCAATAACTTGAATTACTTAGAACGTCTAAACTTCATTGATTCACGTTATGACTGCCTCAGAGCAGTCTTGTGAAATAGAGAGTTAAACTTTTTTTTCTTAGCAAATAATTATGCAAACATAATAAATCTGAACACATTTTTAATCCTATTTTAGCTGTTTTAATTACATAGTATATTAGTTTACAACACTTCAACATCAAAAAAGTGCATGGTATAAGAAGCATAGCTTGAGGCATCTTTAAAATACTAAATTTTTTAACATGGCATATAAGTTTCCCACCCTGTAATTTTATGCAATTTATGCTTTTTTAATATTTTAACCACAGCAGCGTTTTAATTACCATTAAAATTAAATCAATTAAATATAGTTTTAGGCGCTGGTAAAACATTAATTTATATTTTAACTCAATATTTAAACTACAACTCATGATTATGCAAATTTTTTACGACTGAGGGAACTTATTGGCATTAAAAGCTTTGTTGAGCACCTGTTTCTTGGATCTGCTAGATTCAACAACACTCCCGGGATATGCAAATAAAATTCCGCACCTTGGCTGTTAAAAGCCGTTAAAACTGTCTGCCAGAAACCAAGCGACTGACAAAAAATAAACTCATAAAAATGCCAAAATTTTGCAAACAAATGCAACTAGTATAAAAAAAGCCATTACAAGCAACCCACGACTACGTCCAAAAAAAAGAATAGCAAAAGCGTTGCACTGCTTCGCTGGCAGTCAAACTTTACTCACATGCCAAAAAAAAAAAAACAATGAAGTCTAAAGCCACGCTCAAATGGCGGCTGAATAAAACAAAAAAAAAAACTCAAAATCCTCTACAGTCTGGCAACGCTGACACGTAAATCTCTTACGGTTAACTAGTCATACGAGCAAACGTCATTACATTTTTTGTTTTTCTTATATCTTATAACCAAGCAACAAAACTATAAAAAATAAAATCAGAAACTGCCGCCATTTTGAACTTTAAACCCAACAGCTCTCAACCATAATTTTAACGTGACGCGCTGCCATTTCTTTTAGTTTAAGTTGCACTTTTATTTTGCTTGTGGTTGTTACCGTTTTTTTTTTTTTTTTGCCATAAACAAACAAATGACAAAACGTGATTTTGTTGAAATTTTTAAAGAATTTCCTTCCTAATATTTTTTCTTCATAGTTTTAAGAAAAGCAACAATACTATATTTTCAGGTAAGTGCTGTTTACAAAAAACAAAAAAAAAAACAACAACTATGCTTTCCAGTACAACTTGTGCGCACCTTTTTAAAAGCTCGTTAGGCTTTGTCGGTATTTTTGTTGCTAGCTTGCTAGCAGACAGGAAGCGGCGGTGCAGTAGTCACCGTGGAGCAAAATGCTTAGATCGTCTGCTTAATTTGGTCTAGAGTAAGAGATGAAACAACATTTTTTTTTAATTGTTTATAATTTTACATAAAGACTTCCTAGTGCGAAAAGGATTTTCAATAGAATTTTTATCCCATTGAATCACAGGCAAGAGCTTATGAATCATATTTTTTCATACTGAAGTAGTTAAGAAGTTCTTTTACTTTTTGATTTTTTTTTTTCAGAAAACATAGTATAATTTCAAAACTGAAGTCGGCAAGATGTACTATAAGTGATACTCTTTCGCTGCCTAGGTTTTTCTTTCTTTTTTGAAGAACTGTTGGACATTTAGTGAAAATTTCACTCATTGCGTGAAAGACTTTCACAGCTCCAAATAGGAATTGTCATTTTATGTAGTTCATATCGCGAATAATTTGAAAAAAATTATGCTATAAAAATTAATACTGAACTAGTTGATATTATTATCATACAATTTAGCATTTTGATTTTTGATTTATAACGGTGATTCTCAGGAATAACATTTCTTCATACTCATTTCTTAAATTCGAAATTTTGAGTTGTGATAAAAGTCTTGGTCAAAATAAGCGATATATGAAAAATGTCTCTTTATATAAAATATATTATCACATCATTACCCATCCCATTTTTAATTTTTTTAAAATAATTTGTATTCAATTATTCAAGAAATGAACTGTTTAAAATGGCCGGTTGCAAAAATTTAAATATTTAGTTGTGACCAGCCTGGCACAAAATTATCGATATTATCAAATATATCTTTATCCTCGAAGCAAATCTATAAATGATATGTATAAAATCTTCAAAAAATGCTCAGTTATATTAATTCCTTGATTTAAGACCCCTTTTTTACTGGATTTATTTGTAATTTTAATGTCTTAAGTGAAAGTTCAGGGAATATCTATTTATGACATTCCTATCCTAGTACTTTGAAAAAAAACTTGTTATTCTAATAGCATAGGAATATAGGGAAAACGGTCCAGTTCCCCTAAAGATTGAAGTAGGTTCCAGTTTAAGTACATAGTTCGCTGTGTAGTTTACGTTAAAGGACATATCGATAAAGGACATACAAAATGTAAGATATGAAAAAATTGTAATTTGCCTTAGAAACGTTCAGATTAAAGATATCCATGTAGAGGATAATAAGTGTCAATATTACCCAGTAGGAAGAGCCTTTTGTTGTTTATTTATGTAAATAAATTGAGCCCTAATAGGACGTTGAGCCCTCAATTTATATACATACATATCCTTGCAGTTCATTGAACTCTTTCTGATGGTCATTTCTTCCCGGGTTTTCGACCATTATTGATTTGATAAAGTAACCAAGCACAATTTTTACCATAATGTATTTTTCAGGATTCATTCAATGGATTCAGAAATTATTTTGTAAAAGATTGATAAAGCATGAATGCTTAAATCAATTTAACTTATTATTAAAATCTTTTTTGTAAGAATGCTAGCCTCGTATATAAATTTTTTTAAACTTTTTTAGAATTCTTTAGATAGAGATTATTGCGCTGTCATAGGTCAAAAAAGCACCAAAATTCATAGGATACAGAAGGTAGAAGTTTACTTCACATTAAATCTACAATTTCTTCTTTTTTGTAAGTATATGTTTGTAAGTATTGTATGTGTGTAAGTTATGTTGTGGTGACCGTGGCATGGAGGTTAAGTGTGTGGCTTAGCATGCTGGGAACCCGAGTTCGATCCCCAACCGCGGCGAAAAGTTTTCTTCAATAAAAACCATTTTTCTAATCGGTCACCACCTCTCTGCAGACAATGGCAAACTTCAGAGAGTAAATTATGTCATGTAAAGCTTCTTGAGAACTTTAGCCGTTCGGAGTCGGCATAAAACATGTAGGGGAAGAGTGGCATGAAAGAGCCAAGTTTTGAAAGAGCCATCTTGATTTACGCGGAAGTTTTCATACGAGTGCTTCTTAAATTATAATTTTAAAGAAGCAATACTCGCCATATGGCACCCTCGAACATTTGACAGTTCACTGATATTAAACGACGATGGTGTATCGTATTTTGGATTTCTTCATCATTAAGTAAGTTTTTCAGAACATTTTATTTGTTTTGTGACGTCTTCACCTTTAAAACTAACAGTAATATTATTATACTATAATTTTATGGATATATTAGGCCTACCAATAACATATTTATTTTGCCGGAAAAATCTTGATTTCATACTAATTTTTGAGGTTATGTTTCTTTGGACAATATGTTTTGAAAGAGCTGGGTTGCGGTGGTATGAAGAAGCGTAAAGGAAGTTTAAATTATTTTTGTCAAAAATGTTTTTAAGTGTTTTAAACCTCTTATTTTGTTTTTGGAATAGGTCTTATTATTATAGATTTTCTTCAAAGCGATTTAATTTTTTTGCTAAAAATATTTTCAAGTTTTTTAACTATTTTTTGTTTTTAGTTTTGCATTATTTTATTTATTTAATTTGTTTTTGTAAAAACAATACTTTTTATAATAACAATTAATATTTTTAATAAAATAATCGTTATTTTTCGTGTTAAGTCTTGTAATAAGAAGATGGCTCTTTCAAAACTTTGGTTGGCTCTTTCAATGCCCATGTGTTATGAAAGAGCCGAATTTCATGTTTTTTATAAATGGCTACAGGTCCAAGAATATTGTTGATTTTGGAAAATATTTCATGGTATTACGTTCATAAATGAATGAGAAAATACTTTTGATACAAGAATTATAATTTTATTAATTATTTTTATATATTTTGTAACTTTTTTAAAACTGGCTCTTTCATGCCACTCTTCCCCTAGGTCCAGTTCTTAATCAATTATGTGCAAACATTTAATAACAAATACAACACAATTGATCATAAGAAGCTCGGTCAAAGTCATTTCAAGAGCTGAAATGGCAATTTGTTTTTGTGTTTTTTGTTTTGTAAGTTATGTTACTTACCACAAATCGGCCGTAACCCGCCATTTATGCCATTTATCACGAAATATTTGGCAATTTTGAACAAACGTCAAATTTTCTTTGGTGGCTTTTTAATAAATAGAGGACAATAACGATAATTTATTTTTTTTTCAATACACTGAGAAAAGAATATACTTTAAAATTAATCAAAAAATTTTGATTTCAAGTCAAAATTTCAACTATGAGCTCCTTTCCCTTTTCGGTAATTTTCTCTTATTATTTCTTTGAAATAACCAAAAAACAAAATAGCCATCTGTCAACACAATGTCAAATTTTGAAATTTTCAAGTTTGTTTTACAAATATCGAATATGAGATAAAATGAACACCAATTAAGTATTTCAATATTTAAACTATTTTAAAATATTTTAACGGTCTTATTCATAAAAAAAACTTAAAATAGCTTTAAAATGTTCTATAGCTAAAAATCTTCTTAGAATTAAAAGCTTTTTAAATGTTGTTATTCATAAAAATGGTGTCTCAGCTTTTTTTGTTAAAATAGGAAAACATTCAATTTGAAGTGGGAACAGTGTCAAAAATGGTTTGTGAATTTGATAAAATCAATAATTTTTTGCTTATTTCTCACAACTTTGACATTCAAACAGGCAAAAAATTTTGTTGTTTATGTTTTGCTCTGAAATAATGTTGTCTTAATGTTTTTATTTTCAATATTTTTATATTTTTTGCCCCGTTTTCATGTTTTTTTAAATAATTTTAAGCATTTTTGAAAATATTTGTGCTCAGATGAGGGTAAAAATTTTAAAAATGCTTTATCAAAGGTTTTTGAAGGTTTTTCATTTATAAAGCCTTTATAAGAGGTTTTTGACATTTTTGGACGTTTATAAATAATTTTTTTGATATTTTTCTTATAAAAGCCTCATAAATTTTTATGAATAAAGCCGTTAATTTAAATTTCATCGAGTGGAGTTAAACTTTAGTATTCGGAGGGTCCCAGGGGTTGCTTATTACGAATCTGATGTCGAAAACTCAGAAAAAGTTCAGAAAATGGCATCGAAAAAAACATGCTTTCAAATATTTGTTTTAAATATTAAAATTGTTGTTTCAAATTTGTTTTTATACTTAAAACATTGCTTAAAACTTTTGTTTTAAATTTAACTTTAAAAACTGTGTTTAACTTTTATGAAATTGTTTCAGGCTCTATTTCGTTTGATATGAACACAATTTCATTTAATTTTAAAACACATTTATTGCGATTTGCGACTTTGGTATGTATCGGTATTGACTCATTTATTGTTTTGATTGATTATTGTGAGAAGCCTTAAAAGTATATTCGCTCGAATCAATAATAATTAATTTGCAAATATTTTTGACATTTTATCAAAACCTGCAATTTTTTACTGAAACGCATTCCAATAGCTTAAGAATTTCTTCTTGCTCATTGACAAATTTATTATTGCTCTCCGAAATTATTTTACTTAACAGTTCCTATCAAAGAAAACTATAATGTCAAGTGCATAAGAAATGAACAAAAAATATATTCAAACAAAATTTTAAAATTTTGATTTTTTGTAAAATGTGCCCACTGTGCGAGTTTTGAACAACATGCATTCGGCATGAAAGCTCAGTTTTTCTCTCACTCTCCTTCTCGCTTACTCTGCCTTTGCAATTGCTACTCCTTGCTGTTCATTTAATCATCATCATTATCATTATCATCATCATCATCATGCCACTACATCGCCAGTGTTGCCCTTGTGACCCACTGAGTACGCTTGTTAAATGAAACTGAAGTATAAACAAAGAGAGAAAAAAGCAAAAAGCACAAATAAACCAACAAAAACAAAAATGTTGCTCACGGCTTTAAACATCGTTAAAAATAAATGATTTTTTTGATTTTGTTGCGAACATATTTTGTGTTTTGTTGTTGCTGCCTTTGTTACTATTTCATTTGTTGGTGTTGTTGTTTTGATAGTATTTGCAGCATGTTGATACAATGCTGCCAAAGCTAGCAAAAACAATGAGTGAAATTTTTATCTCATAGAGCAAGCATCATGCCACAATTTATTTCAACTTCAATTTTATTTTGTTTTTTTGTGACCACACACAGACAGAGTTATAACCCACTTTTTCTGGTTTGTAACTGCAATTGTTGCAAGTCTTAAGTTACACACTCACCGAGTAAAATATTGGCATGAAATTTTCCAATGAGTGATTTTCATATATTTATCAGTTTTGAGATAATGTTGTCTATGTTGCTGACAACTCAACAAGCAACACTTTAATTGCGGATAATTTTTTTCAAATTTTCTTATCAGCTACATAAAAATGTTTTACATGGAATTTTTTGTGTCTTGTTGGAATTTTAATATTTCGGTAAATTTTGTTTGATGATTAAAGGAAAACACAATTAAATGTTAAATTTATGACATCTCTAACTATCATGCAACTTTTTATGTAAAGTTTAGTGCTTTGACATCAAAATGTCGAGGCATAAAAAAAACAGATTTTAATTAGTTCAATAAATTTATGTTTATAATTTACACAGATTTTTGTTACAAAAGAAACATAAAAACCGAAAATAATTACTTTATGATTGGCCATTTTATAAAAAAATATGTCCTCTAACGAAATTAGAAAAACTATTTTTGAACATAAAAAAATAAAATTTTTTTTCGTTTGTTTGCTATAACAAAGACAAACTATTTTCCCAAAAGAAAACTACTATTTTCTATAACAGTGTCTGTCTGTGTAACCATGTGGGCAGCACATGACAACGAAAAATAACCTCATATGCGACACTAACGTCACATTTTTTTTTTTTTTTCTTAAAATTTCGCAAACATTATTACGAATTTTGCGTGGTTGTGACGGCATTTAAGCCATTAAAGACGAAAAAATAACGCCAGAAGCAAAATTTGCGCTCCAGTAAAAAAACCAGCAAATATAAATCATGCTTGCCACGCGCTAAACGGGTTTCCGTTTTGGTATTTTTTTGTATTTTTGTAGATTATTTTTTTTTTAAATGCTCTCCAATACTTACGAAATGCGTGCAAATGTCGCAGCTTATCGCTGCACACTGTTGCATGCAGTTAAATCTATGAATTAACTGACCATAATTTTGCCAGTAAAATGGGTTGAACGTGTTTAACGCTAAGCTCGGATGAGTTGTGGTTGGCATTAAATTCATGAATGAAATACCGGTGCGGAATGGATAAAATTAATTACTTATTTAGAAAGATTACATTTGATCAAAGTTTCGTTGTATGACACGAACATTGTATGAAGGTTGTGTGTTTACCAAATCTAGACGACAACACGGAGATATGTGAGTCGTTTAAAACGATTCAATATGGATAATACTGGTATACTTGATTCTTATGGGTTACAAATGTGACCAGGAGATTGCTAGATAGGTTATAATATATTTGTAAGGATCAAAAGTTTTTCCGAATATTTTCAACTCAATTCTATCGATGGAAATGGATTTTTATAAAAAAAAACTTAAAAACTTCTTAACGAAAATATGAATATTTACATAATCTGCATGAATCACATTCATGAATTTTGGTCCATAAAATACGCAAAAGAAAAAACATGGCAACATGAATAATTCATAAGTCTAGTGTCTCAAATTCATAAAATGTGTGAAGAAGATACATGCACTAAGGAAAAAATTTGTAAATTCCATGAATAAATACAAAGGGAACATGAATAATTCATAATTTTTGTGAACTATATATGTGTTAAGAGACTGAAATTCATATAACACGGTGTGCCTGAATTAGGTTTTATTCAAAGGTCCAACAGAACGGATTTTTAATGGACGAAATGGCCCCCACGGAAGCACATCATAGGTGCAGTATCCTTCCAATCAAACCTTACCTAGAATAGGGTGTATGGAGTATTTATTTATTTATTTATTTATTTATTGGCCAAACAAGGCAAATTACTTATTCTAACAGGTTTTTTTTTTTTTTTTTTTTTTTTGTTTTCTCCCTCACCTTTCCTTGTTATTATTAAAAAGATATTAGTTTTATTAGATATTAGTAAAGATATTAGTTTTTTTTCCAATTGAGATGAGAGCTAGGACGAGTATTAGGTAATTTTTTAGGTAGGGGTAAAGTTTTTTTAGTTCAATACACTCAGAAAAAAATCCATATCTTTTTCCGATAAAAAATTTCTCTATTATCGATAATACCAATTTTCTCTTATTCAAATAAAATTTTCTTCAATTAGAATAAATTTTCACATTTTCGAAGAATTGTTTCTTCACTTCTGGGAAATGGAAATATTTCAATATCTCTAATAATGATAAGTTTTTTCTCGCCCAAAAAAATTCTCATTTATAGAGAAAATTTATAGAAAATGAAAAATTGTTCCTATATTTTGATAAAAAATTCATTATGAGAAGTATATTCTTCAATAAAAACAAATATTTTCTCAAAAATAAAAAGTCTTGGTCTCTAAAAAAGATATACATATTTCTCTTTTTCATAGAAGCTTTTTATCATTTTTAGAGAATTTTAAGGATCACATTTAGAGAAAAGCATTCTCTGGAGCAAAGTCTAAACCATTTTTCTTTAAAAACGATACCTTTTTTATCATATTTCGAGAAACTTTTTTCTGAGTGTACATTTAGTCCAGCGTTTTTCTAAAGACTGTCCCAGAAATAACTGTCCTTTTGTTTTTGTTTTTATTGGTAAAAAAACCAATGACGTTTTTTTAAAAATTCTTTCAGTTGATTATTAAGTGAACATTACAAAATAAATAAAAGTTTTATTTATACTGAAAAAAATACACTCAAAAAAATTATGCACTTTTTGATAAAGGCCCTCCATTAGGTTTTTTACCGTTTTGACCTTAGTGTATGTGTTTTTGACCTTAGTGTATGTCCGACGCCATTTACATCGAAATATTTCGATGTTTTTCGCAGTTTGTTTATTTTCACTAAAGCCCAATATCTTTCGATTGGACGAAGTTCGGGGCAATTCGGAGGATTGGCTTCTCTAGGTACCACAGTGACATTATTGGCTTGGTACCAATCCATCGTTCTCTGGGCGTCGTAACATGTAGCTAGGTCAAGCCAAAATAGTACTGAACCTTGGTGCTGACGTAAAAAAAGCAGCAAACGCCGCTCCAGATACTCTCTGATATATTTCGATGTTGATTGTGCGATCTGTCACTAATTCCTTACTTCGAAGGCAACATTTGCAAATGGCCTGCCACACCATGTATTTCTTTGGAAATTTGGTATGGTTTTTGGTGGTAAATTTAGAGAATGCTCCACCCCTTCTAACCGCAGTATAATATCCGTGTCCAGGTAACTGCTTGAAATCCGCTTTGCAGTACGTTTCATCGTCCATGATCATGCAATCAAGTTTGGGCAGGTAACCGCGATACAGTTTTCGAGCCCTCCTTTTGGGTTCGGCGTCCTTTTCTTCTGACCTGTCAGGTACTTTTTATACTTTATAGCTCCTTAGGTTGTAAAATTTTTTAATCCGTTGAACACTTGACTTCAATGTTCCCGCTTTTGCTGCCATACCACGAACCGAAGTGCCTGGATTCTGTGTAAACAGCCGCTTAACGTTATGGGCCATCGCTTGGTTCGCTGAACCTTTTTTCTCCCTGAGCCTGGCGTTTTTGATAAAGGGGTAAGCTGTTTGTTTTGTTTTATGGTCCTTCCGACAGTTTTTACGCACACGCCAACTTCCTTAGCGATCTTTTTGTACGTGGTGTTTGGATTTTCCAGGAATTTGCAAATAATTGCTTTCCGCTTTTCTTCTTGTTGAGACGACATCTTTTCAGTAGCTCTTTTATTTTACTAATGAGTATATTTTTTTTATTCTGCAATATTTATACTTTATATAGGTATCAAAAATGTTGCTATAGAGGTAACACTTTTTTATAAATAACCTAAAACAAAAGGACAGTTATTTCTGGGGCAGTCTTTAATTTTGTTATTCCTTCCAAATTATAGGTTTTCTCAAGGTCCCACAAGGTATGACCACAACGGAACTCAGTCAATCACTGCTTAAACATTGAAGTTAATGGCGCAGAGTGCCCTTAGCTTTTCGTTGGTTTCGGCGGTTGCTTTTTGCGCAGGAAATATTGTTTGTACAGCAAACGAAATTCACTTTTTTCCATTTTCGTCGAAATTTAGGAGGAGATTTGTTTGCAATGTCTGTCAAACTAGTTTGAACTATATTTGCCAGGAGTCTATTAACAGATCATAGATGATAGACGCTGTGTTGAATTCCAAGTAGTAGTTACTCGGAAAGTTCAAAAAGTCTCTTCACGTATTAAAGTGCCCTCGTTTGAAAAATATTGTATTTCCTTATTTTCATCGTTTTCACTTAAACCGATACCGATTATGCAGTTAAAAAATCATTTTACTATCTATCGCAACCATAATTATCTTGAGTTCGCAAAATTTAATTAAAACATTTTAGCAAATTGTTTCAGATGTGCCATTAAAGATATTTATAACGAAAATTTATTGCAAAGTTCATGCAACATAAGCCGTTACATAAATAATTGTTTGGCAAAATCAAAGCGTTACATATTCGCTTATGATTTCCACCCACTGACGTAGTTTAATTTTACAAAATCTTAACGAAATAAAGTCATTCGCTATGGCGAACAAATGTTCCGCTTAATTTCTTTTTCCAATTAAGTATGATTTTCCTGCACTAGATGGTTGATTAATTTTTGGATTTTTTTTCTTTTTTTTTTATTTTCTTTTGTTGATTTTTTA
This sequence comes from Tetanocera ferruginea, assembly GCA_958299015.1. NCBI lineage: Eukaryota > Metazoa > Arthropoda > Insecta > Diptera > Sciomyzidae > Tetanocera > Tetanocera ferruginea. Next base: position 11,381,045 of record OY282641.1, on the reverse strand, counting down.
TTTGTGTTATATTTTTTATACCACATTTGGGCGTGTGTCTTATACTCATACATGTTTATATGACGAAAGTGCATGGATGTGGGTGTGTTCATTGACTGTGTGGAGTGAGCGCAGAGCTTAAGTTAGCTTTTGCACCAACCAGTTTAAATGGCGGTAAAGCATTGGGCGCGCTTGTAATAAATTTAAATTAAACTTTCATTTAATTGTCAGCTAGATGCTGATTAGAAAATGTTTGCCAGAAAAACTACAACTAATTGAAATTGTTTTAATTGCTACTCAACAAAAGTTGCATATCTAACAAAAAAACAAAAAATTCAACAGAGCTGAATTTGAAGGAGTTTTAAGTTAAGCGGTGACCGTGGCATGCAGGTTAAGTGTGTGGCTTAGCATGCTCGGAGCCCGAGTTCGATCCCCAGTCGCGGCGAAAAGTTTTTTCAATAAAAAATTTTTCTGATCGGTCACCACCTCTTTGCAGTCAATGGAAAACCTCAGAGAGTAAATAATGCCATGTAAAGCTTCATGTGAACATGAACTTTAGCCGTTCGGACTCGGAATATAGCATGTAGGTCCAGTTCTCGGTCAATTGTGTGCAAACATTTAATAACACACACAACACAATTGATCATAAGAAGCTCGGTCAAAGTCCTTTCAACGGCTGAAATGGCCAATTTGTTTTTGCTTTTTTGCTTTTTTTAAAGTTAAGCTTCAAACCATTTGCTTTATTTTAATGAATGTATTTTTATTACTTTTTAAAATAACTTTCTGTCAAATATTTAAATAGATTTTGTACATAAATTATTTACAGTAATATTTATTGTTTTAACTCATTTTTTTTTCCTTTCTTTTGCAGGTATGTGTTCAATGCAAATTGTTACTACTTTTCTCTGAATTTCTATTATTTTTAACTCACAGACGTAAGTTTATTTATTATTTGTGTTCCCGGTTTTTTTGCAGCTTAAACAAAATAACTTTTTGCTGGTTTTGATTGAAAAATAATATCAGCAACGTTTTATCTTTATTAGAGACAAGTTGGTGTAATTTTTCTAATATTTTTCTTGTGTTTTTTTTTTTAACAATTTTTATAGCCATTTTAATTTTTACAACCCATAAAATATATAAGCAAACTTGTTATCTTAAGCTACCTCCAACGGCCGCGCTGGCGTTGCGGTCATCGTTTCTCGTCTTAGTTTTAAGTGTGGTCTTAAAAAAAAACCAAAAAAAAAACAAAAAGTTCATTAAGCCTGCTCAGAGGAGGAGTGGAAATTATTTTGCAGTTACTGGCGTGTAACATAACTTTCTTATATCTATCTGGCAAATAGCTTATTTAAGTGATTTTGACAGTGCAACTGTTTGGAGGCGTTTGTGGGTTAAGAGAGGTGCAAGCGTAATTTAGATAAATGTTTTGAAATTTTCGTAACTTTAAGATGTTAGAATTTAAGAGCTTTAATCAGCTTTTTTCATTTCCCTTTAAGATTAACAACAGTAAAATTGTTCTTCAATAAAATCTTTTGTATTTCCTAGAATCGTTATTTTAACGTTTATTGCTTTGTATGTACTATATATTCCATTCATGGTCATACGCTTAATTACTTTGTTAAACATTAAACATTTTATACTAAATTACTACGTTTAGTAACAGTTCATAAAAAAGTGTTATGGCCATTGAGTTAATCATCATTTAAAGCTTGTAAATGTTTAATTTAAATTTTTAAACTAATTTAAATTAAAGAAATTACATACTTTAAATTCTTAGGAACTGAGGTTTCTTATGCATACAAATAAAATATAACTCAGAGATCTATTGTGTGAGTTCAAACTGAAAAAATTAGTCACAAAAGCTTTTCATTCTCAATCTGAGAATTAAACAAGTATCTAAAGAAAGTATAATTAAAGAAAGTCTAAAGTCGGTCTAGCCCGACTTTGAAATACCCTGTACCTACTTTCTCAAAATACAATAATAGTATTGAAAAAAGGCGGGTCCAATTTTTGAACACATCTTAGTTCTGATATAAAATACATACATACCAAATTTTATCTCTATAGGGCAAATATAAGTTTATTTATGGAGTTTTAAATTTAATTGGTTTTTTATTGGTTTTTTTATTGGTAATTTTTCAAAAACATGTTCATTTTATTATAAAATACATTTTATTATAAAATACAAACGTACCAAATTTTATCTCTGTAAGACAAACACAAGCTTATTTATAAAAACAAAAAAAAAAAAAACAAATTGGCCATTTCAGCCCTTGAAAGGACTTTGGCCGAGCTTCTTATGATCAATTGTGTTGTGTGTGTTATTATATGTTTCCACACAATTGACCGAGAACTGAACCTACATGCTTTATGCCGACTCCGAACGGCAAAAGTTCATGTTCTCAAGAAGATTCACATGGCATTATTTACTCTCTGAGGTTTGCCATTGTCTGCAGAGAGGTGGTGACCGATCAGAAAAATTTTTTTATTGAAAAAACTTTTCGCCGCGACTGGGGATCGAACTCGGGCTCCGAGCATGCTAAGCCACACACTTAGCCTGCATGCCACGGTCACCAAGCTTATTTATGCAGTTTTCAATTTTTACGTTGCATGGGAGATAGGCGTGTCCGTGAGCGGATGACGTCCATTTTTTACAAACATCTTGAGATCGTTATAAAAAACATACGTACCAAATTTTATTTCCGTAGGTTTAACAGAAGCTTATTTATTGCGTTTTGAACTTTAGAGTTATATTGAAGGTGGGCGTGTCCGTAAGCGGATGACATCCATTTTTCGGAAACGTCTTTGTCTTGATATAAAGTAAATACGTACCAAATTTTATTGCTGTAAGTTATTTATGAGCTTATTTATGTGGTTTTAAATTTTTGCGTTATATGGGAGGTAGGCGTGTCTGTGAGCGTATAGAGTCCATTTTTCAAAACGTATTTTTTTTGTTATTAAAACATACGAACGAAGTTTTATCTCCATAGGATTAACAGCAGCTTATTTATTGAGTTTTCAATTTTTGGGTCGTATGGGAGGTGGGCGTATCCTCGAGCGGATGACTCCCATTTATAAAACACATGTGTACCAAATTTTATTGTTATAAGTTAATTATGAGCACATTTATGTTCTTTTCAATGTTTGCGTTGTATGGGAGTTAGGCGTGTCCGTGGGCGGGTTTAAAAAATATTCAATATTGCAAATCCTTGGGTTCATGTAAACATGTGTACCGAGTTTTATGTAATTATCTCAACTCCTTCTTCTTATCCTATGTTTACGGACAACACACAGACGGACGGACGGACATGGATAGCTGGACGAGGTGACGCTAATCAAGAATATATATACTTTTTTATACCGGGTTCACTTTTTGCTATGCGTTACAAAAGTTTGCACAAAATTAATATACCCAGACCCATCAGGTTTAGGGTATAAAAACAAAAAAATTATGGCCGTTTCAGCCCTTAAAAGGACTTTGACCTCATAGCAAATTACTCAGTATAACTGACATCATTCTCAAAGCTCTTCTTGAGCTTGTAAAGTTATTTGAAGTAGTATCGCCTGGAGTGGAAATTCGACGTTCAAAAATGAACCTTAATTTTTGATGGCACGAACAGTTTATTAAATTTGAGTAAAGACAAAAGAAACTCACCTTAAATGATCTATAGACTTTGAAAGAAAATTAAAAATGCAATTTTGAGTTCTTTCTTTTTTTAACAACAAAAATCATTTTTACCCCATATTTTGACAAAAAATAAAATTTTCTACTTTCTTTTTAAAATTAATTACTAAAACATAATTCCGTTAAATGTGAGTGCGGAACGCTTGATTTTTTTCGAAAAATTTCATAGCATATTTTTAGGCATTTTTGTTTTGTGATTTATTGAAACTTCAAAAACTTTTTAAATTTATTTTCATTTTGAAATTTTCAGATTTACAAAAAAATTTAAACTTATTTGCCGTACCTACTATAATTTCCGTTTTTACTTTAAGGTATTTTATAAATATTTGGAACTAAAAATTGTTATTTGCACAATTTAAAATCATGTTTTTTTCTTTATTAAAAACTGGCCCGTCATTTTTGACGGGAAAGAACTAGTTATTTAAATAAAAAGAAAAAGTAACGTTTATATTTTTATTTATTTTATTCAAATAATTGATAAGACTTAAATACAAAAACAAAATAAATGAAATTTATTTAAAGATAGTGGATCAATTGGCTTCCCAATTTAGAATACTAAATTTCAGAGAGTTATTTTCTCTCTTCTGGCATTTGGTTGAAATACACGCTAAATAGCTAACGACAATATTAAGAAAGCTTAATAAAGAACTTTTGGTTAGAAGTTCACAATGATTGTTATAACATTTAAAAGAAAATTTTACAAACTTTTAGAAATAATTAGAAAAATTGCAAAACCGTTATAATTTGACTAAGATATTAACATGGGAAGTCAAAATTTTGAATTTAAAACACCTTTTCATACATATTTGACGTTTGATTGCATAGAACTAAATTTTTGAAAAAATGTTGACTTTTGAGCAAAACTCAAATTCGTCCAACACAAAAACTCTCTTCCAACCAAATTTCATATAGATCAAAAAGCTACACGGTTAAAAATCTTGGACTAAATTTTAATCAATCCTGTACTGTATATATGACGACACCGAACTTGTCTTAAGATTTAAACCAAGTCAATTACTAAAATTAAGTTTAATTCTCGCATGGGTTTAAAATTTATACCACGCCACTCCGGTATCGGTTTAGTTTTTAAATTTCGTAAATATTGGAGAACACAATAAGCATGCGCAAAAAATGCTATTCCGTGGCTGAGGTGGTTAAGTGGTTGCCGATTGGATTTCATAAATCCAGTTAACCTGGTTCGATCCTCAGCTAGATCATTTTATATTTTTTGTTATTTTTATATAATTATAATCTTATAGTATTTATTATTTTATGTGAATTGTTAATTTGAATTGTTTTACATTTTAAGTTTTTGCCACATCCTGGGATCGAACCGCGGACCATCGCGGCAACCATCGCATTAAAGTCGCGAGTTCTAACATCGGCCCAATCTATTGCGTGCTAAATCATTTACAAAATCTAAAAAAAATACAAAATACAGCTTTTATTGCCTTTTAGTTGTAACCTTCTAAAAAGTTTAATAACCTTTTAGTTTCGTTTTAAATTTTAAACCTTAGGTACTAAAATTCAAATTGTATTCCAGATTTATTAAATTTACGTACAACCTTGACTAAAATACATTTTAATATTTTGAAAAGTTTCAATTTTAATAAAAAAAAAAAGATTAAAAACCGCATTAGTTCCACGATTGGTTTAAAAATTATTTCAAGATTTTTAATACCCTAGACAGACATGTAGTACAAAATGTAGTATGAAATGGAAACCATATGTATGTCATCGATATTCCAAATCAACTACAGTTCCGTACTACAATAGCATCCAAGAAACCATTGAAATTCAGTGGTGTTCTGAAATGTACTACGATGAATCGCATTGAACACAACCAAAGCTTTTAGCTCTTCTGTCAGAATCATATGCTTTCGCATATAAACAGAAAAAACTAATGAAAAAGTTAAAAAAATATATTGGAAACGCTGATATTAGGAGTGGCCACATTTTATTCCCAGTTGCGTGGAGCAATTATAACTTTGTTTGCATCCATTTTCTTGTTTATTTGTACACAAACCTTTGCATCAACTGACATGTGAACAACTTAGTACAATACCACATGTCTGTCACTATGCTAGGTCGTGGTTTCTTCAGCTTTTATTGTAGTACAGATTATAGTACGGAAACCATATGTCGTCTAGGATATAACCGTGCAGTTATTTTACAAAATTTTATTTATCTGCAGGGGTATTAATATATAAGAGAAGATGAGAACGAAATTTGACTCTGATGTCTTCGGTGAAGATCATAGTTCTTGAGACTTCAAAATTTATTACCGTGTTCCATAGGGTAATTAATAACCGAACAAAATTTAACCTACCTCTGAAACTTCGAATAAAATACACTAAAAATAATCTCATAAAATGTACAAAATCCAATTGTGACAATAATGCTCTCAATAAAGCTTTCAAATGTGAGCGCTTAAATACTAAAAAAAAAAGAAAAACAAAAAAAATTTAATTCCGGTGTTGAGTAATAATCTGCTTAAAAGCATCCCAAGACAAAAGATGAATAAAAACTTGAGCTTGTCACAACAAGGTTACAACAACTGTCACAACAACATAAATAATTGTCAAAATAATGTCACCATGGAAAACAAAATTGTTGTATGACAGTACCAAAAGACCGCGGCAATAATGCGCTCACTCTTCTAGGTCAGCAAGGTACTTAGAGCACCTCAGCCTAGACGACTTAAACATCCAATAATAGAAGCATGTGTGAACAATTGTTGCTAATTGCAAAGAAATAACAGTTTTTTTCTTCCAAAGTAAACAAAAGCTGTTGTCAAAAATGCACAACATTGACAAATGCAAGCGTCAACAAAGAACGCATTGACGTTAAGCTTTAAGCTCTTTTTTTATTTTTTTTTTTTTGTTGTTGTTGTTGGGTTTGTCTTTAGCTTAGCTTAGTTTTATTTTTACTTTCATTTTTTGCGGTAATGTTGCGGTATTTTTGTGAACAAAAAAATTTTGACAGCTGACAACTAGCGATCATTAACTGTCAAACTGCGGCTGCTGCTGCTGTTGCATGCCTTTCAATGCGTTGTAATTGCATTGTTGACAAGATTTTTGCTTTTATCCTCTCTGCCTCGTTTGCACTGCGTACAACTCCACTCTGGTTGACATACCTAGGCCTTTAGCTTTTGCTCGCTTTATTATAAGCTTGTTATACTTTGTCAATTTGTCATTTTTATTTAACAATTAAGTGTGTTTTTTATTTCTTAATGACTACCACTTATTTTCTGGTTATCTGGTAGCTGGTACTGGTAGTAGTATTTTATTAAAATTACCGTCACACCCTGTTTTTTTTTTATTTTGCATATCGTGCGCTGTTAAAATTTGCTGCTTACTAAATTACAGGGTAGCTTATTACGTTTCGTGTTAGAAAAAAAGGAAAAAACATTTTGATTACTTTTGTTAACAACAGTAGCAACAACGACAGCAGCCAAGATGCAAGAAGCTGATTGATTAGTCATGGAAAACAGAAAAAAATATGTTTACTTGAAAAAATATTTTTAAAGTATTTAAAGAAATTTGTTTGAATTATTTATTAAATTTAATTTCACAAAAAAATTTTTATGTAAACTTTTAAACTTATTCGGTCTTATTCATAAAAATATCTTAAAAATGTTCAATAGATAAAAAGCTTTTTAGAGCAAAAATTCTTTTAAAAATATTGTTATTCATAAAAATATTGTCTCGGCTTATTTGTTAAAATAGGAAATGGTTTGTGAATTTGATAAGTTCAATCATTTTTTGTTCATTTGTCACCATTTTAATCAATATTTTGACATGCAAGCAGTCAAAAAAAATTTTAATCTATGTTCTTCTCTGAAAAAATTGCCACTTATAATTTTTATTTTCAATATTTTGAAATGTTTTGCCAAGAAAAAACAAGAAAAAACAAGTAAAGAAAGTCTAAAGTCGGTTTAGGCCGACTATGAAATACCCTAAACCCACTTTTCAAAAACAAAAAATTTTTATTGTAAATGGGCGTCTCCAAGGGCGGATGAAGCCTATATTTAATATGCATTTAAATGTTGATGAAAAATTTGCACATACCAAGTTTTATTCCTGTAGCTCACAGTTAATGCCTTTATTGTGCTTTCGCTATGGGAGATGCGCGGATTCATGGACGGATTACTTCCAATTTTTGAACACACCTTAGTTTTGGTATAAAATACATGCATACCAAATTCAATTTCTCTATGACAAACATAACCTTATTTATTGAGTTTAAAACTTTTTGGGTTGTATGGGAGGTAGGCGTGTCCGTAGGCGGATTACGTCCATTTTTCAAAACCATCTTTGTTTTGATATAAAAAACATATGTGCCAAATTTAAGCTCTTTAGGTTAAACACAGGCTTATTTATTGCGTTTTCAATTTTTGGGTAGTATGGGAGGTGGGCGTGTCCGTTAGCGGATGACGTCCATTTTTCGAAGACATCTTTGTGTTTGTATAAAACACATACAAATCAAATTTTATTGTAGTTGGCTAATTATGAGCTGAGTTATGCAGTTTTCAATTTTCGCGTTGTATGGGAGGTAGGCGTGTCCGTGGGCGGATGATGTCCACTTTTCAAAACTATCTTTGGTTTGTTACAAAAAACATATGTGCCAAATTTTAGCTCTGTAGGTTAAACAGAGGCTTATTGATTGCGTTTTCAATTTTTGGGTTGTATGGGAGGTGGGCGTGTCTGTAAGCGGATGACGTTCATTTTTCAAAAACATCTTTGTGTTGATATAAAACACATACATACTAAATTTTATTGTTGTAGGCTTATTATGAGCTGAGTTATGCAGTTTTCAATTTTCGCGTTGTACGGGAGGTAGTCGTGTCCGTGGGCGGATTCCAAAAATATTCAATAGTGCAGATCCTTGGGTTCATGTGACCATGTGTACCAAGTTTCATTCAATTATCTCAACTCCTTCTTCTTATCCTGTGTATACGGACAACACACAGACGGACAGACGGACGGACGGACGGACGGACGGACATGGATAGCTCGACTCACGTGGTGACGCTGATCAAGAATATATATACTTTTCTATACCGGACTCGCTTCGTTCTATGCGTTACAAACGTTTGCACAAAGTTAATATACCCTGACCTTTCAGGTTTAGGGTATAAAAATTCAAAAAAATATATTTTTCACTCCAACATGGTTTTATAGAGCTCCAAACTGGCGGCAGAGAAAAAAACGGGACTCGTGGTTGCAGCGCTGGGAGTCGCAAAAATTGTCCGATCTGGAAAAAAAATTAATTTTTTAAATCTTAACAAAATTGGTTATCGTGTGACAGGAGCTTTTTTTTAAATTTTTTTAAAATTTTTGGTCATGTTCTAACTTGAAAGTGTGTTTTTGCGAAAAAAATATTGACGTTAAAAATTCCTAAAAATTCGAAAAAAAATTTTTTAAAAAGCTCGTGTCATACGATAGCGAATCAAGTTTGAAAAATTTACAAAAAACAAAAAAATTTTCTTCAAAATATTAACCCGCTAGTAACGCAACCAATACGAAAAACATGGTTTCGAGATAAACGCGTTCAAAGTTTGTGAACAAAGAAAAATGCAAAGAAAAATAAAAATGCGTTCTCACATTTCTTCTGAGAATCTAAAGAATGTTTACTAAAATACAAAATTAATAAAAAAGAAATTATTTTTTTTTATATTATAAAAGATTTCAAAAAACAACCAATGCCATGTCCCTCTTAAATTTTAAACCTTAGGTACTAAAATTCAAATTTTATTCCAAATTTATTAAATTTTCTAGTAGTTTGAAAAATATCAATGCTAATAAAAAAGGATTAACAACCGTGGCATGCAGGTTAAGTGTGTGCTTAGCATGCTCGGAGCCCAAGTTCGATTCCCAGTCGCGGCGAAAAGTTTTTTCAATAAAAAAATTTTATGATCAATTGTGTTGTGTGTGTTATTAAACGTTTGCACACAATTGACCGAGAACTGGACCTACATGTTTTATGCCGACTCCGAACGGCTCATGTTCTCAAGAAGCTTTACATGGCATTATTTACTCTCTGCGGTTTGCCATTGTCTGCAGAGAGGTGGTGACCGATTAGAAAAATGTTTTTATTGAAAAAAAAACTTTTTCGCCGCGCATGCTAAGCCACACACTTAACCTGCATGCCACGGTCACCACCGTCACCACCGAAAAATATCATCACTCTAATAAAAAAAAGGGATTTAAAAATCCATTAGTCCAACGATTGGTTTAAAAATTATTCCAAGATTTTTAACCGTGTATGTGTTTAATTTAAATTGATTTTTTGTCAGCTTTTCCGTACCTGTAGGGTGTGGGGAGGGGGTTTTACCCTGACAATCCCGCTTAGCTACGGGCCTGATCTATCTATAGAAAAGTACGTTTTTTGTTACTTATAAGTTTAACTCCTCAAGTATTAAACTGTTATGCCAAATAAAGAAATAATTCCGCATTGGTTTAGCAGAAGTTAAGCTTATTGGCTTTCCAAAGTTTTTCTAATAAATTTCAAATAATACTTAAAGTTTACACTTTAATAATTTCTATTGTTTCCAAACATATTTGTTTATAAATTATTAAATATTGTGCAAAGTTATTCCTTAAGTTTTTGGTTTTTTTATTTTTGAGGCACTGTATTTTTCATGATCTTAAACAAAGTTAAAATATCTCAATAAGCTGTTCTTTCGTTCTCTTTAATGTGTGTTATCTATCTAGATGTAGTATCTATCATATTTGATCTCTCAATAATGGGTAAAGTTAATAACTGTGCTAAGAGCTTGTTAAGCACTCTGTTCAAGACTTAATAATTAAAGGTGGTCCACTAAATAGTGGCATTTAACAGACAAGCCTCTCGTCCACTATGACGCATACTTAACAACATTCTTATCAGGTGACAAAATCTCTCAACATGCTATATAATTAATTTCTTTTCTATGAACAACACTAAAACAGCAAAACTTTCTAAGCATTGAAATTAATTAATAAAAAAATAAATAAAATTAAATAAAAAATATTTAACGACTTGTTCAACAAATTCTAATATAAATCCAATAAAATTATGCGTTGTGGCTTTTAATAAAATAATGCATAAATTTAGGAGCACAAACTGTGCAGCAATGAAGCGCAACGATGGCATCAAGGAAAGCCAGCCACAACATAAAATAAAAACTTGGCTACGGTTGCCATCAACCCACTGACTGGTTGACTGGCTGACTGCATGGATGAATGGTTGAATGGATGGTGGTGGTTGTGGTCTGGTAGCAGAAGTTCGTGCCACCGCAACGCCTTCAATGCGCTTCATTTAAATGATGTTCTATGAAGATGCAAACCAGCAGCCGCTGCTGTATAGTAAGTAAGACCAAAGCCAAAACGGTCTGGGCGGTTGGTTGGTTGCCTTAAACGGATCCGTTGCATCCGCAGATGGATGACTGAGCGACTGACTGATTGACCGACTGATGTTGTTTGTGGTTTTTGCAGTTTTCAGTTTTCAGTAGTTTGTTTGCTCGTGCTGCTCTAACGTTCGATTTTAATATGTTTTTGTTTGTTGTTTTTAACAATTTATATTAATTTATGCAAACAGGTTAATTAACTTGCATATATTTAGGAGCCAAGAAGAATGCAGAATTTCCTTTATTATGGGTGGTCCAGAGATGTGTTGCAAGCAGCTGTCAGTGCGATAAAGAGCGCAGATAAAAGTGATTGCAGAAAAAGAAGTGGCAATATTTGCAATAGAGTCATAGAAGAAATTTCTGAAAATTTATAAAAAAATGGGTCAACTATGTTGACAAAGATGTTGACTGAGTTGGTGGAACACTGATGGCCAAAGGCATGGCTGATATATTTTTTTTGTTACTTGGAGATCACAATTTTTTTTATGTGATATATTTTAACTGAAGAAAACATAATAAAAGATTATATCTGATAAAATATACTCATCACGTAAAATCATGTATTTTGACATTGACATTTGGCAATTTTGAAATATTATCTCTGTTAGCAAGGCTTAAATCATCTTCTGTTATATTTTTTCTAAATTGCTGGCAGCTGTCAAGATTGACAGCAGCTTATACAAGAGAATTATTTTAAGTTCAAAGGCATGTGTCAAAACTTCTTACGTTTAAATGTTAAACAATGATTTAAACAAATTTGTTGCTTTTTTCACAATTTTCCTTTACTTCACAATTGACTCGTACAAAAATTATCTTCTTGCTTTATATGTGTCATAAAATTTTGACAGCTCATTACACGTTCCATGACATTTATGCAAAAATATTTACTTACATAATACTAAGCACTGTTTTTAATATGGATTTTGGTTTTTTTTTTTAGTGTTTAGTAACGAGCGCAACTTTTGACAGCTATCAGTTGATGGTTGCCAGCAGTTAAAAAAAAACAACTTTTAACATTTGGCCAGAGATAACAATTTTCTTGACAGCTGACACTTAATGAGTGTGCTGGTAAGCGAGAGAGTGAATGCAATGCAATGCATGTTTGGACATTTTAATTAAAATGGCGCGCATAGCTATTTGTTCAATTTATATACTTGACACGAAACGATAAAAAATTAAAAGTCAATTAAAAATTAAACTAAATTAAAATGAGAGAAGTTATTTATGTGGCCATAAAATAAGGCAAAATCAGTTAAATGTCAATTTGAGACAATACCAATAAATTGTTTAATAAACAATGCAAGCTGTCAAAAAGTTGTTTTGTTTTTATGCTGGCGTAGCGTGGGTGTTAGTTTTGCTTACAAATTTATAGCTTTATAGCTAGAAAATTAGAAAATCTTTCAGAAAATTTGTCTTAACACAATTTATAAACAAATTTTTGGGCTAAACCGTAACCAACAATTTGCATGAAGGTATCAATCAGCAGAGTTGAACAGCAAGCTATATGTAAAAAATTATATCAAATTTTGTAGCCGCAGATTAACACTGCGCTGAATAGACCCATAATCAGCATTAAGAGCTGCCAGTAGAAAATAAAAAAAAATAAACAAATGCAAATTGAAACAGTAACGAAAAGAGAGCAGCATTTAATATTTGCAACGTTAGCACTACATCAATAGCAACAGCAAAAACAACAACAACAACAACAGTTACTAACGCATCAAACAGAGCAAAGCATTACACTTAAAAAAAAATTCCATTAAAAAGAAATACAAAAATTGTACTGATATAAAATAGTATACTGTATGTTAACAGTTTTTCCGTTCCGTTTTCTATTTAAAATTTGGAAAAAACTAACAGAAACTAAAAAATTTCATTTGATATTCAGAAAAAAACTATTTGTTATTCAGAAATTCCATTAAAAGTTCAGAAAAAAATCATTTCAAATGGACAAAAAATCATTCGATCATTTAAGGTGGTAACATTCGCGGCAGAGAAAACAGACCTTCCTTTAAAAATCATAACTCAGTCAAAAACCAAAATTTTTCCAAAATTTTTTATTAATGTAGAGAATTGAACAAATTACAAGAAAAAAATTCAACAAAATTTATTTTTCACTCTAACATGGTTTTATAGAGCTCCAAACTGGCGGCAGAGAAAAAAACGGCGCTTCGTGGTTGCAGCGCTGGGAGTCGCAAAAATTGTCCTATCTAGAAAAAAAAGACCTTTTTAAATCTTAACAAAACTGGTTATCGTATGACAGGAGCTTTTTTTAAATTTTTTTTCAAGTTTTGGTGATGTTCCAAATTTAAAAGTGTTTTTTTTCGAAAAAAAATATTGACTTTAAAAATTCATAAAAAAATCGAAAAAAAAATTTAAAAAAACTCGTGTCATACGATGGCGAATCAAGTTTAAAAAAAAAAAAAAAAAAATTTCGTAAAAAAATGAACCGGCCGCAAACAGAACGAAAGGCATGGTTTCGAGATAAACGCGTTCAAAGTTTGTGAACAAAGAAAAAAAGCGCGAAAATTAAAAATGCGCTCTCACTAATCCGGCTGTAACTTTTGAACCCGTAGGAATTTTTCCATGAATCTTAAGAAAATTTACTAAAATACAAAATTATAAAAAAAGTCGATTTCACAAAACGGACAATGTCATGTCCCCCTTAATCATTAAAATAAGACCACTTCAAATTAAAAAACTGAATGCATATTCAAAAAATATAATTTCAAATTAATAAATTAAAAATTCATAAAATATCAGTTGTAATTCCGAAAAAGTCAGATGCGTTTCTAAAATAAAATTTAGAATTCAGATAAAATCATTTGGATTTCAGAAACTCTATTTGATATTAAGAAAAAGTACATTTTAAACTCAGAAATTCCTTTTGAAATTCAGTAAAAATCATTTGTTATTTAAAAATTTTGTTAGAAATTCAGTAAAAATCACTTAAAATTCAAAATTTCCATTTAAAATAAAGACAATTTCATTTGACATTAAAAACAAAAACTTCATTTGGAATTCAGAAATTACATTTGAAATGCAAAGAAAATCAATTGAAATTCAGAAATTTTATGTAATATTCATAAATATCATATTAACTAAAAATAACTTTAAATTCAGAAAAAAATCATTCGATAATTCATTTGAGATGATCTGAAATTCAAAAGATCAATTGAAATTAAAAAAAGATAAATATAAATTGAAATTCGAAACTTATGCAAAGTTATTTATTTATTAATTTGAAATTTAGAAAACATTATGTAGAATTCAGAAATTCCACTTTAAATTCAGAAAACTTCAACTCTTGTTCAAAAAAGATCAAAGAAATTACATTCGAAATTCATAAAGGACCAATTGAAATTCAAAAAGCAAAAGAAATTTCGAAAAAATGTATTAACTTTTGAAATATTAAAAATTAAAATAAAAAAAAAATTAAATTCAGATTCAAATTCAAGAAATTCATACAGGACCAATTGAAATTCAAAAAGCAAAAGAAAAATTTCAAAATTTCTTAAAAATTTATTACTTTTGAAATATTAAAAATTAAAATTAAAAATAAAAATCAGTTTCAAATTCAAGTTCTATTGAAAATTCAGAAAAAACAGTTTGGAATTAAGATATTTCATATTGATAATCAGAAAATACACTTAAAATTATTCATTTATTTGAATTTCATTCGAAATTCAAAAAAGATGAATTGAAATTTAGAAAATACATTTGTAGTTGAGAAAAAATCATATCGAATACATAAATTCTATTTCAAATTTTGAAAATTCCATTTGAAACTAAAAATAGATCAATTGCAATTCAGAAAATACATTTGTAACACTTTGAGAATGATGTTGATATTTGAACAGTCGTGCGATTGAAACTCTTACCATTATCTAAAAAGCGGCAATTTGACAAGATCCATAGAAGCATTATGAATCTTACCAACTAACCAATGTGAAGGTAAAATAGGTCCAGCCCTATGCTGGCGAGACTTGGAAAGTTACCGTAAATATTTGCCTACCAACAGCCTCTGGAAGCGGTTGTGAAGGTCAGAAAAAGGAGTTGGATTGGGCATAAAAGTGGATCAGCCTCCAAAAAAAAAAGGTTTGAAAAAACCACCCCAATTTTAAAGCTGGTTTTGACCTCGATGGTTTTGACCTACGCTATTGGTCATACACTTCTCAAATCAAATCTGCATATTTTGAAGATGGCACTAGAGTGAAATCCACAAAATCACCGCACTGTTATATTCCATCTAGCCCGATATATACTTCTTTCAAAGTATCTAATCCATTTTTATACCCTAAACCTGAAAGGTCAGGGTATATTAACTTTGTGCAAACGTTTGTAACGCATAGAACGAAGCGAGTCCGGTTCAAGAATATATATAGCGAGCTGATCAAGAATATATATACTTTTCTATAAAAGTATATATATTCTTGATCAGCGTCACCACGTGAGTCGAGCTATCCATGTCCGTCCGTCCGTCCGTCCGTCTGTGTGTTGTCCGTGTACACAGGATAAGAAGAAGGAGTTGAGATAATTGGATGAAACTTGGTACACATGGTCACATGTACCCAAGGATCTGCACTATTGAATATTTTTGGAATCCGCCCACGGACACGCCTACCTCCGATACAACGCAAAAATGTAAAACTGCATAACTCAGCTCATAATAAGTCTACAACAATAAAATTTGGTATGTGTGTGTTTTATATCAACACAAAGATGTCATTGAAAAATGGACATCATCCGCTCACGGACACGCCCACCTCCCATACAACCCAAAAATTGAAAACGCAATAAATAAGCCTCTGTTTAACCTACAGAGCTAAAATTTGGCACGTATGTTTTTTATAACAAAAAAAAGATGGTTTTGCAAAATGGACATCGTCCGCCCACGGACACGCCTACTTCCCATACAACGCGAAAATTGAAAACTGCATAGCTCAGCTCATAATTAGCCTACAACAATAAAATTTGATATGTATGTGTTTCATGTATATGTCTTCGGAAAATGGACGTCATCCGATCACGGACACGCCTACCTCCCATACAACCCAAAAATTGAAAACGCAATAAATAAGCATGTGTTTAACCTACAGAGCTAAAATTTGGCACGTATGTTTTTT
Organism: Tetanocera ferruginea; assembly: GCA_958299015.1. Lineage (NCBI taxonomy): Eukaryota > Metazoa > Arthropoda > Insecta > Diptera > Sciomyzidae > Tetanocera > Tetanocera ferruginea. The sequence continues at coordinate 11,364,868 of OY282641.1, read as the reverse complement.
ATGACAAGACAAAGATGGTTTGGAAAAATGGACTTCATCCGCCCACGAACACGCCCATTTAAAATAAATTTTTTTTTTTTTTTAAAGTGGGTTTAGGGTATTTCATAGTCGGCCTAGACCGACTTTAGACTTTCTTTACTTGTTCAACTTAGAAGTTTAGATATTTGCTTTGTTTTTGAATGTTGATATTTGTATTTGATGTTTGTATTGTGAATTGAATTGAAAGTGATAATAGTTACATTTGTCAAGACTATTTTTATTGAAAAATGTATTTACAGTTTAAGTACTATTTTCTTCCTAGGATAAGGGAAGCATATCCGGGTGCGAAACTCTTAGGCAGGGATCAGTTTCTTAATCACACGGTTACAAATCTTGGAGTAAAATATAAACCAATCGGTGGATTAATGCATTTTTTTAATGCTTTTTTTATTTGAATTGATACTTTTTAAAATACTAGAAATTTGTTTAACCAAGGCTTTTCTTTAATTTATTAACTTGGGAATTAAATTTGAATATTAGTACCTCAGGTTTTAAATTTAATACAAAATAACTAAACGGTAAAAAATCTTGGAGTAATTTTTAAACCAATGGTTAGAATAAGGCATTTTTTAATAATTTTTTATTAGATTTGATACTTTTCAAAATACTTGAAAATTTAATAAATTGGGAATAAAATTTTAATTTTAGTACCAAAGGTTTAAAATTTAATACAAAGTAACTAAAAATTAATAAAAGCAGTAATATGTATTTATTAACATTTTGTTCATGCTCTAGGAAGCAACAGATAAGACCGAGGTAAACCAAAAGGAGTTTAAAGTTTAAATTTCAAACCCGTACGAGACTAAAACTTAGTTTTGTATTTGACATGGTTTAAATTTTAAACCCATGCGGAGCTAAAACTTAGTTAAAGTATTTGACGTGGTTTAAATTTTAATCCCATGCGGGACTTAAACGTATGTTTAGTACGTGACGTGGTTTAAATCTTAGTACAATTTGGATGTCGTCATACACAAGGGTATCATATTTAGAAAAAAATGGTATAGACTTTGCTTCAGAGAATGCTTCTCTCTAAATGTGATCCTAAAATTCCCTAAAAATGATTAAAAGCTTCCATAAAAAAAGAGAAATATATAAAAAAATATCGTTTTTAGAGAAGAAGACTTTTTTATTTTTGAGAAAACATTTGTTTTTATTGAAGAAAATACTTTGCATAGTGAATTTTTTATCAAAATATAGGAAAATTAATTTTCAATAAATTTTTCTCTATAAATGAGAATTTTTTGTGCAAGAAAAATACATGCAATATTTCTATTTCCCAAAAGTGAAGAAATATTTCTTCGAAAATTTATTTTTTTGTACATTATATGAGACATGCAATATTTCTATTTCCCAAAAGTGAAGAAATATTTTTTTGGAAATTGTGAAAATTTATTTTAACTGAAGAATATTTTAATTGAAAAAGAGAAAATTGCTATTATCGAAGAGAGAGAAATTTTTATCGCAGAAAGATAGGAGTTTTTTCTGAGTGCAAGAAGCTTACATGACATTGTTTTCACTTTGAGGTTTGCCATTGTCAGCAGAGAGGTCATGGCTAGGGTTGCCAACATTATTTTCTTCAAATTATAGTTTTTTCAAAATAATCTCTTAAAAAAATATAGTATATTCGAAAATATATAGTAGATATTTTTATAAAAATAGCTTTTTAAAATTTATTTTTATAAAAACTGTCTTTCCTTGCACTTTTTGGATCTTTTAACAATTTTGCATTAACAATAAAAGATTCATAAGCTTTATTGCACTCAATGTTTAATTTAATATTTTTCAAAAGCTCATTTGATTTGATTTATTCGATTTGATTTAACTTTAGTTCAAATAAGTAAGATTTCAAATATAAGATTTAGCATTAGTTCAACCATGGTATTTTACAGTACAACACATAAAAATTAAAACTATATAAATTTATGTATTTATTTATGCATATAACAACATATTTTTTTTTAAATTAGTGATTAGCTTTATTTCTTTCTTCTCTCCATTTAGCATTCATAATTGATAGTGGGCAGAGATGAAATAATTTTAAATAAATTTTGAAAGCTTTTATCTGTATTTTTTAAAAAATTATGTCATTTGTGACCTGTTTTTCTGTTGGTAAATTCACAGCAATTTTTTACTCTTGCAAATATTTTGTTAAATAAAAGCAACGTTTATCAAATTTAAAAAAGTTTGACAGTTAACAGCAATTCAGTGACGCGTTCGGGAAAACACAAAACTCATAAGTCGAAAGTTGCGTTCAATGGACCGCTTCAGACCAATTTTCATTGCTTGCATTCAGCGGAAAAATTTCCTACGAAACTGTTTCACAGCTTTCGAGCTTTCGGTGAAAAGCGGATTTAAAACCTCTTTGGAATTTCCACAAGTTTAGTTTGTTTCTTGAAGAAAAAAATAGTATTTTAGCGTGCTATATATATTTAAAACATATAAAATTATTAATAGAATATAGTACGGTACTTCATGTTATAGTACGGTTGGCAACCCTAGTTGCCAATAGTCACGGCCGAATAGAAAAATTGTTTTCCATTAAAAACAAAAATTTCCCGAGGTGAGGATTGGATTCATAGGCTCGCATGGCACACACTTATCACCACGTCCATCATGATTTTACCCAGTTTTGGAAATATTTTGAGCTTTCAGCTGATCGTGAGTTTTTAAAATTCAAATTATAGGCTTAATTCACACTCAACAGCTTATTGATTACTTCACATTTTAATGTCAAAAACAGTTAAACGTATTAACCTTACTATTTAAGTAATTATTCATATCAGCTGATACTGCAGGGTTGCATTTACAAATTGCATAATTAAAGAATTATAAGAATTCTAGTAATTGAAATCGAAAAGTTGATCAATTGGAACCAAAAACATGTTCCAACTCAAAACCCAAACTCAACAACAAGACTTAACTAAAGCACTGCTTTTGCTTACCGCAAAAACCAAGTCTCCAACCTACTGACAACTCTTACAATAACCACACAATCTCGCACAAAAAATAAAAAAAAAACAAACTCCAATAATTGCCACTCATTAATTAGGCAATAATGCGAAAATTGCACAAAATTGTCATTGGTTTGACATCAATTAACTAACCATGAAATAATATCGGTAACAGTTTAAAAAAACCAAAACAAAAACCTCAACAAACACAAGCAGTAACGTTAAGTTTTTTACCAACACGTGTTAATGGCACACAATTTGACGCTAACAAGCATTGACAATCAATCAATTTGGTAGCAAAAAATAAAATCCATAATTAACATAAATTTCGAACTGAGACAGGACAATTGTTGCAGCTGCAATTGCTTTGATTCGTAACAAACCAACCACAACTTGTCTAATATATAAAAGTCAAGAAACTGGTCTAAAATATTAGTCAATTTAAGACTTGGCTTTTATACAGAATTGATTGATTTTGGAAATCTGACTTGACATTTGACTGAGTGCGTTAAGGCATATAAATCAATCGAATAATATCAGAAGTTATCATTTGGATTTATGACATCATTTGTCATTATGGGATGATATGGATGATATGAAAAATAAATCAATTAGAGCATTATAGTGTTTAACAGCAATTTAAGGACCAAACAAAAACAAAAAAATTCAAATTTTGAAACTTAATTTCTCATAAAGTAAAATTGCTTTTCAAGTTTTTATTTCTTAAAGCATGACGAAATTTTTTTTTCAAAACGATTTCGAATACTCACAAAATCGTTAAAATAACATAAAATGGGGTATTAAAGAAGAATACAACTTAAGGTTTGAAAAAGAAATGATTCTTCAAATTACCTGACCGAAGTAATGTTCTCTTTAAATATATCTCTTAAGTATCCTCGAATACTTTAATCAAATTTTAAATATTTTTTGATTTTAAATATTCGTCAAACGAGTACCCCAAAAATTGGAGCTCTTCAAGCTTGTATAACAATTCTATAACAATTGTACAAAAATTATATAACAATTGTATAATAATTGTGTAACAAATACATAACAAAGATATAACTATACTTCTTTAGGTATACCTAGAAATTTTCTACGTTCGTAAGAATGCTATAGAGGAACATAAAAGGTAATTTATTGCGATATCAACTACTTTTTCAGTAACCTACACTTAAACTTACCTACACTTTTTCTGTCCGTCCGTTCTGCGTGCCATACAAGTATCAGTTTCTTTAATTTTGCCAAATTTTCCATTTAATTTTTGAGATGCAGCATGTAAATGACGTCTGACGTTTAACATGTCAAAAAACGATTTAAAGTAAATATGTCATAAAAACAAATTGTATGCCATCTGAAAAAACAACTAGACAGCCATAAATGTGGGGAGATACAAAAAAAACTAAACTACAAACTTGTTGCCAATAAAAACCAACAACACGCAACATTTACATCAATTAAATTAATGTATATTTTGACAGCTGCCAGTTTTGTGCAATTGTAGTCAAACAGATGGCGCGCCTGATGAGAAAAAATTTGGTGTTTTTTTTCAAGTCTAATTAAAAAGAGAAAAAAATAACTGCATTCCTTCATGAGAGAAGCATATCATGTTAAAAGTAACATTTACACAAACGAAATGCTGTTTATTTTGTTCCAGCTAAAATATTGCAACTTGTCGGATGTGTTCAGAGTGTATCAGTCTTAATTCAAAAGATCAAAGTGCTATCAAGGAAAGCGCCATTTTCTGTTTTTTTTTTTATTTTAATTTTTTTTTTTTGTGTTTATATGAATGTTTCTTTTCATAAGTTTTGTAAGAAGTTGCTTTTGAATTTGATCAAATCTTTTTGATTTATTTACCTTTAAATGAACAGATTTTCCTGAAGTTTTCTCAGAAATGCTCTAATGATGTTGTAAAGCTTTTTGAGGTGTTTGCTTACTTTTTGTTGTTGCTGTGGTTGTGGTTGATTTAATAAATACTTCAATTCGTGCCGGATATCCAGATTTGATTTAATTTAAAACGAACCAGAATTATGTGAGCTTTTGAGTACAAAGCAGTATTTCTATGCTAATTTGCAAAATTTTAATTCTTTTATATATTTTCAAAAAGTCTTCATCACGCCATCTATAGTTTAATACCAAAAACAATGTTAGAAACTAGATGGAAATCCTACAAAATTAGTTTGTAATGAGCGCAAAAAACAGTTTTTAAAATAATTATGTAGCTACGTTTTCGAAATTTTGCAATTTGTAAAATATGTTAGTAACAATTACAAGGATAAAAAAAAAATGCACAATATTGAATAAAAAATTGGAAAATGCTTGCGATTCAAATTCAAATTAACATTGAAAATGATACCGAAAGTGAGAGAGCAATTGATATTAAAATTGACTCAATTTATATTTTAATTCAAACTCAAATTTTCATTCAATTCGGAAATAAAACGGAAACTGATATTGAAATTGAAATTGAAATTGAAATTGAAATTGAAATTGAAATTGAAATTGAAATTGAAATTGAAATTGAAATTGAAATTGAAATTGAAATTGAAATTGAAATTGAAATTGAAATTGAAATTGAAATTGAAATTGAAATTGAAATTGAAATTGAAATTGAAATTGAAATTGAAATTGAAATTGAAATTGAAATTGAAATTGAAATTGAAATTGAAATTGAAATTGAAATTGAAATTGAAATTGAAATTGAAATTGAAATTGAAATTGAAATTGAAATTGAAATTGAAATTGAAATTGAAATTGAAATTGAAATTGAAATTGAAATTGAAATTGAAATTGAAATTGAAATTGAAATTGAAATTGAAATTGAAATTGAAATTGAAATTGAAATTGAAATTGAAATTGAAATTGAAATTGAAATTGAAATTGAAATTGAAATTGAAATTGAAATTGAAATTGAAATTGAAATTGAAATTGAAATTGAAATTGAAATTGAAATTGAAATTGAAATTGAAATTGAAATTGAAATTGAAATTGAAATTGAAATTGAAATTGAAATTGAAATTGAAATTGAAATTGAAATTGAAATTGAAATTGAAATTGAAATTGAAATTGAAATTGAAATTGAAATTGAAATTGAAATTGAAATTGAAAGTGAAATTGAAATTGAAATTGAAATTGAAATTGAAATTGAAATTGAAATTGAAATTGAAATTGAAATTGAAATTGAAATTGAAATTGAAATTGAAATTGAAATTGAAATTGAAATTGAAATTGAAATTGAAATTGAAATTGAAAGTGAAATTGAAATTGAAATTGAAATTGAAATTGAAAGTGAAATTGAAATTGAAATTGAAATTCATATTCAAATTTACATTAAAATTTATATTCAAACTCAAATTCAAATTCAAATTCAAATTCAAATTCAAATTCAAATTCAAATTCAAATTCAAATTCAAATTCAAATTCAAATTCAAATTCAAATTCAAATTCAAATTCAAATTCAAATTCAAATTCAAATTCAAATTCAAATTCAAATTCAAATTCAAATTCAAATTCAAATTCAAATTCAAATTCAAATTCAAATTCAAATTCAAATTCAAATGCAAATTCAAATTCAAATTCAAATTCAAATTCAAATTCAAATTCAAATTCAAATTCAAATTCAAATTCAAATTCAAATTCAAATTCAAATTCAAATTCAAATTCAAATTCAAATTCATATTCAAATTCAAATTCAAATTCAAATTCAAATTCAAATTCAAATTCAAATTCAAATTCAAATTCAAATTCAAATTCAAATTCAAATTCAAATTCAAATTCAAATTCAAATTCAAATTCAAATTCAAATTCAAATTCAAATTCAAATTCAAATTCAAATTCAAATTCAAATTCAAATTCAAATTTAAATTCAAATTCAAATTCAAATTCAAATTCAAATTCAATTAATTGAAATGAAAATTGATTGAAATTAAAATTGAAATTGTAATTCAATCTCTCTCTTACCTAAATATTGTTATTCATCATTTTATGTTTTTCCTTGGAAACAGTGTGCTGTTGAAATTTTCTTACATCTTAATTTAATATAGATGTAACTTGCAATTTTTTTGTGACATACTTAAAAATGAGTAAAATTTAATTTTATGTTCATCTCTGACATAAGATAAGATAGATAACTACGTACGTATTGCAAAAGACGACGTTTCCAAACATTCCTGAACACCATAACTTGTTAAACATTTGCTTATAATTAACCGAATGAATGATTTTGTGCGGGCATTAATTGATGTACTACAACAACAACAACAACCGCTATAACCATAACTTAACAGAAAAGGCTTGTAATAATATTTTTGATTTAATGTTGCGATAAGAAAGCCAATAAAAAATTAAACTGTCAATCTTCATTTGTAAAATCAGAAATAAATATGGAAAAAAAATTCCACATAAAATTTTTTTTTTAAATTGTGCGCAATGTTCATGTGAACGCACTGAACACAGCCAGGCAGCAGCATCATTCAGCACACCATAAGCTGTGTTTATCTTGACATTAACATCTTAATGCTCAGACATAAAAAAAATTATTATTGCTTTTATAGTGCTGTTGTTTTTTTTTTCATTTCTAACTATATACAAGATTAGGCAATTGTTGAAGATTTCAGCCTGTGTGGTCAATTCAGCTTAAGTGAATACTTTAAAAAAATATACTGCTAAAGATGTACGTACATGATTTTTACATTATTTGACAGTAACGGCTGCGTAAAGCACGTAAACAATATAAAAAATTATAAAAAAAGCAAACAAAAATACTTCTGTTTTATTCAAAACCCGTGCTAGATTAAAAGCTGACATCTTTCAGCTTTTCCAAAGAGCTGTCCAAATTTAGAAAATATTAAAATTTCAAGCAAATTTTGACATTTTGCCGTTTGCAAAAAATTTGATGTAACACCAATCCGTGACGTTTTCAAGACAATACTAGCAATGCTAGCAGACAATGTTGTCTGTATACAAAATGCATTCATTTTACAACACTAACATACAAATAAGCACCTATTTTTTATTATTTCCACACCCCCCTCACCTCCTTTTGTTTCTGTACGTTGCAGTGTTTAATTTTTAATATGACAGACGCGCACTTTTTCGTGTAATTGTAATGTTGTCTGTTTGTGCTACATTAAAACTAGCGTCAAATGCAACCATGCGCCAGGTTTTTTATTCCTTTCAGGTTGTTGATACTCATTTGTTATAGTCAGTACTTGTTTGTTTAAGGTATTCACAACAAATAGCTGCATGTTTAATCAATTTATTTTTGTATAGTTTTAATTTAAATGCAAATTAATGGGTCATTTACAAAAGCTGTTTTTATCAATTAGTCAGTGTCAAACTGACAGTTTGGAATGTAGTGCAAGAATTTTATTAAAGTTTAAGCTACATTAAGTGCGTAAACAGAGAGAGATAGTGTAAAATAATTTACATGCAGACCTGTGTATATATTTATTTATTTATTTAGTATTGAACTAGGTCAACTGTTGGCCATGTCCAAAGTAAGTTTTTTGTAAAGAATCCAAATCCATCTTTAGATTTGGCTCCTTACGTCAGAATTTTACATATTTGAGGAAATATATGCGAAAAATAGTTGTTTGACTATTTTTGAGGTTATAGTATGTTTATAACGAACCAAAAAGCCAAAACACGATGTATTTTTAGTGTTTTAAACACCATAAAACACTCTAAAGGTCAAAACATATCATCATTTTTGGGATATGAGCAAAAAAGAAGTAAGATTGAAAGTAAAAATGGAAAAAAATTATAGAAGTTAAAGCAAAAACTTCAATTTAAAACATGGAAAAGGTGGTGTAAACAGTTGCATTTTGTGATAAAACACAACACCTATAAAACGTGTTTAAGCTTCGGTGTTAACATAGTATTAGCCCTACTCAGCATTAACCTTTTTCTGCATTTAGTACCAGTTTTCTCTTCTGCCACCCCAAAAAGGTTTTTATACGACGTTTTCTTTAAAATTTATATCTATTAAGACTTCGATTTGGAACAGAGTGAACTAACTCAGAATGGGAATGTAGGATTCAAAAGCGCAGCACTGTTCTATTCATCAAAGGATTCCCCTGAATTGTAAAATATTTTCATAATTATTATATCTACAATTATGATAACCAGATAACATCTTTCAATTATTCCAAATTCAACAGTCTTAAGTTAAGTAGATTCACTCAATTCGCATGGATGTATTTGGATTATTCAATTAGAATATTGAAAATTAGAAACATGCGCATAACTTGATCATTAAGCCTGATTGAAACCACAGAATACCTAACAATAAGCCTATTAAAAAATATATCAAAGCCACCATAATTCCTTAAAAACACTATCCTTTTACTAATTAAATATTTAAAATCAGCGTCTTCTACCATAAACTGCAACCTTAACATCCATCTGCCATGTCTAAATTCTTTATGTTAATTCAAACACCTCTTTCAAACATACATCATTTAAACGCAGACCTGTTGAGTTAAGATTAACTCAGAGTTCAATTAAAATACCTTTGCTTGCTGGCGCAAAGCAAACAATTTAACTTAAATTGCAGCTGAAGAGCTTTTTCTTTCAATTTCAATATCCGCTGCAAATTATAGATGATGTCTTCTTCAGTATCGGATAGTTCTAATAATAACAACAACAACAACGACTTCATTGAGCGCCGCCATGATCATCATCATCATCAATAGGCCAATTTAAAAACGTTCAATCACTGACGACCAATTTTTTTTTTTTCATTTTTTTATTGGATTTGTAGTAATGGTCACCGACCCACTTGAAGTTGTCTGCGTTGCACATAAAAAACAAAACTGAAAAACTAAATCTTTCAAGCTGTTGGTTGTACGGCTTTAATTAAGCTTTTATGTTTTTTCTTGACTTTTTTTTTCAAGTTGTATATTAGAACAAGTAAAAACTTACAAGAAGCTAGAGAAGTTATGATCGACAGAGGAAGTTGGTAGAAGAAGTGGGGGTGTGGTTTAGACAGAGTTGCATAAGAGGCTTGTTGCTAATAATTCTCTTTAGTGTAGAAGTCTTAGATTAAATTCGATATCAATAGCAACATCGTCAAACATAATAAAGGTGGTGACCTCTGAAGTGAAGTCGTCAGCATGCTTCACTGTTCATCCAGAGGTCCCGAGTTCGAATCCAGGCCAGGTTCTACGGTTTAACCTTCCCTAATTTCTTTTCTCATTCGTATTGAAATTAATTTAATTAACTCAACTTTGACAAATAATAATAATAATTTTAATAACTGTTGCTCCGAGATGACGCTTTATTTATCATCAAATCTTACCACTGAAAATAGGGTCTTCAATGTATGTGTTAACTACCTTCATTTAAACAACTACTTAAGGCTACTAAACCCTTAACACCGAAGATCAAAATTCGAAATATTCGAAGTTTATTGCCTAGAGAAATGTTCTCAAGTATACAGTCGAAAGTGAATTAGAATTTGGATATTATTTTATTTTTCTGTTTGCTTAAAATTTAAAAACTGATGTGGTGTTTTCAATTTTTCAAACTATTCTCGCAAATTACACGCAATAATTGGCTTTATTAAAAAAAGCCCAGCTGCAAAAATAAATTTATTTTTCTTCCATTTTTTCTCAGCCATTTAACACCGTTTAACATTTTTGCTTTGCCTATTTTAAGTGCTAAACCAATTAAGTGCGAACTTCGTTTTCCACACTTCTTTTTTTTGCATTTTTTTTCTTTTTCTCCATTATTTGCATCATTGAGAGTTGCATTCTACAAGCGGTGCAAATGTGTATTTTAAGTGATCGGTAAATATTTGAATACACTTTAAGAGGAGCAAGCGTTGTGCTATTTTAACAACAACAAAAGGCTCGACAACAACGACTAAAAGCGTTATAATGACGATAACAACAACAATTATGTTAAAATTAATGCTTTTTCAATAGTGTTAATAGTGCAAAACTTAAAATGCAAACAAAGATTTTTTTTTTTGTACTATTTAATATATACCGTGACAGGAAGGCAGAAAAAGCAATTTACTATAAAAAAAATGCTTAAATTAGTCATCATTAATGGGGCTTTAAACTAAGAGTTAATAATAACACTATTTTATGACCGAAATATAACTAATTTTTTGTTCAAATCCATTTATATTAATATTCATATTGATATTGAAATTCATATTCATATTCATATTCATATTCATATTCATATTCATATTCATATTCATATTCATATTCATATTCATATTCATATTCATATTCATATTCATATTCATATTCATATTCATATTCATATTCATATTCATATTCATATTCATATTCATATTCATATTCATATTCATATTCATATTCATATTCATATTCATATTCATATTCATATTCATATTCATATTCATATTCATATTCATATTCATATTCATATTCATATTCATATTCATATTCATATTCATATTCATATTCATATTCATATTCATATTCATATTCATATTCATATTCATATTCATATTCATATTCATATTCATATTCATATTCATATTCATATTCATATTCATATTCATATTCATATTCATATTCATATTCATATTCATATTCATATTCATATTCATATTCATATTCATATTCATATTCATATTCATATTCATATTCATATTCATATTCATATTCATATTCATATTCATATTCATATTCATATTCATATTCATATTCATATTCATATTCATATTCATATTCATATTCATATTCATATTCATATTCATATTCATATTCATATTCATATTCATATTCATATTCATATTCATATTCATATTCATATTCATATTCATATTCATATTCATATTCATATTCATATTCATATTCATATTCATATTCATATTCATATTCATATTCATATTCATATTCATATTCATATTCATATTCATATTCATATTCATATTCATATTCATATTCATATTCATATTCATATTCATATTCATATTCATATTCATATTCATATTCATATTCATATTCATATTCATATTCATATTCATATTCATATTCATATTCATATTCATATTCATATTCATATTCATATTCATATTCATATTCATATTCATATTCATATTCATATTCATATTCATATTCATATTCATATTCATATTCATATTCATATTCATATTCATATTCATATTCATATTCATATTCATATTCATATTCATATTCATATTCATATTCATATTCATATTCATATTCATATTCATATTCATATTCATATTCATATTCATATTCATATTCATATTCATATTCATATTCATATTCATATTCATATTCATATTCATATTCATATTCATATTCATATTCATATTCATATTCATATTCATATTCATATTCATATTCATATTCATATTCATATTCATATTCATATTCATATTCATATTCATATTCATATTCATATTCATATTCATATTCATATTCATATTCATATTCATATTCATATTCATATTCATATTCATATTCATATTCATATTCATATTCATATTCATATTCATATTCATATTCATATTCATATTCATATTCATATTCATATTCATATTCATATTCATATTCATATTCATATTCATATTCATATTCATATTCATATTCATATTCATATTCATATTCATATTCATATTCATATTCATATTCATATTCATATTCATATTCATATTCATATTCATATTCATATTCATATTCATATTCATATTCATATTCATATTCATATTCATATTCATATTCATATTCATATTCATATTCATATTCATATTCATATTCATATTCATATTCATATTCATATTCATATTCATATTCATATTCATATTCATATTCATATTCATATTCATATTCATATTCATATTCATATTCATATTCATATTCATATTCATATTCATATTTATATTCATATTCATATTCATATTCATATTCATATTCATATTCATATTCATATTCATATTCATATTCATATTCATGTTCATATTCATATTCATATTCATATTCATATTCACGATTGCCGGAATGAGCGAAGGAAGATTTTGAAAATTTTTCTTGAATTGTGCATTCATCGCTTGGATGATTGAAAAGCGATCCATCTTCCTACTATCGCCGGATTGAACAAAGGAAGATTTTGCCCATTTTTTTGTGAATTGTGCGTTCATGGCTTGGACGATCGAAAAGCGATCTATATTCCAACGTCCTCAAAGAAAAATTTGAAATAATAAAATATTGTTACTTTTTACACTAAATTCAGGCATTCATTTTTCTCATAGAGCAAATTCTTTATTCTTGCGGATGATTTGCGTAAATTACGGAGGTGACATGGTGTTTAGTATGTTGCCAGCTTGGGTAAGACAGACATTAGCCAACATTTTTTACACTTCATATCGAATATTTCCTTCACTTTTAATGTAGCATTTATTCTTATACTTCTATTGTTTTCAATATTAAGTTGTGTCGGGTGTGACATGTCACTAAAACTGGTAACATATCAAGATAAAAAAGTCTTAGTACTTTATTTTCAATAAATTTCTCACCATTTGTAGAATCTTAACATGTAACGGATTCGATATTTTTATGTCACGTATGTGAGAAAAATATGACGTTTTCGGTTCATCTTATTTTATTCATTTATGAAAACGAGTTACCTCTTTGTTCTTTCTAATAGTCTGAGCATATAACGGATGTGACATGTAATTATGTCTATAACTAGTTTTGTTTTTGCTTTGCATGCAAAATATAGTAATCTTGATTGTTTCGAAGCAAAAGCAATGCAGCTATAACTCTTGCCTGTAATTTTTACGTGTTATGGATGTGACAAACTGTAAGAATCACAAGATTAAATAGTATAAATTTAATTTCTGAAATATCTTTTACTGTTGGAATATACAACGGATATGACATAAAAAATGTAACGTACGTGACAAAAATTTGCAAACAACAAACACTTTTACTTACTTTATGACTTCACATGCTTCATTAATTTTTTAGAATGATTTATATTATAGCTCTCTATAATTATCTAAGGTAATTACGGATGTGACATGTGCGTAAGGCGGGTGGCACCTAAGTTAAAATTGTGAAACACATATGCAGAATAATTCGTGAGAATAATTCGTGGAATTTCAATGGAAAATGTTTGCCATCATATTGCTCGTTTGAATAATCTTTCTGCTCAACGGATGCGACATGCAATTAAAACTGTTAAAAAATAGGCTTTAAATGTAACAAACTTCTCTTGAATATTTACAAAATATCTAGAATATGTACTTACAGTTTTTTTCAAAATCTGTATATATAACGGATGTGACCTTCAAGTGTAACGGACGAGACAAACATTTAAACTTTCAATTAGAAGAGTTAATGTTTGCTTTATTTTGTCTTTTTAAAAATCTTTCTGCGACATGCAAATAAAACTGTTGAAAAATAGGCTTCAAATGTTACAAACTTCACTTGAATATTTTCAAAATATCTAGTATATGTACTTACAGTTTTTTTTAAATCTGTACATGTAACGGATGTGACCTTTAAGTGTAACGGACGCAACAAACATTTAAACTTTCAATTTCATTGGTAAATTTTTGCTTCGTATTGCTCTTTAAAATAATCTAACTGCGTAACGGATGTGACATGCAATTATATTTTGTAAAAAAATAAGCTTTAAATGTTAAAACTTCACTTGAATACTTCTAAAATATCTAGTATATCTACTTACCAATTTTTTAAAGTATGTACATGTAACGGATGTGAGATTTAAGTGTAACGGATGCGACAAAAATTTAAAATTTTAAATATGTTTTAAAAAATATTTAAATTTTATAATTTTAGCACGACAATTACTCAATTGCATGTCTTTTTTTCTCTTATTAGATATCATTGCATCGTATTTTATAAGCCACATAAAAACTCTTAACAATAAATCGACATAGCCTAATTCAAATTTTTTTCTATGCCACCAAATTGAATGTTTCAACCTTTCAACAACGACGGTTCATTCAAGGTTACCAACTCACTTGTAACCTCTTAAGTCTTCTCTAACAACGGCTAATATTTAATAGCCAAAAAATGTTTGTACTTTTTATTACTCTGCGAGATACTAAAAACAAACGGAAACATGTTCATTAATAAAATGCCACTCAAGCACTCAAAACTAACAAACCAGTTGTCATTCATTCATTCATTCATTCATTCATGCATGCATGCATTCATCATAGCCGCCATTCATGCGCAAAATACACAAATAAATACACAGGCCCACGCCTAAGCATATGCTAGTATATTTTGCAATGCCAAAGCAAATGACATCATTTAACAACAACACCAACAACAACAAATAGCAAATAAAATCTAGCAGTTGATTGAACTTTTTCTGCAAATCATTCATTCATTCATTCATAAGTTATAAAAAGCAGCAGCCGCAACTATACAAACAAATAAGCAATAATAAAAACATGAAGTTGAGAGAGAGACAAAAAAGTTGAAGTCCACCCAAAACCAAATTGACGTTGGTCAACACAAAGTTAGACAGCCAACACGGTTTCTTTTCGGCCAACAAACTGGCTGACTCCGTTGAAAAAGCAAAAAACATATGAAAACAACGTCTGTGCGCGTGCGCCTGCGCGTTTGTTTGCACAAAACAGGGTAAAAAAAAAACAAAACATGACATCGCGTGCTGCCACCTAATTTCATGAATGAAACTGCAGCGAGTCAAAATAAAACAACAAAAAAAAACAAACGTGGGCGTACGCCAACTTTCGACCCACTGCAATGACGACAGACGACAACGACTACGGCCACAACAGCGAGGCATCACTTTTATGCCAGTTGTTAACCTACAACAACAACAGCAACAACAACAACAGTTTCAATTTCCGCCTGCATGGAAATTTATGAAAAATCTTTGCGTTTTCGTTTTTTCTCGTCTGCCAACATTCAACAGTGAATGCAACGACCTGATTTTTTCGACGACCACTTCGACTTCCACTTGGTTTATGGTTTATTTTTATTATTTTTTTATAACATGTCAGGATCTGCGCGCAGACGTGAACGTAGCAGAGGATTATTACTACCAACAACTATTGCTGTTGGTTATGCCTTGAGTTGTTGTTGTAGACATTCACTTTGTGAAAATCTTAAACTCGCCTACATATGATAAATTAATACTTTAAATAAAAAAATATGAATAGGCAATAAAAAACATAGAAAAAACATAGATAGCACTTGAGTTTTTTTTTTTTGCCATTCGATTTTGCAGCCATTTTGGCGTCTTAGTCTGGCGCATACAAGATATAATAAAATAAATACTGCAGCGTTTTCTTTTTGGGTCGCTTTGTTTGCTTGTGAATTTTGCATTTGTCATAAAATCCCTCACCTAGCATAAAAGCCCCCCAGCGCACCACATGATCGAAAAACCATGCATATATTTATAGCTTTTCAAGCTGTAAATTTAAGTATGAGTTGCATGTTCTGTGAGTACATCTCCTCGTTAATTGCGTCTCGAAGTCTCCACCAACATCAGCAGCAGCAGCAGCAGCAGCAAGTAGTACAAGAAACAACATCTTCTAAACAAGTGGCAACACATGTTCTGCTAATTTTTTTTTTATTTTAATTGTGTTTTTTTTTTCTTTTAAATACCTCTTAAAGATCATACCTAACGAATTTCGAAATCTTCACATCAAGTCGTGCTTGTCGAATCGTGTTGCTTTTGAGTGAAGTTGTCTCTAATGGCACATTTTTTTAAATATTTATAGGTTTTTTATTGTCTTGTCTCCACTCGAATGCTACGAACAAACGAAACATTATTATTTTGGAATCATGCAGTTTTACGGTACTTGAAAAATTTTAGGTGTTGATCTTGATTGGTTGAAGAATTGTTTTTAGAGAATTGAGATTTTTTTGTATGAAATTATATTCAGAATTTTTTTATTTTTTTTTTTTTACTCTACAATTCTATAAAAAATTTTATTAAAAGTACACTGAGAAAGAAAACATACTTTAAAATTAAACAAAAATTTTTACAATATAAATTTAACGCCTTTGCGTTTCTAGAAAACAAAATTTAAAACAATTGTGTTTAAATTTCAACTATACACTCCTTTCAATATTTTTTTCATTCATTATTTCCTTGAAACTTTCTTTGACATTTTTTGAATTTTGAATTTTCATTGGTTTGAAAAATATCGAACATAAAATAAAATAAAAACTAATTCAGTTTTTCAATATTGAAATATTGAAAATGCAAACTTCATTGAAAGGAGTTGAGATTCGGTATTCGGAGAGTCCCAAGGGTCGCTGATTACGAATCTGTCATCAAAAACTCGGAAAAAATTAAAAAATGGCATCGAAAAAATTATGCTTTAAAACATTTGTTTTAAATTTAAAAATTTTTGTTTTAAATTTGTTTTCTTATTTAAAAACATTGTTTTAAAAACAAAAACCCTTGTTTTAAATTTAACTTTAAGAACAGTTGTGTTTAATTTAAATGAATTTGTTTCAAGCTCTATTTCAAAAACAAATTCGTTTAAAATGAACACAATTTCATTTAATTTTAACACATATTTCCCTCAGTGTATGTTATTATTTTCAATTTAACATTAATTTGTGTGGCCATTACAATTATTTAAAAAAAAAAAATATTTTCAAAAATTACAGTCGCCCTGATTTCGATCGACTTAATGAAAAAATTTTTTAGATCATCACATGCTATTGTCTTTGACTGCTTTATCTCGAGTCTTCGGTGTTGAAAAGTGATGTAAGCCGATTGAAAGAAAACCAAAAACAAGTTTGTTTATGATATATCGATATATTTCATAGTTAAAAATGAGAAACTGCCTTATTTTGGTTAACAATTTGACTTTAAATTTGTTAATATTTAATATTTTTAATTTTTTTGTTACGTCCATTACGTTGATGTGTCACATCCGCTGCATTTTCAGATCTTTAAATAATGTACAATATACATATGCTGAAACAAAAAAGTACACAATAATTATGAATTTTTATATAATCTCCATGAATCGCACTCATGAATTTTGATCCAGTAACCAATTACATGAGTCACATGAACTAATCATAATATCAATGTACAAGATACACATAAGAAAAAAAACGAGAATGTGGATATATCATAAGTCAAATGTTTAAAGTGTTGTTATACGATACAATACCCAAAAAAAAAAATTCATAAATGCCATGAAAAAAATACAAGGAGTACAAGAATCAGCCATAATTTTTGTGTATAAAAGTCATAAAATACGAAGAGAACAAGAACTGTGACCGACATTCATATAATGCATGAACAAATACAAGTGTAATAAAGGTAATTCAGAAGTTAAGAATAAAAATGCATGAAACTCATGTTTCCTTTACAATGTAAACGTGAACTATTTATAGTTCCAAGTATCGCCTGGGGTCGAAATTCGACCAACTTTTTGCTCGCCTATTTATAATTGTAGGGTTTGCCAGTGGCCGAAATTCGACCTTTTCACATAAATTCTATTTTGAGTTGATACAAAATTAATATCAAAAACAAATTTTCTGTATAAAATTTTCTGCAGTGCTTCTTCGCACTCTGAATCATTTAAAAAAAATTATCAAAATCGGTGTAGAAACACAAGAGAAAATGTTTCTGAACTCTTTAACCTATGCCTATTTATATATAGGTTATTATAATTTTTTTTTAGCGTTCCGCTTCATGTCCTCTCGAGAGTCAACGCGAAAACAAACTGTCTTCTTATGGCTGTCGCCAGCAACGAGATTCTTCAAAAGCTAACGGTTTCAATATTTGTGCATAATTACATATAAATAGTGTACTCATTCATGAACAATGTTCATTGAACATACATATGAGCGAACCGAGATCAAGTACATTGGCGTGAAGACGGCAGTGCTTTATAGACAGACTCATATGAGTACACTTAGCTCGGGAACAGAAGCACTGCCGGTTTTCATGTTTTTCTTTTGTCCTTTTCGTTGGCAATGCGTTGAAATGCGACACACATAATATGTTTTACTGTCGCTATCCAACAATTTCTTGTGAATTTTTTACAATTATTTTAGTACTCTCCGTAAATAAATTCTAGAAGACAGTGTTCGCGTTTAATAATTTTGTGCACGACAAATTTGTGAATGTAAGAATACACTCAATCCACGTATAATTAATTCGAGCTTATGTACTACATGCACAGGATCAGTGAACGCAAAATTAATGTGACTTCTTTATGAAAGTATACATAATTTATATTTTCAGTGTATATTAAAATTGGATTTTCAAGTATTTTAGCTTGTTTCAAACCATTTTTAATGGCATTTCATATCCGTTACGCGATGAAATAATTAACGAGAGTAACATGCACCAAAAATTTAGCATCGAGAGCGGTGGAATTATGCAGTATGGCGAGTAAAAAATTTTTTTTTACTTAACACACATACGTTATATGCTCAGATTATCAGAAAAAAATATATAATATTCGTTTTGGAAATTCAATAAAGCATAGAAAGTAACAAAGTTGGCTATTTTAAAAGTTTTGTCACATACGTTACACTTTCCTGTCACAACCGTTACATGCTCAGATTGTAAAAAATTAAATTTCAGGAATATGTTATTGTTTTAACCTTTTTTTATAAGTTGTTGAAATCTGTCGCATCCATTACACGTTCATATTCTTCAAAAAAGCAATTTAAGCTTAAATTACCATTCAAATCCCAGAAATATTCGTTATTAAGTTGAAATGTTAGCTTAAGTCAAACTTTACTATCATTGCAAAGTGAATGAACTATAGAAAGTTAAATATTAGATGCTTTTAAATGTTTTGTCACGTACGTTCCACATTTAAATCATATCCCATGCAAGTTCATTATGTAAAAATTATTAAATATATATTGAAAATGAGCTCTAAGCGCTCCTAGGTTTGTTTTCAACAGTTTTGATGATGATATCATCTTGACACAACATTATTACAACATTATCATAACAAAGAATTGATAGTGAACTGATTGTTAAACCAATATTTTTTCTATTAAAAAACCATTGAAATCAATTATATATGATAAGTTAAATTTTCATGTCACATACGTTACATTTTGATATCACGTTTTTTGCATTTTCATGTGGTGAAAAACTATGTATGCTATATTTGAAATGAATTGCATGCAGCTTAAGTTTATTTTCGTACCAGATTTAATGTTATGTAACATCCGTTACATGCACAAATTATTTACAAAAGCAATATAAACATATATGCAGCATTAAAAGTTTAGGAAATATAAAAGATACGAGTATAAAAGGTTACAAAATTATTACCTTTGTCACTTCGGTCTTATTAAAGAACATATAACATCCGTTCTATGCACAGCACTTTGGAAAGAACGCTGAGATGACTTCGTATGAAAAATTAATGTAGCAGATGATTAACAATATTTAATAAATTAAAATTTTTCAATATAAAGAAACTTTAGCATTAAAAGTGAATAAAATATTCTGTATGAATTATATAAAATTTTTTCGAATCAAGTTTGCTTAAATGTCACATCCACTGTATGCTCAGAACATAAGGAATAACAAAGAGATAACTCGTTTCAAAAAATTTGAAAAGCATGAAAAGTTACATTATTGGATGTTTTAAAATTTGTAACGTATGTTACATTATCTTGTCACATCCGTTGCATGTTTATATTGATAAAATTATAAAATATATATATATAAAAAATTAAGTGTTAACAATATACGGTAGTTTTGTTGCCACTTTATATGACATGTAACATCCGTTACATGTGCTGACATTTAGTAATTAAAGCGCAGAAAATATTCTCTTATACTATTCTATGGCAAGATTATTAGATATATCAACAAGATAACTCGTTTTCAAAATGATGTAATAGAACGATTTAATAGAAAGTAACAGTATGTGATGTTTTAAAATTTTTTGTCACGTACGTTACACTTGCTTGTCACATCCGTTGCATGTTCAAACTGCAGGAAATTGTTAATATACTGGAAATAAAGTGCTAACAATTTAAGGTCGCTTTATTAACAGTTTCAATAACATGTCACGGCTGTTACTCGCTCATAGTAGGTACTTACAAGATTAAAATAAGCATTAATTTAAAATTGCAAGTGAAAGAAATATTGTATGACAAGTATAAAAAAACTTAAGGTTATTCAACACTTCAGTCTAAATTGTAAGTCACATCCGTTATTTGGTCGAAATTATCGGAAAAACAAAGAGATTATTTATTTTTAAATTAAATAGAGTAGAAAAAGCCACAATATTGCTTGTTTTCAAATTTTTGTCGCGTACGTTACACTTGCATGTCACATCCGTAACATGCTCAAACCACTAGAAGCTTTGAAGGATGTGTATGATGCAAAAAGTGTAAAGTTTTAAGCCTACATTACAGCAGTTTTACTGAATTGTCACATATGTTACATATTATGTAGATATGACGACCAGATCATCAAAGATTAGATTTAGATCATTGATTTAGATCAGAGGTGCACATAAGAGCTTCGGGGAGCCCTCGGCTTTCACAGATAAGTCGTGTGTGCGAAGCTGCCGAACTTCTTCGACGATAGCATTGAATCAGTTAACGTTTGATATTCACGGAGTAAGCATCTTATGCGCAAATTGTTATGTTGAATTTTTGTCTTGTACACACATACTTAGACAAAAATGTTGCTTTGTGTTGGAAGCTCTGCCAACGCTGTGCATCACTGATTTAGATCATTGATCTAAAATTCTGATTCTGAAATTCTGAGAAAACTGTTTAAATTTTTATATTAGATGTTAAATTTAACCAAACAAGTTAATTTACTCAATTTTCTTTTGCTCACTTGCTTACTATCTCTTTTTCTCTTTCTCTTTCTCAACAGAATGCCAGTGCGACCCGAATGGCTCTACTGCGACAACTTGCGATAAACGCACCGGTCAATGCGCCTGCTTGCCCAACGTTACTGGTCGCCGCTGTGACAAATGCAAATCGGGTCACTGGAATCTCACACAATCGATTGGTTGCCACGACTGCAGCTGCGATGCGGCAGGTTCGCGCAGTCACGAATGCAATCCGTGGACCGGTCAGTGCGATTGCAAAATTGGTGTTGGAGGACAACGCTGCAATGAGTGCACCGATGGTTTCTTCGGCTTCTCCACCGATGGCTGTCAACGTTGCGCTCCCTGTGCGGGCGAGGGACAAGTTTGCGATACCATCAATGGACGCTGCATTTGCCCGAGTAATAGTCGTGGCATGGGTTGTGCGCACTGTGTCGCTGGCACCTGGGGCTGGCAGCAACGTTTGGGCTGTCGTGACTGCGACTGTGATCATGTGGGTTCGATTGGACAGGTGTGCGAGGCTTCGAGTGGGCAGTGTGTCTGCCGCGAGGGCTATGCGGGACGTCAGTGTAATGCCTGTGCTGTGGGCTACTTTGGCTATCCAGAATGTCGACGCTGCAGCTGTGATGCAGATGGTTCATTCATGCGTTCCGATGGTTTAATAGCTTGCGACAGTAACGGACAGTGTCCGTGCAAGGCCCTGGTGGTGGGTCTCAAGTGTGACACTTGCATGCAGTCTACATTCGGCCTATCCGCACTAAATCCGGAGGGTTGCACTCGTTGCTTCTGTTTCGGACGCTCAGCAGAATGTCAGCAGAGTGAATGGTCTTGGGGACACATACGTATGGCTGATGCGCGCAACTTAAGTGTGCAATATATGCGACCAGCAGAGGTGCCCAATACGGAATATGAATACATTGTTGTTGTGCAAATGGAGGGCACCGAGTTTTATCGCGAAGATGCTGAAATAAGTCAGATGAATGACTTGAATCTTATACCAAAGTCAACGGGAAATGTTTCTATCGGCGCCTATAGTGGATTTTATTATCCGCTATACTTTCAGCTGCCGCCTCAGTTCTATAGCGATCGCACCAGCAGCTATGGTGGTTATCTGTATTTTACGCTACTCACTGAAGGCGCACGTTCACCGCTGGATCGTAAAGTGCTGGCACATCATCCGCTGGTGCAGATTCATGCGCATGCTAAGCTTGTGCTGGACTTTTTCGAATACGAAGAACATGAATATTCGGTTAATATAACGTACAAGGTACCGTTGCATGAGTCGTACTGGAAATATCATCACAACGGACAGGATGTGGATCGTTCAACATTGATGGCGGCGCTACAGAACATAAAGCATATCTTCTTGCGTGGCTCTACATTTGGGGACTTCACACAAGTTGTGTAGGTTTTGTTTTTTTTTTCATAGAACTTTTGTGTAAAAAGTTAGCTCCGCCATTTTTGAAATATTATTACAAAAAGTTTGTACTGCCTTGTAACCGATGTGTGCTATCATGTGCCGTATTTGAAAAATTGCTCGGAAGCGTGTATGATATTTATAAGTTGGTGTTTTTAAGTAAAGATGGACTTGCATTTATTTTTTTCAGAATTTAGGAAGTTGTGCTGTTGTCTGCTCGACTTGTGCTGCAATGTTTCAAAAGAAGCTTTTTAAAATATGTTCAAAGATGTGCAAGTGACATATATGCTTGATTTTATATCTATTATGAACTCGAAAGTTGTGCTCGTTTTGCACTACAATGTGTAATAAAGTGATTTAGCAAAATGTTCAAAGATGCGCATGTTATGACAGCCTCACACAAGTAGTTGTCAGGAGATGGCATCTTTGAAACTGTTTAGCAACGTTTTTTTCTTTAGAATTTTCAACTTTCTTCTAATACGGATTGTAGCACAAGTTGAGCACATTCTAGCACAAGCTTCAAATTTAGATAAAATTTAGGCCTTGGTTATGATACTCATACAAACCGTGCCCTAAGAAAAAATTTGATTCCGCATTACAGCACATGTTAGCATACAACGAGCACATTGCAGCACATTTCTTTAAAATATTAAAAAAAAAGGCAGAGCTAAATTTTTATGCACTCAAAAATGTACTGATAGCTCAAAATGTTCTTCTTAAATTAAAATTTCTTAAACTTGTAGGCTCATGAATGTGCACATGGATTCTGCTATATATATATACGGCTCTACGAATATGATTGCCAAACCGATTGAGAAATGCAAGTGTCCAAAGCGTTTCGATGGCCTCTCTTGTCAAGATCCTGCGCGTGGTTTCTATCGTTGGCGCAATAGCAGTGAAATTGAGAGCGTTTTCATTGAGGATCTAATAGGACGTGCTGCGCCGTGTCATTGCAATGGTCGCAGTCAAGAGTGTGATCGCGAAACAGGAGTCTGCTTGGTAAGTTAGGCAAAACAAAAACAAAGAACATGTTCCAAATAGTTTCCTTCTAAATTTTTTTTGTTTTCCATAGCACTGTCGCGACAACTCTGGCGGCGATCATTGTGAGCAATGCGCGGAGGGTTATTTTGGCGATCCCAATATCAGCGGTTGCCAATCGTGTCCATGTCCAGAGACTAATCGTAACTTTGCCAAAGGTTGCACAGTCTGGCAGGGACAAGTTAGCTGCATTTGTAAGCCTGGCTATACCGGCCAGCTTTGTGAGCGTTGTCGTCCCGGCTACTTTGGTAATCCACTCGCCTATGCGAATAGCACCTGCCAGCCATGTAACTGCAATCCGGATGGCATTTCCCTCGACGGTTGTGATGAGCTAACCGGTCAATGTTATTGTCGTCCTGGTGTGGTGGGTCTCAAGTGCGGTACTTGCCTGACTGAGCGTTATCATCTGGAAGATCGACGCTGTAAACGTGAGTATATTCGAATAAGACTTCCACATGTTTTTTCTCAAACCATTCAATCATTTTTAACAGTGTGCGACAATTGTACTCTGCTGCTTTTGGACTATGTCGAACTTATTGGCAACAAGCTGCGTCGGGGTCTGCAACACTTAGATCTGACCGGTATTCCAGCACCTTATTTGAAAGTTGAGGACTATGAGAAGCGTTTCAATTATCTAAGTATTCATCTACATGACTACAACAATGCGCGCAAAATGCTTACAAGCTACGATGCCAACGGTTTGCTGAAGCTCGACTCGCATGCGGAGAATAACAAATTTCAATTCCGCAAAGCTCTGGCCACAGCTTTCAAGCGCCAACAAGCTATTAGCGTACTCGATACAGAGGCAGCAAAACTCTACATCGATTTTGGTGCTCTACGCGCCGATATTGTTGAGAGTATTTTCGCTCTGAGCAATTATGGCAAAGCTGAGCAACATTTGAGTCTGCCCATGGCTTTGGAACAGGCAAAATACTATCTCGATGCCATCAGGCAACATGAGGATTTCGTGAATAATATGCGCGCCACCTGGAACTGCGCTTGGGATCATTTTTATAATGCTGGCAATGCTTCCGATGCTGCTTACGATCAAAAAGCTCGTCTCGAAATGTTTTGGCGCGATTTGAATAGCACAAATTTTAGAGCTAGCGATATACGTCTCTATACGGAGCACACCTATGAGATGCTGCGCGAAATCGATGATGTTCAAGAGCATATAACGAACTTAAAAAGCTATCTGGTCGAGGATTATGGCAAGATCAATGAACTACACGAAGAGCTCAAGAAACATTTGAATCAGAGCTTAGTGCCGAACACAGACATTTTAATCGAGATGAATTTGGGTCAGCAGGCTCAGCTGAGCAGTGCCATTGAGACAATTATACGCTTGGGTGGAATACTTAATGCTACGCTGGCAGAACGTCAGGATGTGCAGCGAGAGGTGCACAAGCATTGGTTGCCGAAGGCTCAAAAGCATGCCTCGCGTCTAATGGAACGTTCTAATGAGTATGCACGGCAATTCCAGCCTACCAGAAATGGAGCTCGCATAGCCTTGCTGGCCAGGTAAGTTGCTCTTCACTTAAACTGTTTCCATCAAACTTATATTTATGCGTTTGCTCTTCCTCTCAATAATTTCCGCTAGTTCGGCGCACAAAAACATCTCTGATGCCATAGCTGCAGCGCGTCAGGCTTCTATGGAGGCCAAAGAACGCGTTTCAATGGCACAGCAAACTTTATATCCGTCCGACGGCAACTCTGTTATAGAACGTGCTAAAGTTTCTCTAAACCGTTCGAAGGTGTTGCAGAAAGATGCTCTACAGCAAATGCACAAATCAAATAGTAAGTTTCTTTCATATTCTGTGTGCCGTCTGGTTCATTAATTTTCATTATTTATATGCACCCAGTACTCAAACAACAAATAAAAACGCACGAAGACAAAGTTGACGAAATCAAATCAAAGATCATCGATGCCGGTTTGCGCACGAACAATGTCTCCATGCATTTGCAAGCACTCGGCAAGAGCACTGCACATAAAAATGCGCTCGAGAGTATTGAGCTTGCACACCGTGCCTCTGAGGAAATGCGTGCGGAGACGCGTAAAGCTTTTGGCATACAAGACGATCTGACACATCTGCGCGAAAAGTTTGCAATACTAGAGCCTGATTGGGAAATCAAACTGGGCATGGCTGAGGAGAATATTTCCCTAACCAAAACTAATATACGTTTGGCAAATATCACGCTTACCTATATCGAAGAACAAACCAGCAAGTCGCAAGCCAAGTTCGATGATTGGAACAATACCATGTCAACGCAGCTGCAGGAATTACGCGATAAAATAGCAAAAGCCAAGCATGCCGCCGAAGGGGTAAGTTTTTTTTAACTATGTATTTAGAAGCAACCAAATTCGAAATCTCTTTCGCTGCTTTTCTACGTAGATCAAAGTCTCGCTGGAGTCACAGGGCCCTAAATGTGTGCGCACCTATTTGCCCACCTCGTATGGCCTCTCCACATCGAACTCTGTAAAGCTGAGCTTCGCTCTCAGCAATCGCAACGGCAATTCGCCTTTGATCTACATTCAAGGCACAGATGGACGTTATATATCATTGGAACTCTATAAACGCCGTGTGCGCCTGGTTTGGTATCTAGGTGGCACTACAGAAATTCTAACACATCCACTTGAAGTACAGACTCGTGATCCGAAGTATGATGATGCCTGGTATCATGTTGAGGCAAATCGTACACTCAACATTGGCAGCTTACTCGTACGACGCATGAACAATTATGGCTCTTTGACGCACTCCTTACCAGTTTCGGCCAATACGAATCTTGAGTTTACGCGTTTCTTTCAGACAAGTGTTGAACGCATCTATTTAGGCGGCTATCCGGAAGAGCGTCATGCTTCGGCTGCCAATAGCTTACAGCTAAATCCTGGCCTTAATGTTGTTGTTCACAATGTGGAGATTGATAGCAAACCTATGGGTATTTGGAATTTTGTCAGCAGTGAGGGACGTTGTGGTGGCGCTATGGTTGGTGCTCAAGAATCTACGTCTGCCTCAATAGCACGTCACTTTAATGGCTTGGGCTATGCGGAGGTGAAAAAATCACGTCCCAGACCGTATCGTAAGAATCTGTTTGCACTACAAATGACCTTCAAGACACTGGATGAGAATGCACTGTTGTTCCTGGCGGTAGATGACAAAAATGTGAGTACATTAAATTAACCATTATCTTTTGAAATTCTAAACGCACGGAATTCTGGAAGAACATGCACTCAAAAGGATTTTTTACAAAGAAACTGATGTATTGGTTATGGCGACAGTTTAAGGTTCATAAAATTCAATAGAAAAGAAATCAATCCGTGTTTAAAAATCGTTTCGAATATTTACCCTCTTTAAAATTTATCTCTTCCTCTCCCTTTTTTCTGTCTCTCTCTCTTCTTAGAACCGCTCTGTCTCAGTCACTCTCAGCCGTGGTCGCATCATGTTCCGCATTGATTATGGCGATGAATTTAAGCTGGAAATCAATACGACGAACAAGTATAACAGCGGGCGTTGGGTTAAAATTGAAGCTGCACGTGAATTTGTGCCCAAACGAGGCACTGAGAATGGTATACTGCGTGTAAATAATGAACGTGCCATAACCGGTTCACCAACGGTGCCCATTAAGAGTCACATGCTGCCGGATTTATCGAAACCAGTGTACTATCTGGGTGGAGTGCCACCAGGTAAGTGTGAACGTAACTTTTTTCATCAGTTAACTTAATTTTAATTATGTTTGTGTCTACTTAGGTTTTACCTCGGGTACCACAAAAGCACCTGGCGCCGATAATCCATTCCTGGGCTGCATGATGGATGTACAAGTTAATGGTGAAACATACGATCCGCTAGAAAGTTCTTCCTTCTATGGTGTGGAACCATCCTGCAAGGATATGATAACAAAGTACGTTTTTGATGCTCATCTTATTAAAAACTATTTTTAACTATTTGTATTTTATATAGAGCGGGTTTCTCAGGCAATGGTTATATGGAGCTTCCCTCTCAGTCCTTACGCAAACGCTCCAATGCCGGCTTCGTCTTCCGCACGCTACAATTAGATTGCCTACTTCTGCTCTCTGCTTATCCGCCAGAGGTTGAAGATGATTACGATTCCAAAGATATTAAGGGTAACTATTCGATAAGCCTGCTAGATGGTCATCTACATGTCTGGATTAATTCGGGACGCAGTTTTTTGAAAATGTACTCAAATGTTTCGCTCAACGATGGCGAATTTCATGTGGTTAACCTTATTAAAAATGGACGCAAATTTGAGCTTATGATTGATGATGAGCTACAGGATACGCGCAGCCTGTCGGGCTCACCTACTTTGGTCAGCATGCCACGAGATGCAGGCGGCTTATATATTGGAGGTGCGCCACCACATCGTGACTACACGCCGCTGGCGCCTACTTTCATACAACTCGAGGGTGGTGTACGCGATGTAGTCTTCAATAATCGCACCATCAACTTTAATCAAGCGCTGACTTTTTCAAATGTGCAGATAGGCCGCAATGGTCCGCCAATGGGCAGCTTTAATGGCATGTTTGATGTTTATTTGAAAACAGAACCAATGATTGGCAAGAGCTTTACGGCGGCACCAGCAGGATGTCAGCGGGTAAGTTGAAAAAGAGCCAAAATCATACAATAAGAAGAGCTCCAAAATTTTAAAAGAGCCATTTTAGCATATGCTGGCACGCCAAAAAAAGCTCTTAAAATTTTTGAGGTCTTCTTATTGTATGTTTTTGAGGAAAACTTTCAAATATTAATAAATAAAGATCAATATTCACGTTAAACCAACAACTAGGGAATTATTTTATAAAAGTTTCTTAAATCAAGACAAAAGCTTTAAGATCCACAATTCATAAGTTCCCTCAGTCACTCTTTCAAAGTTTTCGACAACTCAACATAAGCTTTAATTCTTAAGTTGCTCCAGGGTAGAACGAACAAGATAACTGCAGGGCTATCAATCCTCTCTCTCTCTCAGAGTCAGAATTGTCAAAATCAATAGAAATTATTTGACGTTTCGTTTTGTCGCTCTCTTTCATTCAGTATTTTTTGCCAATTCTGACTTTTGGCTCTCAGCCTTGCAGCTAACTTGATTGTTATACAATGAGTTGCTCATTTTATAAAAGCTCTTTCGAGCTTTTCTTAAATTTTTCTTATTCTCTATACTTGCACATAATAAAAATTTCCATTCTGTTTGTTTTTCTTATTTTGTAGGACTTTAGTTGTTAAGAGTGAGTTCGAGGAAAAGCTTTAAACTTTCATTGAAAGCTGACACTTTTTCTAACGCATAGCTACTAAAAATTTAAGCACAATATAACTTTGTTGGGCGCCTGTGGTGGATACACTTAACTGCATCGCAATTTCATATTTTTTCGTGGCAATATTTATAACATAACTTTAATTTATTTTAAGTTTTAACAAAGCTTATTTAAAGCTCTTGACGATTTTAAATTACCATTTTTTAAACGCACTCTCTTCACTTCACTTCATGTTCATATTCTTACACCTAAACAAAAACTTATTTCATATTTTTGGTTGTGGTCTTTGATAAGCAAAAAGCAAAAGAACAAACCACTTTTTTGTACATATTTTTCTATATATACACAAAAAATAAACATAAATAGTTTTAAGGCAAAATCATTTAATGTTCACTCAAAACTAATTAATTTTTTCATCACATTTTCACCTCTTATACCTTCATTCACATAGCTTTTTTTCACATGTCTGTTTGAGCTTTTTTTTTAAACTAAATTTATGGTATAATTTGTTTGTTTAAAAAAATTTGTTAATATTAATTTTTCATAAAAATAAAACCAAAAATCATTTATTTAATAAAGCACAATTTTTAACAAAAAATTCATCCAAAAGTGTTTTATTTCATATCTTAACTATAAATTTTTCGGCACTAACAAGAAATTTTTCTATGTAAGCTTATAAAAATAATTAAGAGCTATTGACAAAACTATAGAAAAGCTTAAACTAACACAGTATTGGGCGGTGGATTAAGGTAAAAGTTGGTTGAAAGTTAAAAAAATCTCGAGTTACATAATTTAAAAATGGGTCGCATGGAAATGATTTTAAAGATATTGATAAAGGAACTAAAAATTAAGGATTTTAGCAAAATATTTTGAAGACATATTAAGAAATAAGTATTGCTCCTTAGAAAATTTTTTTTCCATTGCTTTAATTAATGTAGTTACTTTCATTCCTCTTAACAGTCCAGACCAGAAACATATAGATAATAAGAAGATATCTTAGATGTTAAAGATCTTATTATTATTATTTTTTGTGAGAGTCTAGCTGGCACACTGGCTTAAAAGCTAAACCTGCCGAGGTTTTAAGCCTTTTAGTTCGCTTTTACTCCCCGTCTCAATTCGCCATATTTCTCTTTATGCAGCTAAAGCAGTTTCACTTCAAAAACTTACGGACTCAAACCATTGTGGACTAGTTTGTTAGGTATTTTACTTCGTTAGGTATGTTAATTTGGGTCAAACCATTATTTGAGAAGTTTATTCTAGTTCGTTCGTGATTTATCCAACTATTCTACTGAGTTCAGAGCATTTTTTCGAATTGCGTAAAGTCGATATTTTTCTCCGTTTAATTCGCCGTATTGCTATAAGCGCGGCAAATGCGGTTTTAATTTAAAAAGCTTAAACTTTCGAACACCTCCTAATCACTTATGAATCCACTTCGTTTCATAAGGATATTACATCGGTGTTATTCCCCGTTTAATTCGCCGAATTGTTATATTTACACGAGTAAAGAAGTTTCACTTCAAAAAAGTCGTTTATCGTGACCAACAAGCACCGTGTGACACCAAATGACTATTTGATAGCACGGGACAGTGAGAGATCTTTCACATGCCGTTCAGCGCCTAAGACGTTCCGAGAACCCACATGTGTCATATTGTCACCAGGCTCAGCATATTGACGTCAGTGGTACAACTTTACGGCTAATTTTGATGAATGATTAACTTATTTTTTCATATAAAGTGCAATGTACTCAAAGTATGTTGCCGGCAGATTCTTCAAATCACTTGGAGTACGGCGAAATAGTAGCTCGAATGACTACTGAACCTGATAACCCTGAACCTGATTTTTTTAAGCAAATTTTGATTTTGATTTTTTGACAAATACAATACACTCTTGGATTAATGGAACTAAGTAAGACATTGAACCAAATATTTGGCTTGTATGCGCAGAGCTAAACCTTCTTGTCCAATGCCCGTCCCAATTTTCTAGTAAAAGGGCATAACCAAATGGTGATTCGATTCTCAGTTTCAATATTCTGTGACTTTAACTTCCATAGCTATTCTGTATCGCAATATTGGCTAGTATGGGTGTAGCCACGCCCAGTTTTTCAAAGTCCGTACCAGTTTTCCCGTATAAAGACTTGGCCAGTTAATTACTGTATGATGAGTATTATTATTATTATGGGATATTTTGTTCCAAAGCTATTCCAAATCAAAACATTTTAATTGTATGGGCGGTGCCACACCTTCCTGTTCAAAGTATGCGTGCTTTTGTCAGTGAAAGGAAATGAACGAGTTTAATTGATGTGTATTTATAGTTCGGTAATTTTGGCAGCTGAAAAAGTGTTACGCCCCTCTTATAACACCGATTAAATGTTCCGATCCGTGGAATGGCACTTATAAATTGATGTTGAATGGCAAATTCTAAGGCTGTGCGACTTTTCGATTCAGACAAATTTTAAAATTCCAAAGCCATTCAATATCAAAATTTTTGTGGCTGATTTCGTCGATTCTGGTGTGAAACATGGATCCACCACTAATCTATGTTTTGCCCGTGATCACTATTTTGCACCAAAATCAGTCGGATATTGTTAAAAAATGTCCAAACATTGAATGTTTCCAATATTTTATACATAATACCATAGTACCGTTATTTTCTAGCCTTTAAAATAAAAATAAATAAATTGGTTGCAAATTACGGGCAACGAAGGGAAACAGACGCTTTTTCCACTTATTTTTATGTATATAAAGATAATGGAAATGGGATACTTGATGGTACTGATTCTGTCGTTGGAATTTTTTTTTCTTTTGTCTCTTGAGACAGAAGTCTATGATTCCGTGACCAAAAGGTTCGAACGGGTTTTTTTTATTTTTATACCACACAGGACATTTGATGAATTTAACACGTTTTATTACAAATGAGGACATCAATTAGGAAATGTTAAATGTAGGACCAGGACTTAGCTGGAATTCAAACCGGGAACCAATAGTTTGGTAGTCAAGCACGCTTCCATTCGACTACCGACGCCAATAATTACAATTTTTTCAGTCTAGTAGACTCCTTTGACAACAGTCAATGATTGTATGGCCAACAAATTTCATTCATAGATTTAATTTTTTGATATATGTGGGCACATTTGTCAGAATCCTATGAACTTACAACCCCCAACAGTTCCAAGACCCAGAGCATTTTATTATGAACTTTAAGGAGTCAAGAGAAACAAAAAAAGTCTTAAAACCGTAGATTTCTCTTCAAGAAGTTCACAAGTCCAATAACTGTCGCAGTAATAAAACTTAATCCATAAGAAACTAATGGTTGAACCAATTGATCAATTTATTTAGTTCACAGAACCCACAAAATTTCTAATCGCCTAACTAATTTCATGGATAATCCAAGTGGATAGATCCTATTCGATTGAGAATCTTTAATGTGAGACTTAGAAATCCAAAGAGTTTCAGTGAACCAATATATTTCACTTTTAGCCGTGTAGAACCCATTTATAATGGAGTTCTATATTTTTGTTCTAAAAGCCTACAGAATCAGGACATTTTAGTTTACGTCCATGTTGGATAAGTGCTCTTCAAAATTGATCCGGCTTGTGTATGAGAAACTATTAATCTCCGGAAATTTAACTAAAGCTCAAAACTACAGAATTTAGAAAATTAAAAAAAATTAAACTGAGGAATCGAAAATAAGTACATGCTTGTACCCAAAAACATATCAAAAAAAGACCTACAAAATAGTAATTGAGCTTACTTTCACGTGCCAGCGAGAGGTGAAACATGCTCCGTTCTTTAGTATGGAACGAGGAGCGAAAGTATGTTTCCTTCAGAAACAAAGCTTTTTTTACTTCTCTTTACCACGTGAAATTAAGCTAAATTGATATTTTGGAGTTATTATTATAAAATTTTTTTACTTGTACCAACCTTTGGTATAGCTTGTGCCAAAACAATTACCGAATTTTGTGTGCATTTTGAGGTCCCAACAAATTTTAATTTTTCCGAAAATTACAAAAATTTAAAAACTACTTATTGACACTTCGGTCATCCTGAATCAATGCTTTCAAAACACACTGACCCTCAAATTACAATTTTTTAAAGCATAGTCAAAAGCATAAATCATAGTTAAATTTCGAATCGCCACCTGTTTTGGTACAAGCTATATTTGCATGTTCACAAGCGATAATCGCCTAACTCCGAACTCAATATTGCTTTAAAGTTTTTAATGACTTAAAAGATGCTCCGGATTTTGTGTGTATATTGATATTGATATTGATCAAGACGCGTGGGACATCAATAAGTCAAACTGCATAAATAAGTCAATTCCGTATTAAGGCGACTTAGGCTTATGACCACAGATTTAATAGTACCGTCCAAAGTACCAACATGTCGGACAATAAGTTTTATTTTTTACCCTAGTAAAAAAATTCAAATTCTTGGAACGCAAGAAATTGAAAAACGTTTATATGAGATCATAAAACAGAGACGTTTCAAAATCATAAAGTGTGTAATTCATATTAAAATCTCTCATTCATAGCATGAGATGATTCATGATAAGTAGTATTAACAAGGTAGTTGCAGTATTATCAATCCTCTCTCTCTCTCAGAATGGTCCAAATCAATAGAAATTATTTGATGTCTCTTTTTGTCGATCTTTTTGATTCAGTATTTTTTTCTTTTTTTGACAATTTTAACTTTCTGCTCTCAGCCTTACGGTTACTTTATTTCTTATACTATGAGCTGATTTTTTTCAGTAAAATCGCACCAAATTACACTTTTTACTACTGTCCTCTCTTATTCTCTACTCCTCCTTTACTTATGCTCTCCTTGTTAACACATTGCTCACACAGGTCGGCAGCTATTCTTACGAGCCGAACGCCTTCAAATTCGGCGACGAACCCTTCAGCTATGCCCTACTACAGACGCCTGCCCGTAACTTTTGGCAGCGTAACTTCAACATTGAATTCGACTTCCGTTCATTCTATCCGAACGGACTGATCTTCCTGGCTCCGGGCATCAAAGAGAAACACAAACACTATCTAACGCTGCTGCTGAAAGACGGTCAGCTGTTGCTGATTGTACGCGGACGTCGACGTGAAGAGTTGCAGCTAACAGCCAAGCTAAATGATGGCGAATGGCATCATGTGCGCATCTTCTGCCAAGAACGTAAGATAACCATGTCTGTGGAGATTGGCAGCACAGATCAAAAGACTTCGGCGCAGATGAAAGTGCCCAAGAAGGTGGCCACATCGAATGTGCTATACGTGGGTGGCATGCCAGAAATAACCATAAAATTACCCGCTGAGCTGTTAGCCAAGCTGGAGCCCTTCAAAGGCTGCCTGCGTCGCATGAGCATCAATGGTACTATGCAGGATCTGGCGCGGCCGGGCAAGCATCAACATGTCGGACAATGTTTTCCGCAAGTAGAGCGTGGCTCTTACTTTCCGGGCGATGCTTATGCGGTGTACAGTAAGTTTAGACAGAAAACAATATTAAGAAATTACTTGCCCAAAACCTTATTAAATTTAATTTTTTAATTTATAACTTAGAAAAAAATTTCCATGTGGGTAAGTATTTAGAGTTTGAATTGGAGTTTCGCACTTCCGAGCTGTCGGGCATCATTTTGAGCGTCTCCGAACCAAATGGCTTTCCTGCTTTGGCCTTAGAGGTGAACAATGGCAATGTAAGCTTTAAGTTTGATCTTTAAATTTAGTAAAAAAAAAAAATTATGTATTATTAATAATTAAATTGAAAATTCATAATATTTTTTTTTCTCCTCTCTGCAGATAATACTCTCTTGCGATCTTGGCGATGGTATTCCGTTTCGCGTTCAATCTTTGCTGCCCTCAAAGTATGCTCTGTGCGACAATAAATGGCATAATATTTCAGCGCTTTACGATTACGAGCAGATAGCTTTGCGCATTGATCAAATGCCGCCCACGATAGGCGTGGCACAACAGAGCGTTGCTGGACGTGTGCAGACAAAGTCGCCGCTGTTCATAGGCGGCATACCAGGTGAGCTAAGACTGTTGGAAGAGAAAATAATTTAAAGAGCTGAGTTTTGCTGGCACAAAACACTTGTTTTGTGTCATGATAGAATTAACAAGGTAGAAGTTGTCAAGTATGGGATAAAGAAGAGAGCGCTCAAAAACACCTATGCAAAATTTGACAACTTATGTTAACCGATCGTAAAAAACACCAGCTGTCACTATTACCTTATTAGTTCTATCATTGTTTTGTGTATTTCACAGAATGACTGGTATTGTAATAATCCCTCATGGATGAATTAATGGATTTTAATTTACATTAAAAATTCAAATTGCAAAATATTTTCTTAGCCTAAAGCAACTTTTTTCTGAATACATCAAAAACTTATTTCTTCCAAAATGTATGAAATATTTGTTTTGCCATTAACTATTCAATTATGCAATTTTTGAATGGTTAATGGAATATTTTTAATATTTATTTTATTATTATATGTTTCAATATAAACTTAAATTGCTTAGGCATAATAATTTCCGAATTTTGTCTCCCGATGCAAGTGAAGTAAGTAAGCGACTTCAATCACCCAAAATTCTTGTGTTTATTAGTACGTACTGTACTTGTCTCAAAAAAGCACATTACGTATACGTAAGTGTGTGCACAAACCCATATCACATTTTTATTTCGTAATTTAGGAATGCTATTGAATAGGGTGTTTCTTGTTTTTTATTTGTTCGGTGAAATTTTTTACTATTCCAGAGATGCTTACAATTTTTATTTATTCAAACGGGTAAAAAATAAATTTGTGCCAAATAAAATTGCAAGCATGTTCAAAGATCGACATCAATTACGTCCGATTTGAACCTTTTGTTTTTAATAAAGTCAATTTAAATTTTATAAAGAATGAAACTAACACCGTTTAATGCTCTTCTTCATTGCCTTTCTTATTTCAAATCGATCGGATAAGATCGGCATTTAACACCGTCCCATATAAGTAAGTGCTCAAATTCTGAAAACAATTTTTAACTGTCAAATTAGTTCGAAATATTTCACAAAACACATTTTTGATATGTTTTAACCAATTGACGACCATTTTTTAAAAGAAGTAATATGAATCTTAAGTTTATTCCACTAAACTCGCTTAAATTTATTTATCAGATTCGAATAATTTTATTTATGATGCTAGCATATTGGTTCATTGGTGACCCAAATATAACGAACGGAACAACAATAATTTAAACAACAATTTTAATATGTTTTCAAAGTTTTTGTTCTATCTGAAGTAACACACTTTGAAAAATTTGAACACCAAACGGTGTTCAAATTTTCCAGCACCATAAGATGTGAATTAAATCCGATTGAGTGGAGTTCAAAAATTTACCCAAGAATTAGCTATATTTTAATGCACCAAACGATGTTTAAATTTTTATCCTATCGGAGTTCAAAACTGATACATAAAGGAAAATTTGACAACTTCTCAAAATATTCAAATTATCCAATTTTGGTTATAAATTATATTTAAAATCCAAATGGAAAGCTAAAATTTTTAAATCAGGTGAATCGCAATTCGTCAACACCTATCTTACTTACCTATCGGTGTTTAAAAAATTAATACCCGGTCGGTATTCAAAATTTTGAAAAATTTTTATGCATCATTGGTCACTATGAACCAACATGGTCACTTAATTGTTCATAAATTTTATGTGTGTTTTTATTATCTCACAACTTTTAACATTAGTGTGATATGTAACAAAATTAATACAAGCTAATTCGTTTCTGAATGAATTTAATTTAATTTAAATGTAGAAATCTTAAAATAAATATAATGACAATAAAACTATACAGTAATCCCCGTTTAATTGTATCGCACTTAATTGATTTCCCTGCTTAATTGACCGAAAAATGTGTCAATCTTACGCTTCCATATGAAATGTATAGTGTAATTCCCGTTTTATTAATTCCCGCTTTATTGAATTTCCCGGTTATATGCACAACAAAAATTTGGATCTTTTAGTTAAATCAATATAAAAAATCCCGCTTAGTTGTCCCCCAAAAAATTACATCATTTTTATAATGTTTAACGAAACTTTAACTGGTAATAATTTAAACAGCTGTTTTTGGCAATACATATTTGTGCTGACAAGTGTTTCGACTTTAGCCTTTAACGGGACTTCATTGATTGTGACGTCGACAAACAACGCTATGGATAATTAACCAACTTGGAAATCGCAGAGAGCGTTCTTACAGATTCATCTCGGATGAGACTGATGCGGAGAAGGAGGAAGTCTTAAATAAACCCATCCACCGAAAGAACTGCTGGGAGCAGTTGAACTTTTTCAACAACATTTTCTCACCGAAAATTCATTTAGGCACGACAAATATCAAACAACAATAACGAACTTCTTGGAAAATTTTAAGTTTAAAATTATTTAAGTAAAGATTTGGGAAAACATATAAACTACGTATATTTTCTTCTTATAAATACTTTTGGTTTTCTTTCCAAAAAAGTGGTTTTGCATAATTGAACGAAAAGTGCAGTTAAACGGGTTATTTTTTATTGAGCAATTGTTCAATTAAGCGGGATTTCGTTAATTGAATTTCCCGTTTATTTGAACAAACGTGTGAACATTTTTGCTTGTGCAATTAAGCGGGGATTACTGTTTTTACATATTTTCTTTTTTGGATATCTTGATTTCAATTCCAGAAGTAAAAAATATAGTCACATTTTTAAACTTTGTTTTTAACTGATAAGAAAATTAAATATAGAATTTGAAATAAATTTATTCGGTCTTATTCATAAAATGTCTTAAAGTAGCTTTAACATGTTCATCAGTTTTTTTTATACATTTTTTTAAATCTTAATCATTTATTAAGCAAAATGAAAATGTTCATTAGTTAAAAAGCTTTTTAGAGTTAAAATGCTTTCTTGACATTCAGTCACAAAAATTTTGTTATCTATGTTTTGCTCAGAAAAAAAATGTCACTTATTATTTTTATTTTCAAAATTTTGAAATTTTTTGCCATGCTTTCATATTTTTTTTTTTAATATTTTTAAGTATTTTGACAATATTTGTACTCAGGTGAGAGTAAAAATTTTAAAATTGCTTTATCGAGGTCGATTTTTCGACCACTAACGTTAAAATTAATTTATGGAAAAAATATTAAAAAATATTACCTGTTCATGTAAAATGGAAAATTTGGAAATTTATATTTATTTTCTGAATTTCCATTTAATCAAATTATATCTTTTCAGAAAGAATTTGAAAATATTTTTAATATTTTTTTCAGAAATTAGTTTTAAAGTCAGTGGTCGGGAAATCTAACAGCGGACTAAAATGGGTTAAAGGTTATTCATTTATGAAACCTTTATAAGATGTTTTTATAGTTATTAGACGTTTATTTTGATATTTTAAAAAAAAAGATTGATAACTCACAAAGTAATCACTGCTAACATTTCCTCTTTTAAGTTTTTATTACTTTGACTACCCAAGTTTTATGAAATAATTTTTATTGAACACTGAAATATTACACTTTTATTTAACTTACAAGTATGGTTAAATTTGGATTCTCATTTGTGTAAAATAATGTGTTGTCTTATATTATTAAAACATAGACACTTTAAAAACTTATTTTTATTTTTACATAAATAATTGATGGCTTAAGTCTTCATACTTTTTATTCTTAAATCTTTAATCTATTTCTTACAAGAGCAAGAAAAATTTACCTACTTTTCTCAATTTCTAGACAGCACATTTGAATGAAACTTATATTATGATGGAGAAGGTTTCCAACATTTTAAGAGAGAAATACATTTTTTGAGAAAAAACTCGCTCTTTGATATGAATATGAAATTTAGTTGAGCTTCTTAGTTGATCGAATTTGAGTATTTCTCAAAAATAAAAAATTTCTTCAAAAAAATTAAGTTTTATGCATTCAGCAGTTATCAAATTTGGACTTTCCATTATAATATTTTTGGCGAATTTGAGTGGTTTTCCAATTTTTTTAATTATTTATAAAAAGTTTGTTAAATTTTCTCTCAAATGTGATAACTATAAGAGTGAAGCTCTAACCAAAAGTATTTTTAAAGAATTTTCTTAATATTGTCGTTAGTTATTTAGCGTTTATTTCAACTAAATGCCATGACCGAAAAGATACTGTCTCAAATTGAATTTTCTGATTTGGGGAACCGATATATCTGCCGTGTTTATTATTATTTTTTTTATTATTATTTACATTAAAAATAATTGAGTTCAATGAGAGTAGCTTGAAATTAATATTTAATAACATGACTTTGCCTTTCTCTTTTTTTCAAATTTCAGATATTGCACCCAGTGGTGCGCTATTAACGCGTGAGAACTTCAAAGGCTGCATACGTAACGTTTCAATACGTAACGAAAGACGTGACTGGATCGATATGGATGAACTGCACAACGTGTTGCTAAGCGAGTGTTTAGTAGTTAATTAAATGGAAACTCAAACGAAAATTCAACAAACTCATATAAACGACAACGTTTAGGACTCTCTGCAAACAAAAGTGGAACAGAGCAAGCCGTAACAAATTGAAAAGTTTTCAATTGAAAAACTTTTCCTAACGCGTTGAAATATATGAAATCAAAACACTGCCATAAACTACGCTTATTTAAGTTGTTATCACAAGAGAAACGTCGCAAAGCTTTCATTAAAGCTTTGTTTTTATAAACAAACTTGACTTTTTCAGTTTTAATACTTTTTGTGTTAAGTAAAGAACAAAAACCAGTGACTGCATTTTTTAATTTTTTTTAATTTTTTCTCCAAAAATTTCATTATTTTTTACCCAAATATAAAGAACTTTTTAAATTATAAGTAACAGTAGCTAAAAATCTCGAAACCAACAAGCAAAAATGCAATAGTTTTAAAAATGAGGCTTTATTTATTTTAATATAAATCATTTTATATATTATTGAAAATTTTTCATAATCTTTTCTTATTTTGTTTAAGTATTAAAAATGCCTTCTTACTCATTCTAAAAACAAACAAAAAAATATATTCAACTCAATGACGACATTTTTATATAGTATCACTCTAGAAGAATCTCCAATGAATTTTTGTATAGTTAAAAATCTGCTTAATTCTGATGATAAAGTATTTTATTTTTCTTATTCGTAAGCTTTCAAAAAAAAATCACAACATTCATTTGTACATAGCAAGCATTACTTTTAGTTAACTTTTTAATTTTAAAATTATACATAAGTAATATAAACTTTATACTATTTAAGCACATATTTTTATATAAGTTATGTCTAAGTTTAAATGTTATTTTAACCAAATAAGCGAATTTTTAAATATTAAGCAGCAAACAAAGCCAATTTTTACAAAAAAAAAAAAAAAACAAAATAAAATCAACAAAAATATTTATTTTATTTTTAAGCATATAAATAAAAATATTTATAATTACAAACATAAATGTTTTTCTATTAACACTTGATTTTTTTACGATTTAGCCTCGATTTTAAAATTTTTTTAACTTTAAGCAATTAAAGTTTAAATCCAACAATACCGTAATAATTGTCAGTGCTTACAAGGAACGAGTAGAATTGAAACAAGATTTTTGTTGCGTTATAAATTATTCCAGTACCCAGTGGCGTAGCTAGGTTTGAAGATTAAGAAGATTTTTTTTTATACAATAAGTCGATGAATCTTACTACATATTTTCGAATCAACCTCTAAAAAAATGACATATTTTAGAAGAAATTAAAAAAAAACAAAACTATGCTATCCATGAATATTTGATAAAAGAAGTGAGAATCTAAAATTTTCAGAAACTTAAAGAATTTTTTCTGAATTGTTCCAATATTTTTGTCTCCGGGCTTATAAGTTATGAGAGACAAATGTACTAAAAGTAAACCACACAATATCAGTTTTAATATAAAAACTCTAGTTAGTTGAATATAGAAAACTTTGAAAAAATTACGAAAAATTTTGCATAATTGAAGAAAAAATAGGACCTGGAAGCAAAACGTTGACAAATTTTCCCTAGTGACCCTGAATAACTATTAATATAATTATTTTTTTTTTCGAAATCAACCCCCATTTTCTATATAAAATTTAAATTCATTTATAAACATTTTTCATAATTTTTATCAATTTCTTTATAGTACACTGAGGAAAAAATGTGTTAAAATTAAATAAAAGTGTGTTCATATCTAACGAATTTGTTTTTGAAATAGAGCTTGAAATAAATTCAAAAAAATTAAACAGAGCTGTTTTTAAAGTTAAATTCAAAACAAAAGTTTTTGTTTTTAAAACAATGTTTTTTCTATGAAAACCAAATTTAAAACAAACATTTTAAAATTAAAAACTCATGTTTTAAAGCATATTTTTTTTCGATGCCATTTTATTAACTTTTCCGAGTTTTAGCACCAGATTCACAACCAGCTACCCCCGGGACCTTCCGAATACCAAATGTAAACTTAATTCGATGAAGTTTGCATTTGAAATATTTTAATATTTAATTAATTAGTTTTTATTTTATCATATGTTCGATATTTGTCAAACCAATTCAAAAAATTCAAAAATTGTCATTGAATTCAAATGTTTGTTTGTTTTTTCAAAAAAATAAAAAGAGAAAAATAAAAAAAGAAAGGAGTTTATAGGTAGGTGAAAATTAAACACACTTGTTTTAAATATTGTTTTGTAGAAAAACAAAGGCGTTAAATTTCTATTCTAATATTTTTTGTTTAATTTTTAAGTATGTTTTTTTTCTCAGTGTATCTATATTAATCTCC
Source organism: Tetanocera ferruginea (assembly GCA_958299015.1). Taxonomy (NCBI): domain Eukaryota; kingdom Metazoa; phylum Arthropoda; class Insecta; order Diptera; family Sciomyzidae; genus Tetanocera; species Tetanocera ferruginea. The sequence continues at coordinate 11,322,613 of OY282641.1, read as the reverse complement.
GCTTGGACTTTTATAGACAAGATTGAGGTCTGTAACATTTGACTGCTTTATAAATATCACCATAAATACCACCATAAATATCTCAGTATCACAATATTACAGTGATACCAAATTGATGTCAGAAATTTTTTTTCATTCTCATTATCTACATAACTCCCAAAGCAAACTTGCCCAGGTTGAACAAGGTCAAGACTCATGAATGGCTCAAAAAGAGCTGACAATTCCAAGAAATCTGGTGTTTCTTCACATTCGTTGATTGAGAGCAAAATTTAATTTTAATTATTAGAATAATTTTTAAGGAACTATGCATCATATCTTCTATTAAAAACTGTATTTTTGTTAGTTTTTGTTGGTTGATTTTTGAACAGAACAATAATTATTTTAGCAAAATAAAGGAGTCGGAAAACCATCTTAGAGTTTTTAATGGACATCTTTAAAACAAAATAAAAAAAAAAACGTCAGAAGGCCATAAAATTGTCATTAAACGCCATTTATTTAATTTATATAAAAAACTTAATGAATTTAAATCAATTTAATTTTTTAGAAATTTTTTTAAGCAAGTTAAAAGTTTATAAATGATTTTTAAACTATTAGTTTTATGTAACAGTATACCCAAAACATATTACTATTCAAAATTATGTTCTAGCAGGTTAAAAGCTGTAAGTGAGGTTTGTTTCATGATATATAGTCTCAGAACTTAGTAATCACAAAATCATAAAGTATATTTTTATTTTTGAAATTTATGACATGAACATGTTTTTCTGAAAAGTTCTGGAGAAATGTATTGCTTACAAAACAAATGACGCCTCCATTCATCATACTCTGAAAATCATGCAGGTTTTCGAAACTTAATGGTTTTAGAAATGTCTACTCTGCTAGCAAGTTTGAACACTTCTTTTTAGTGCTTCAAGTTTGAAGTGCTTTTTTATAAAACTTAATGAAATATAAAAAAAAAGGTTTTTACATTTTTAATTTTGTACTCCATCTTAATATCTTGAAAATTTTAATATAATTTGTTTGAAAATTGCACCCCTAACCAATGAAAAATTACATATGGAATTGACTTGGGTTTTAGTGTGAGCGTTAATATTGAACAAAATTTAATATAAATTTTAAGTTTGTTTCAATAAAAACGAAGTCATGGTGATGGTAAAAAATATTTTCATTCACTTTTGCACCCTCTTGATATTCAAATATAAAACCGAAGTCATTGAGGTGTGTTCTTTTTATTAAAAAAATCAAAAATTATGTGGTAAAAAGTTCTTTTGCCAAATTTTACACCCCATTTTGGCGTGTACCCGGGGCGGACTGACCCCCCCCCGCCCCCCTTGCTACGCTACTGGAAGTACCTACATGATGTACACTACATCGTGTGCTCAAATTATCTTGCTGTCTGTTTGGCTTCGATGTACTGTTCTCGTTTGCATGAAATTTCGCTGACAAAATTGCATTTTTTGTTGCATGAAAATTCTAGCAAATATTTGAAAAATATTAGAAATTGCAAAATTTGATAAAGTCATGCATTACTTCTCAAAGTAGAGAAGAATAAATACATAAAAAGAAAAAATTAACGACAACGGTCATTTTCAACTTCAAAATAAATAAGAACTTCATTAAATTGTTGTAAAAAAATGTTGCAAAAGTAATGTTACGAGTGTATTCACACAGATGAACAGAATTCTACTTTGACGAACATGTTGTGAAAATTTCCACGAGCGTTTCACGGTTATCCCTTTTGGTATGAAGATTTGAGTGAAATTCCACATGAAACTGAACAGAGTACTAGACTTTATATGAAACGTTTGAACGTTTGAAAATATGCATCGTTATATAAATATCATGTATATCATCAACAGTTTTCTTCGCCTCGTGAAAAGTAGAAAATTTTTGACTCACGCCGTATTAGAATTAGTCCGATCGTTTAATCTGAAAGTGAAGAAATAATTTTTGTTTTCCAAAAATCAATTTTTGTGGGAAATATGGTAGTATGTCTTATCTACTTTTTTCAAAGACTTATTAGCAATGAAATGTGTTTCACCTGTGCACTTCACATACTTTGGAATAATTACCAGAAGAGGTTGAAGTTTTTATTAAAAATATTTTAAACTTCTCAACTTCAAAACTTTTTTGTGACTTATAAGAGACTTTTTATAAAATATTGTATGACCGAAAATAAGAAACAATTCTTTATCCTGCTCCAACTCGTGGCTATCTTTGCTCAAAAGTACGTGAAAGATAATCAAACATAATAAACCCGTGATCGATTTTATTTTTTTTTTTTGTTTGTTTGTGAAGAGAGTTATATTGAAGCGTTTTTCTTCCCAATCTTGCTTTGAATTGAAAATAAAAACAAGAAATGATGCAGGACGAGATCTGAGTGATATGTGGATCATTTGTTAAATCCAAAATAGATGTGTTCATTACACATATTTAAATCTACTGGGGGCACTAACCAATGCTTGTTCTGTTGGATGCATATATCAGTCCAATAAACAGCGCCTCTACTGAGCGCATCTATTGAGTAAAAGCATAAAAAAATATGATCCAACTCGTTTTTTTCGTAAAAGTTAAATCTAATCGGATCACATAACAAAAAAAAGTTATGAGTCAAATGAGCTAAGCCCGAAAAAACATATTTAATAAACTTTGCTTCAATCTAAGTGAACACTCAGTTTTTAAAATTTTTAAATCGGCAATTTTGAAACAAAGAAAAAAACAAACATTAAAAAATCAATCAATCAAATAAATAAAACTGTTAAGTAAGCATAGTAGACAACTTTGCAACCGACAAGAGTGCACTTAAAAGATGCGATTTCAACCAAGATAGTAAGAGGAGGAAGATTTCAATGCTTGGCTTCAATCAGTAGCTTGTGACGTTTGCAAGGCATTTTTCAGTGTAAACTCTATTTTATGTGGGAAAAACTGAAGTTAGTTGATAGAGTTCTGGACAAAAGCATTTCCAATAAACAAGTAAAATTAAAATCAGTCTTAGGCCCGTTAACTGATCTCAATTTTAAACAAAGTTTAGCTTAAACAAAGTTTTAAATGCCTTAACCTCAGTTTAAATTTTAACGCCGATCAAAAAATCTAAGTTAAACTTGGTGAGACAAATTTAAATTTAAACACAGAAATTCTAAGTTTAAAAAATTTAAACATAGATTTTGTCAAAAATTCTCTGAGAACATTGGAAATATTCTCAATAATAAACAAAAAATAAAAAAAATCATACTTCAAAAAATTCAAAACAAAAAACATATTTTAAGTTTTGAAAAAAAATATTCCAATAAAACTGACAATTTGCATTATTTTATTAAAAATTTTTGAAATATTTTGATCTTCTACGTCAAAGTTGTAGAATTTTTACTACAGTGTCGCTCAAATATGTTTTTTAATCTCAGCTTAAATTTTTAAACAGAGTTTAAGTAATCTGCCGATAAAAATGAGATAAGTTACGAAAATAATTTTAACTGAGTTTAAAATTTAAACTCTGTTTACGAAATCAGAGGTTAAGGAATTTAAACTTCGGAGATCAGTTAACGGGCCTTAAAATTTAACAAATTATTACCAGACAAGCACAAGACAACACAACACATTACTCATGTTGGAGCATGATATCGCCATAGATATTATTACCATGGATACGCCGTAGACGCTTGTTCTATTACTTGTAACATTACTCATGTAATTAATATTTTATATCTCATATTAAAATTGAAAATTGAAATTGAAATTGATTGATTAAAGATAGAAATTATAGAGATTTTCAATATTTTACAAGGGATTTCTTTCAGTTGTGTGTGGGAAAAACTAAACTCTACAAGAGCTCATCATACATGTGTGTATCTCAATATAAACCTTTATCTCTCCTTCACCTTGCATTAAAATTATTTTCAAATAAAAATGCACTTCCCATAAAATAGCACTCTAAAACGAACTTGTTTTTTGTTCAACTAAACTTTTTAATGTCGTATTCTTAACATAAAAATGCTCTTCAAATAGTTTGATACGTTTTGGTGCATTTCTGGTCAAGTTTCTTTGCTGATAAAAATATCTTCACTGTCACTGTAACTTATTGTGAATATTATGTATAACTGCATAAATCTTTCACAACCAGATGTCGCATAGATATGTTTTAAAAATTATTTTTGTTCGGCGTTTTGTTTTGATGAATTCACAGCTGATATGTTGATGTCATTTCTGGTGTTAAAAAAAGATATACAAAATTAGTTTAAAACTAGCAAATTTGATTTATATCAACTTCAATTGATAATTCGGCCGATCAATTGAACCAAAACTAGACAAAAAAAAAAAAAAATGAGTGATGAAGTGCGTTGGGTGGACTGAACCAGCAAGCTTTATATACTAACCTCCCATGTATTTATTTAATTAGATTGATGCTGAATTCCAACCCATAATTTCATTGAAAAATCCTGTGGAGGACTATACTCGGCTTATCAAACTTAAAAGGCAATGTAATGAATACGTTGAGGATGAACTACTGCAGGAAAACTATGCAAAAATCTCTGCGAAAATGCGCGAAGTTATCTGGACGCTCTTATTTGCCAATAACCCGGCAAAGGAAGATGATTTATGTAAAGCCGCAGAATGTTTGAAGCAGCATAAGAAGGATGCTTTATACTATGTTCCCTGGGATTACAATGATTGGATACCTTTGGTGCGCGATGAGTTGCTAAAGCGCAAAATGTTTGATTTTTGGCGCGAGCAAATGGTAAAACACGAATTGGGTCCCTGCTGGGCAAGAGATTCGGATTATTTCGATGATCTTGAAGATGAGAAACCCGCTGAATTTTATAAGTATGCCGGCTGTGTGGCGCCTTTTAGCAAAGAAGCTGAAGCAGCTCTAGGTCATGCACAGGAACAGCTTGATAAGTTGTCTTTGTAACACAAAAAGAAAATAATTTTCTTGATTAACTATAACATAAATAAATTTAATTTTATGTTTATAAAATAAATTATTATCAGGTATGTTCTGAAATTCGCGTGATTTAAAATCGATACTGGAATTACAAATCGTACGATTTGTACTTGGGTGTTCTGGAAATCGTACGATTTGGTTCCATTCTAAACTAACTTCGAAACAGCTGTTTCGCATTATTGTGAGTAGCTGCATCAAATTTCTATCAATTTCCTCTAAATAAGATTAATTCAGGCCCTTGAAATGAGTGCATTCTTCGTGTCTGCTTATTTATTATGTGAGAAAGTGCAACACAAGGAAGAACAAATTAAATCCTGTGGAAATTTCCGAATCAAATTGTTCCTTTCCAATCTGACCGGATCTATCTAAGTAAACAAATTAATTCATGTCAAAAAATACACAATTAAATATGGAATCAGTGTTCAGAATGTTGTTGAGTTCCAACCACAAAGACCGCCTTTTATAAAACGTTTGGCAAAAAAACTTTCTGGGGCAGAGTTCTTGTGTTTCACTAAAATTACATGTTTTGAAACTGTTGAAGAGTAGCTTTAACGAAATACTCACATATTTTTTTTATTGAATATTTAATTCCAAATATATTTAAATACCAATAATGCGATTTGAATTTCACAAACAAACAACTGACCGATATTAAATCGGTAGAAAACAGCCGAATCCGGTTTTTAGAACGGTATTTCGAACCGATTTTAAGTTCGTAAAAGTGAAACCGGAACGAAATATAGAACATGCCTGTATATTCTAGCCGTGGTACCTATTTGTGTACCCTGATTCAAGCAATTTCCATCACGGAATATTTAAGCTAAAGAGAATATTTGTTGACAATTTGCATTATGAGCACCAGAATCGAATTAATAATTTTCCACCCGGAATTGGAAAAAGGTGGTAGTTTCCGTTTTTGTGACAACGCTCAAGAATATTCTGCTAAATTTAAATTTAAATTTGTTTACCAACTGCCAATATTCATGAGATTAAAAAATTATATGCGCCATCTTATCTCTTTTAAA
>OY282641.1:10664557-10716452 GCA_958299015.1 Tetanocera ferruginea | reverse complement strand
AAATTACAAATTACAAATTACAAATTACAAATTACAAATTACAAATTACAAATTACAAATTACAAATTACAAATTACAAATTACAAATTACAAATTACAAATTACAAATTACAAATTACAAATTACAAATTACAAATTACAAATTACAAATTACAAATTACAAATTACAAATTACAAATTACAAATTACAAATTACAAATTACAAATTACAAATTACAAATTACAAATTACAAATTACAAATTACAAATTACAAATTACAAATTACAAATTACAAATTACAAATTACAAATTACAAATTACAAATTACAAATTACAAATTACAAATTACAAATTACAAATTACAAATTACAAATTACAAATTACAAATTACAAATTACAAATTACAAATTACAAATTACAAATTACAAATTACAAATTACAAATTACAAATTACAAATTACAAATTACAAATTACAAATTACAAATTACAAATTACAAATTACAAATTACAAATTACAAATTACAAATTACAAATTACAAATTACAAATTACAAATTACAAATTACAAATTACAAATTACAAATTACAAATTACAAATTACAAATTACAAATTACAAATTACAAATTACAAATTCAAATTACAAATTACAAATTACAAATTACAAATTACAAATTACAAATTACAAATTACAAATTACAAATTACAAATTACAAATTACAAATTACAAATTACAAATTACAAATTACAAATTACAAATTACAAATTACAAATTACAATTACAAATTACAAATTACAAATTACAAATTACAAATTACAAATTACAAATTACAAATTACAAATTACAAATTACAAATTACAAATTACAAATTACAAATTACAAATTACAAATTACAAATTACAAATTACAAATTACAAATTACAAATTACAAATTACAAATTACAAATTACAAATTACAAATTACAAATTACAAATTACAAATTACAAATTACAAATTACAAATTACAAATTACAAATTACAAATTACAAATTACAAATTACAAATTACAAATTACAAATTACAAATTACAAATTACAAATTACAAATTACAAATTACAAATTACAAATTACAAATTACAAATTACAAATTACAAATTACAAATTACAAATTACAAATTACAAATTACAAATTACAAATTACAAATTACAAATTACAAATTACAAATTACAAATTACAAATTACAAATTACAAATTACAAATTACAAATTACAAATTACAAATTACAAATTACAAATTACAAATTACAAATTACAAATTACAAATTACAAATTACAAATTACAAATTACAAATTACAAATTACAAATTACAAATTACAAATTACAAATTACAAATTACAAATTACAAATTACAAATTACAAATTACAAATTACAAATTACAAATTACAAATTACAAATTACAAATTACAAATTACAAATTACAAATTACAAATTACAAATTACAAATTACAAATTACAAATTACAAATTACAAATTACAAATTACAAATTACAAATTACAAATTACAAATTACAAATTACAAATTACAAATTACAAATTACAAATTACAAATTACAAATTACAAATTACAAATTACAAATTACAAATTACAAATTACAAATTACAAATTACAAATTACAAATTACAAATTACAAATTACAAATTACAAATTACAAATTACAAATTACAAATTACAAATTACAAATTACAAATTACAAATTACAAATTACAAATTACAAATTACAAATTACAAATTACAAATTACAAATTACAAATTACAAATTACAAATTACAAATTACAAATTACAAATTACAAATTACAAATTACAAATTACAAATTACAAATTACAAATTACAAATTACAAATTACAAATTACAAATTACAAATTACAAATTACAAATTACAAATTACAAATTACAAATTACAAATTACAAATTACAAATTACAAATTACAAATTACAAATTACAAATTACAAATTACAAATTACAAATTACAAATTACAAATTACAAATTACAAATTACAAATTACAAATTACAAATTACAAATTACAAATTACAAATTACAAATTACAAATTACAAATTACAAATTACAAATTACAAATTACAAATTACAAATTACAAATTACAAATTACAAATTACAAATTACAAATTACAAATTACAAATTACAAATTACAAATTACAAATTACAAATTACAAATTACAAATTACAAATTACAAATTACAAATTACAAATTACAAATTACAAATTACAAATTACAAATTACAAATTACAAATTACAAATTACAAATTACAAATTACAAATTACAAATTACAAATTACAAATTACAAATTACAAATTACAAATTACAAATTACAAATTACAAATTACAAATTACAAATTACAAATTACAAATTACAAATTACAAATTACAAATTACAAATTACAAATTACAAATTACAAATTACAAATTACAAATTACAAATTACAAATTACAAATTACAAATTACAAATTACAAATTACAAATTACAAATTACAAATTACAAATTACAAATTACAAATTACAAATTACAAATTACAAATTACAAATTACAAATTACAAATTACAAATTACAAATTACAAATTACAAATTACAAATTACAAATTACAAATTACAAATAACAAATAACAAATTACAAATTACAAATTACAAATTACAAATTACAAATTACAAATTACAAATTACAAATTACAAATTACAAATTACAAATTACAAATTACAAATTACAAATTACAAATTACAAATTACAAATTACAAATTACAAATTACAAATTACAAATTACAAATTACAAATTACAAATTACAAATTACAAATTACAAATTACAAATTACAAATTACAAATCACTCATAACAAATTACAAATTACAAATTACAAATTACAAATTACAAATTACAAATTACAAATTACAAATTACAAATTACAAATTACAAATTACAAATTACAAATCACTCATAACAAATTACAAATTTCAAATTACAAATTACAAATTACAAATTACAAATTACAAATTACAAATTACAAATTACAAACTACAAATTACAAATTACAAATTACAAATTCCAAATTCCAAATTACAAATTAAAAATTACAAATTACAAATTACAAATTACAAATTACAAATTACAAATTACAAATTACAAATTACAAATTACAAATTACAAATTACAAATTACAAATTACAAATTACAAATTACAAATTACAAATTACAAATTACAAATTACAAATTACAAATTACAAATTACAAATTACAAATTACAAATTACAAATTACAAATTACAAATTACAAATTACAAATTACAAATTACAAATTACAAATTACAAATTACAAATTACAAATTACAAATTACAAATTACAAATTACAAATTACAAATTACAAATTACAAATTACAAATTACAAATTACAAATTACAAATTACAAATTACAAATTACAAATTACAAATTACAAATTACAAATTACAAATTACAAATTACAAATTACAAATTACAAATTTCAAATTACAAATTACAAATTACAAATAACAAATTACAAATTACAAATTACAAATTACAAATTACAAATTACAAATTAAAAATTTCAAATTACAAATTTCAAATTACAAATTACAAATTACAAATTACAAATTACAAATTACAAATTACAAATTACAAATTACAAATTACAAATTACAAATTACAAATTACAAATTACAAATTACAAATTACAAATTACAAATTACAAATTACAAATTACAAATTACAAATTACAAATTACAAATTACAAATTACAAATTACAAATTAAAAATTACAAATAACAAATTACAAATTACAAATTACAAATTACAAATTACAAATTACAAATTACAAATTACAAATTACAAATAACAAATTACAAATTACAAATTACAAATTACAAATTACAAATTACAAATTACAAATTACAAATTACAAATTACAAATTACAAATTACAAATTACAAATTACAAATTACAAATTACAAATTACAAATTACAAATTACAAATTACAAATTACAAATTACAAATTACAAATTACAAATTACAAATTACAAATTACAAATTACAAATTACAAATTACAAATTACAAATTACAAATTACAAATTACAAATTACAAATTACAAATTACAAATTACAAATTACAAATTACAAATTACAAATTACAAATTACAAATTACAAATTACAAATTACAAATTACAAATTACAAATTACAAATTACAAATTACAAATTACAAATTACAAATTACAAATTACAAATTACAAATTACAAATTACAAATTACAAATTACAAATTACAAATTACAAATTACAAATTACAAATTACAAATTACAAATTACAAATTACAAATTACAAATTACAAATTACAAATTACAAATTACAAATTACAAATTACAAATTACAAATTACAAATTACAAATTACAAATTACAAATTACAAATTACAAATTACAAATTACAAATTACAAATTACAAATTACAAATTACAATTTACAAATTACAAATTACAAATTACAAATTACAAATTACAAATTACAAATTACAAATTACAAATTACAAATTACAAATTACAAATTACAAATTACAAATTACAAATTACAAATTACAAATTACAAATTACAAATTACAAATTACAAATTACAAATTACAAATTACAAATTACAAATTACAAATTACAAATTACAAATTACAAATTACAAATTACAAATTACAAATTACAAATTACAAATTACAAATTACAAATTACAAATAACAAATTTGCTAATTACATATGCCAAATTATAAATTTTAGATTCGTGCATCAAAGAGGTTCCACAATATTGAATAGTATTTTTAAATTAACTTCACTGAACTAAATAATTAGCATTGAAACAATTTTGTTGTCAACAAAAAGTATTCCATCAAAAATTTCTTTTGATCAAAGTCATCAAACAACATCGCGATACTCCTTTTTTTCAGTTCAACCACTTTTCTTTGTAGCATAGCAATTATAAACCCCCCACTTTCGATCAATCAACCGCCACTGTAATTTAACAAACGTGTGACATGCGCTCGCAGTAGTGACTCAATGACAGACCAACTGACATTAAGCTGCATGTCAGGAAAAAAATTAAAAAAAAAAACTGATGCAGTTTTCCACATTTTCGCCAACGGCCCATGGATTCCTTGGTATTAACGTTGCAGCTATAGTTTATCTTCTTACCTCAGAATGACGATGATGAAGATGATGTTGATGATGATGTTGATGATGAGCATGCTGGTGTAGCCAACATGTGTTGGTGTTCGCTCGTTGGTGGCCGCGGGTGGTTTGCATTGCAGGGATGTTAAGCGAAGACATGATTTGCAGCATGCGATCTTAACAAATATCACGCAAAACATTTCGTTTGTACGACAACTTCAATAACAACAACAACTATAACCACATGGTAACCACATCACATGACAGCACGATGGACATTGGGCGACATGATGAGTTCCTGCTCTCAGGCTGCTGCTGCTGCTGCTGCTGCTGTCACTACTGATGATGTTGGTGATGCATGCTCGGCAGGCCTTGAGCTGGCTCTTGTCTAAAATCGTCCTGGCTACGCTTAATTATGCAGCACTTTCGTGTGTTGGACTGTGTGTGTGTGTGTATATGTTGTATTCGTATATGTAAATAATAAATTAGCATGTGCAGCTCTGCAAATTGATGTGATAATAAGACAGACACGAAATCGTTGTTGCCTGAAATGAATTCTCTTTGCCTGTTGTTGCTGGTGTTGTTTATTGCTATTGCTGCTGCTCTTGCCATTGCTGCTGCCGATGTTGCTGTTGTAGTTATTGTTGTTGTTAGTTGTTTTTTGTGGTTGCTGGTTATTTGGTTAGTTAACCTGTACTGGGCTGGGTGATTTGTTGTTGATGTTGCGTTTGTTTTGTGTGCAATTATTTTATGTGGCAGGTGCAAGTTGTTGTTGTTGCTGTTGTTGTTGTTGTTGCTGTTGTTGTTTTTGTTGTTGTTGTTGTTGTTGTTGTTGTTGTTGTTGTTGTTGTTGTTGTTGTTGTTGTTGTTGTTGTTGTTGTTGTTGTTGTTGTTGTTGTTGTTGTTGTTGTTGTTGTTGTTGTTGTTGTTGAATTTTCACTTTTCTTGGACATGCATATGTTGTTAAATGGTGTGAATATTGCTGGTTCAATTTTTTTATATTTTTTGGAATGAAAATATAAGCATGGAATGGATAAGACAGTTTAAAGCTAGCTGTGTTTTGACACATTATGTTTGGCATGCTGGTGCGGATTCTTTAGTTATTCATATGTAAAAAAAAAATTAGCTGATAAAACCTCAGTTCAAACTCATTTCGGAAAAATAATCACTTTAACGAAGAACAAAATAGGTTTTTAAAGTCTAGTTTAAGATGTTAGGAAAGGAAAATCCGGAATTTAGTGCTATAAATGATGAAGGTTAGCTGATCAGTGCTCTTAACTACAAATTTTGTTATCAAACATGTAAGTCTTATTTTGTAAATTAAACTTACATCATAGAAGTCAAATATAGACTGTAAAAATCAAACACAGAACCTCAAAAAATATTATTTTTCAATTATTTAGACTGGTTCATACTATCTTCTCCTGCCCTTGACACTTATAGATCAGCTTTTTGCAACACAACAATTTCTCCCGCTCTGTCTCCTGCTCTGCCCTTGTACAGCAGGATTAATATATGTTTGTAAACTATCAGATATTACATAATATAGTGGTAAGAAACCAACAACCACCAACAATCAACATAAAAAAAAAAAACTATACAGTTTAAGCCGCTAGTTTAACGAGTTTCACGTTAAGCAAGCGCTGTCGAGAATAACTGACATTTGACTGTCAGCCGCTGTTGGCTCTAGCATTCGTTTACGTCATTTACAACGCAAAGCTTGCGTGCAGCACCAACATCAACATCAACAATGGTCGAAACGAACGCAACTGAACGAACGAGCTAAACGTACACAACTAGACGAAAACGAAAAAAGGCACACAAATTATGGCCAGGAGCTGAAATGCTGCATAATATTTCTGATGCGTTGCAATGCGATGCGAAAAGTAAAATGGATGGATGAATGTGGTGGATGGATGTTTAGTTGGATGGATGGATGGATGGATGGTTGGATAGATGAATGAATTGGTGAATGGATGGCTGTATAAACTACAGCAAACGCAGCAAAGCAAGATGCGAAATTCCGTAAAATGCATTTTAATACAGGCAGGCAAGGATATGGTAATCAAGTTGGTCTGAACGCAAAGGCAGATGACAGCCAAGATGGATGGACAAACAGACAGTCAGTCAGTCAGACAGGCAAACAGACAGCTAGTCAGGCAAATAAACAGACGCATGTTTGATTGCAAGTCTGTTAGCGAGTTGGCTGGAAAATGATGAAACAACATGAGAAACCGAAGAAAATTTACTAGCAATAGAGACAGCAAGCTGTAAATAGACAAAGAACACTGTTGAGTAGCAACGTCAGGCAATTGAAGTAATCTCAAACATGCTAGCATATTCGGCACATTCGGTATGTTTACCAGAAGAAAAAAAAAAATTATAACCAAATTTCTGGCAGTCCCAACAACTGGCTGAATGATGAATGTCAGCTAACGTTGTACTAATCTACATAGCTATTTAGTTCCAATGAATGCAATGGCTGATTGGATGAGCAGAAAGTAAGGTTTGTAAATGAATTCATGATGCAGTAACTGGCAGTTGCAGCAACTGGATAAATTGTTGCAAAATGTTGTCCTAGTGTTGTGATAAGACAGACGAAATTAATGACTGACTGAGTTCGACTGACTGACATAATTATTTGTGGTACGTGACAATTAGTAGTGCAACGTTTGTGCAGCTTCCAAAAGAGCTAAGGATTTTGGCAAAATTTAAGCAATGAGCAATTATTTCAGTGCAATAAACAAAATAGCATCTTTCAGAATTATCCAAAATATAAGGGCTCAATAGGATGGACATTATGAAAGGCTTATAGGGCTTATTTTCTAGTTATCAGGAAGAGACTAAGTTTTTCAATCAACAGTGAGCTCAAGAATTACCTGTTGGCATAAATTGTCTTGTGCTTGTAACAACTTGCCTTTTCAGGCGAAAAAAAACGAGAGACAAAAGTGCGAGAGTGAGAGAAAATTGAGATAAAACGGAGTATCTTGTGTCAACAAACAAGCAGACCCAGCGTCTTGGTAACCACGTCACTGTTGAAAAAACTTGCTTTGAGGTTGTTACGGACTTCGTTTACCTGGGATTCAGCATTGACTCCTTAAATGATATCAGTATTGAGATTAAACGAAGAATAACTCTTGCCAAGAGATGTTACTTTGAGCACAGTAGGCAATTGACAAACAGGGCTCCCTCTCGATGAACAAAACTGACGCATCACAAACCTGGAAGTTGAGCAGCACTGATGAAAGAACTTGGGGAGCGTTTGAGAGAAAAAATCCTCCACAAAACCCATCAATGGCGACTACCGAAAACGATAGAACCACGAGCTGTAAATGCCGACATCGTTATATTGCATTAAAGTTGAGCGGCTTGGCAGCAAGCCTGAAAATGAAATATCGAGGAATAAACGATGACGCTACAGCAAAAAAAATTATTCGATTCGGTACCCAGTACTTAGTGACCAACGCTGACGAGGAAGACCGCATCTTCGTTGAAAAGACCAGACATTGGATAACCTGACAACGCTTGGAGTTTCCAACTGGCGCCAGCAAGCGTACGACAAAAAAGGCTGGCGCAAATTCTTAGACGAGGCCAAAACTGACCTACGATTGTAAGCGTCAGCTAAATAAGCAAATATGAGTCCACTAGAAAGACACTTAACAACCTTAGCAAGCCACTAGTTATAACAAGTAAAGAAAGTCTAAAGTCGGTCTAGGCCGACTATGAAGTACCCTAAACCCACTTTTCAAAAACAAAAAAAAAATTTATTGTAAATGGGCGTGTACGTGGGTGGATGAAGCCTATATTTTATATGCATTCAAATGTTGATGAAAAATTTACACATACCAAGTTTTATTCCTGTAGCTCACAGTTAATGCCTTTATTGTGCTTTCGCTATGGGAGGTGGGCGTGTTCATGGACGGATTACTCCCAATTTTTGAACACACCTTAGTTTTGGTACAAAATACATACATACCAAATTTAATTTCTCTATGACAAATATAACCTTATTTATTGCGTTTTCAATTTTTGGGTTGTATGGGAGGTAGGCCTGTCCGTAGGCGGATGACGTCCATTTTTCAAAACCATCTTTTTCTTGTCATAAAAAACATACATACCAAATTTGATCTCTCTATGCCACACATAATCTTATTTATTTAGTTTTAAACTTTTTGGGTTGTATGGGAGGTAGGCGTGTCCGTGAGCGGATGATGTCCATTTTTCGAAAACATCTTTGTGTTGATATAAAACACACACATATCAAATTTAGTTGTTGTAGGCTAATTATGAGCTCAGTTATGCAGTTTTCAATTTTTGCGTTGTATGGGAGGAAGGCGTGTCCGTGAGCGAATGATATCCATTTTTCAAAACCATCTTTTTCTTGTCATAAAAAACATACGTACCAAAGTTTAGCTCTGTAGGTTAAACAAAGGCTTATTTATTGCGTTTTCAAGTTTTGGGTTGTATGGGAGGTAGGCGTGTCCGTGAGCGGATGATGTCCATTTTTCGAAAACATCTTTGTGTTGATATAAAACACACACATATCAAATTTAGTTGTTGTAGGCTAATTATGAGCTCAGTTATGCAGTTTTCAATTTTTGCGTTGTATGGGAGGAAGGCGTGTCCGTGGGCGAATGATGTCCATTTTTCAAAACCATCTTTGTCTTGTCATAAAAAACATACGTGTCAAATTTTAGCTCTGTTGGTTAAACAGAAGCTTATTTATTGCGTTTTCAATTTTTAGGTTGTATGGAAGGTGGGCGTGTCCGTGAGCGGATGACGTTTTTTTTCGAACACATTTTTGTGTTGATACAAAACACATACATACCAAATTTTATTATTGTAGACTTATTATGAGCTGAGTTATGCAGTTTTAAATTTTTGCGTTGTATGGAAGGTAGGCGTGTCCGTGTGCGGATTCCAAAAATATTCAATAGTGCAGATCCTTGGGTGCATGTGACCATGTCTACCAAGTTTCATCCAATTATCTCAACTCCTTCTTCTTATCCTGTGTATACGGACAACACACAGACGGACAGACGGACGGACGGACAGACGGACAGACGGACATGAATAACCCGACTCACGTGATGACGCTGATCAAGAATATATATACTTTTCTGTACCGGACTCGCTTCGTTCTATGCGTTACAAACGTTTGCACAAAGTTAATATACACTGACCTTTCAGGTTTAGGGTATAAAAAGTCATCCAGACCTATATGGATAATACTTCTCTCAAAGCAACTACAACCAGGGGATGCCCACAAGGAGTCGTCCTTTTGACTCTGCTTAAGTCCCTAGCTTGAACTCAAAATGAATAGATGTGGTTAGGTAGGTCGATGACGTAGCAGTCATCATACGAGCGTTCTTTGAGTACAGTTTCCAACGTTCTACATGACGGTAGTGTACAACCGAGATGGTGTTTAAACAAAGGCTCTTCGTAGACCCCAATAAAGACAGTTATTGTACCTTTTACAAAACGGTGTAAGGTTAAATACTTACTTACTTACTTGCCCGGAATATTTTGGAAAGAAAGTAGATTTCTCCAACTCCGAAAAGTGTATTGAAATAGTCCTGGACACCAAACTCTTCTGGAACTTTCACATAGACCGCATTATTAGCAGATCCATAGCCTTTTTGTGGTGACCGTGGCATGTGTGTTAAGTGTGTGGCTTGCAAGCCCGGAGCGCTCGAGATCGGTCCCCAGTCGCTGCAAAAGTTTTTTTCAACAAAAAATTTTTCTGATCGGTGACCACCTCTCTGCAGACAATGACAAACCTCAGAGAGTAAATAATGCCATGTTAAGCTTCTTGAGAACATGAACTTCTGCCGTTCGGAGTCGGCATAAAACACGCATTTAGGTCCAGTTCGGTAAATTTTGTGCAATCATTTAATAAAACACACAACTAAATTGATCGTTACAAGCTCAGTCAAAGTCCTTTCAAGGGCTAAAATGGCCAGTTTGTTTTGTTTATTTCACAGCCTTTTTGTGTTTCTGTAGAAGATTTGCGATAAGAACTGTGAAATAAGTCCTATAAGCTATATTAGGTCCACCATTACATGCCCCTTAATGTCATCTTAGAGCTTACACCATTTCTCATACACATCCAGATGGAAGCGAGGCTCAGCCTGCGCAGACTTTTCCCTTTCGATAACATTGTCTCCAATCATTCCTTAAAAATACAACTTACTTAATTATAACCTTAAAGCGAGAAGGGGAATTCTGCATGCCCTTAGATAACATGCTTCCCTTAAGCTGCTTAAACCAAAACTTCATCGTAATTACCCGTACCCTTAGATCTAATTGGGGACATAATAAACTAGCTCCTTCCAAGAATGACCTTGTGTGGCATACGGACGGTTCTAAAATGGAGGAAGTCACTGAAGCTGAAATCTATAGAGGACACTCCAATAAGAGCCGCTTCTCCAGCGGAGGTCAGATAACACAATATTTCAAGCGGAAATCCTTGCCAATAATAGATAAATCAGACTGAACAGCCTGTATAACATTAGAGGCACAACGATTTTCGACTTCTCTGATAATCAAGTTGCCCTCAAAGCTCTGAAATCAACTTTAACCAAATTCAAGCCAGATGTTAGAGACTGTCATCGTTTGCATAGAGCTGGCTGCACAAAATAACTAAATAACTCTTCAGTGGATTCCTGCTCACTGCGATATTGACGGTAATGAAAAAACACAATCTCTCACCTTCATCCACAGTACCGGAATCACCATTCACAGCACCAAAACTGTTTTGTAGGCTAGCATCTCTTCAAGCAACACGTCAAAACAATGTCATTCTGCGAGTCTCAAAATTCTTGGAAGAACTATCTAGGAAATGATTGTAATAAGCTAATATTCCCAGAATTATCACCTAAGAAATTAAAGTTCCTAATTAACATACACTGAAAAAATAAACATACTTTAAACTTTAATAAAAAATTTTAAAATAGAAATTTAACTCATTTGTGTTTTTTCAAAACGAAATTTGAAAACAAAAGTGTTTAAATTTCTACTAAACACTCCTTTCATTTTTTTTTTTGCTCTCGTTATTTCTTTAACACTTTTTGAATATTTCGAATTGGTTTCAAGAATGTCAAACATAAAATAAAATAAAAACTAATTCATTTTTTGACTATTGAAAATATTCAAATGCAAACTTCATCGAAGGGAGTTGAGATTTGGTATTCAGAGAGTCCCATGGGGCGCTGATTACGAATCTGCCATCAAAAACTCGGAAAAACTTAAAAAGTGGCATCAAGAAAATCATGCTTTAAAATATTTGCTTAAAATATTAAAAGTTTTATTTCAAATTTATTTTTATATTGAAAAACTTTGCTTAAAAAAACAAAAACTTTTGTTTTAGATTTAACTTTAAAACATGTGTGTTTAACTTAAATAAAACTCTTGTAAGTTATATTATATATTATTATAAAAACAAATTCCTTTGATTAGAACACAATTTCATTTAAATTTAACACATATTTCTCTAAGTGTAGGCAAAAACTACTTAAGACCAGAATTAAATTGGAAATTGTTAACTACAGAAGCGAAAACATTAATCTCTAAATTAATTCATTGTGTTGACTATGCCTTGAGGATGAAGAAAGCAACCTCCAGACATATCACACACTAAATACAAAACAGTCACTCAAAATTTTGTCACTCAAATTTTTGCAAAACTAAAAATTTTTTTATATCGATTTTTTGTTATAAATCAATTCACAAAACACAGATCTCACTATTTTTTTCATTATTTTCTTCATTAACTGGAAGAATGAAGTTTGTGTGCTGAAATAAAAATTGCTTTTCTTCTGCAGTTTCAACCAAAGGGTTTTATTTTTCGCTTCTCCTGAAAAGTCATGTTTTTTGAGTTGTGACTGTTTTGTATTTAGTGTGCGATATTCTTACTAAATGTACAGCTCTTCTTAATTAGTGAGTCCAAACAAATTTTTTTGCTCATGCTTGTTTTGGAAGTTTATGGGGAAAAGTATTTTTGAGATTTTCTTCAAATTTTTTGGAAAAGGTTTAAAGCTTGAGCTAATCGGTTTTTTGCTAAAAATCAAGTTTTTCGAAGAATTTTCAACATCGGCAAGATTTTTTGAACGAGGACATAAATCTGCTGTTTAAAGAAGGAACAAATAAATTTTGGAACTAATTTTTTATCACTTTTAATTTACCGGTGCTTAAAAAATGTTCATACACTGAGTGAAAAAATGGGCTAAAATTGAGCTTAAAGCATTCGTAAATAAAAATAGCTCAATAGAGCTCAAAACCAACTCAAAACATGCTAAATGAAAATGTTTTTGATAAACATGTCAATTTGTGATTAAAAAAAGTAATCTTGGTCATGATCATATAAATAAATTTTTGTTGTTGTTGTTTTTACTCATCAAAAGTGCAGTTGGTTTTTGTTGCTGTTAGTCTAAAAGTGTAGAAAACTGCAGAACATAAATTAAAGAATTATATTTTCCTGTCCGAATTGGATCAAATATCTAATTTGGACAATGAAAATATAATTTTGAATTTGCGTCTGGTCACCGTTTTTTTTTTTTTTTTTGGTTGTTCGGTTCCTTTGATACCTGAGCCCCTTACATTTTGTCTTGTATTATTAAAATTCATAAAATATCACTGCAAAAAATTTCTTAGATTAGACATATGAGAGAGCATGATAACTTGTTTTATTCACAATACATAAATGAAACAAATGAGCATTATTTTTTTTGTAATCAAAACCAAAATGTCAGAAATTGAGTCCAAGTGAGCATATTAGTTTTTTGACGAACAATCCAAAAATCACATACATTATGCACAAATGAGCATGTTTATTTTTTTGATAAACAACCACATTAGGGCTTCATATCAAGATAATTAGCTCAGAATCCCTCCCAAAATAAATTTATTTGGAATTGTTTTCAGCTCAAATTTTCTCTTCGTGTAGTCTTGGCAATTTTGTTGTGGGTACAACAACCACCGATGTAATGTTTCAACCAACGGTTACAAAGCCTTAAAGGCTTTAACTTTGAAACAATAAGAGAAAAATCGAAATTTCTTATGATCAAATTGAATAGAACTTTTTCATATTTCTAACTGCATCATAACATTTTTTAAGGTAATGAAGCGTTTTTTAAAAAGTTTGTGAAAATTTTAAGAAAAAAGTAAAAATATGTTACCCGAATGTTTGAAAAAATTCCCAAAACTTCTGACTTATTTACATTAATGTAAAGTTAGGACATTTTTTTATCAAAAAAAAATATACTCAAAAATTAAGAAAATGTCTATTATGGACCAACTTATTTGGAAATTCTGTCGAAAATTCTCTGAAAAAACTGGGTCCGAATTTCGACAGTCGTGATATATCAGGCATGATTTTTCTATCATTTAATTTGATTTCAAATAAAAAATATGCTGATACAACAACAAATAAAAACATCATAAAATAAATTTCGATACGAAAGCTTATTCGATCACGGATGCCGTAATGTGGTACCTGATTTTTAGAAAAAATTTGACTAGCGCAAAGTCTAAACCTTTTCCAAAACCTTTGCAAAAAAATTTGAAAAAAACCTTAAAAAGAAGTGAACTCCTGGCAACATGACACAATAGACATCTCATGAAGATGCAGTGTCAGAGCTGTATTAGCTTGCGGTAAAACATATCTATATATCTAACTCTGAATGGAGTTCCATTTTACAAAGTTTGAGTTAAAAATATTATCTATAAAGATAATATTACTTTCCTCTGTTCAGTTTCCTGTGAACTTTCATTCGAATTTTCATACAAAACACGATAGCTGTGAAATTTTTCAGAACATGTTCGTCAAAGTAGTACTGTGTTTCGCTGTGAGAAATACTAGCAACATTTCTCTAGTAATAGGCAACTGCCTATTTATTCTGAAATGAAAAGTGACAGCTGTCGTAAATTTTTTGTTTTTAAATATACATATATATTTATTTTTCTCTATTTTGAGAAGTAAAGCATGACTTTTTCATATTTTTCAATTTCTTCGCAACAAAATATCTGTCAGAATTTTCACGCAACAAAAGAATGAATGTTCCGAACGAAACTTGCACGCAAACGAACAGAGTACTAGGCTTGATAAACAATTTTTTGCTTTACAAACTCGGTTTCACAACACTTACATACATGTTTCTTATCTAAGAGTAACGTTTGGTTTCAACAGCCTCAAACATCATTAAAGCAATTTTTATTAAAAAATCGGAAATGCATAATGCACCTCACTCGTACTGAGCTATTTGCCAAAAAGTCCTTGATCCGCTTTCTTATGATAAAAATTTTATTTTGGCAACAACACATAAAAAAAAAAGTTAAACCCAACCAACAAGAATTTCTATACGATACACAAACTTCAATCAGAGATTTTTGTTACGATATTTCCTGTCACATTTATATATCGTGCTGTCAACACCGGAGATTGTTGCTGTTGTTGTACTGCTTATTGCCTCTTTTATGTGCGTTTTGACTGTCGTTATTATTAGCGTGTTTGTATGGCATTTCATGTCAAGCTGTTTGGGGTGACGGTAAACTGACTGTTAAGTGGGTTGGTGGTGTTGTTGGTATTCTATAGTTTCGCCAAGCAAGTTAGGGTATGAGTAAAAATTGATTGGTTTTAAAAAGTCATTTACAGTCAGTCAAACTGCAGCCTGCCTACACTGTGCGCCAAACAACCCGCTGATGAGTGAATTGTTGGTTGAACATCTTAGCTGTCGCCGTAGAAGTTTCAATATCAAGAGTTTGCCTGATATTGAAAATGTTCAAAGAGCAAAATTATTTTGTGCCACTGGCAGGAAAATTGAAAAATTGCAAAATATTTTATTACCAACATAAGGCAGACAGACAGGCAAGAAGACTTTGGCAATGTTGTTGTTATTTTATTGATATAATGATTTTTGATCGATGCGCCTGATGCCGGAAAGCGATAATTTATAAATTTTTATATATATTTTTTTTTCGTGTTGCTCCCTGCCACCCAGCCAACCAACCTACTCTGCATAATCATTTTTTGTATTTTTTTTTGGAAGCATAATGACAGTATGACAGGATAAATTACTGACAAAATGAATGAGGCAAAATAAGTGGCAGCACCACCTACACAACACTGCCACCAACAACTTGATTCATTGTTGTTGTTGTTGTATTGCCTGCGCCGCCGCTTTGCCTCTAAATTAATAGGCATAATAATTTTTTGACAGCTTCAAGGATACTGCCGCCAAACAAGCCAGCAACAACATCCTGGCACGCAAGGCTGACTGGCAGGCAGGCAGATAGACAGACAGACAGACAGGCAGGGTGCACGCCACAGCGCTGTCAGTTGCATTGCATGCGGCAGGCGGCAAGGCAGGCAGTTTTGACAGACAGGTTGATGATAAATGATGTCGTTCGTTGTCTGTCAGTCGTTTGGACGTATGTTTTGTTGTCTGTTGCTTCTGCTGCTGATGATGGCACATAATTTTGGCTCCGTTTTCTTGGCTGTGATGGGCACAGTTTTTGTTGTTATTTTCGATTTCTTGCTTATTACTTTTTTGTATTGTTCTGTTTTTACTCTGCTGTTTTTGCAGTTGCGCCCATATAGGTCTGACTTTAAGAATTCGCTGGTTTTTTTTTTTTTCTGTTCAAACTTATATTCTTCATTTCATTTTGCCGTTGTTATATTTTAAATAATAATGTTGAATTATTAATTGACGAAATGGTATACAACGATGACGCTCAGTTATTAATGATGACAATGAGTGATTGGCATTCGTGGCTCTGGCGTTCTGATATTGTTGTTGTTGTTGCTGCTATAGGTAGGCATGGCTGTGATATTTTAGCTGTCAAGCGTTCTTTTTTCTTCTTCAACGCTGTTATTAATTTATTATTTTTTTTTTGTGGTTCTATTTTTTCGTTTTCTTTTTTTTTGTACTTTTTGTATATTTTGCAATTTAATATCTCAATATAAATACTTATATATGCCAAGTCATCAGGACATAATTTATCAGCTCAGCGGAAATTTTTACTTGATGTATAGCATAAGAAGGAAGAAAAAAAAAAAAATTTTTGTTTTTTGAGAAGCAGAAAAAAAATACCAATTGAATGACACAGCAATTTTGAGTGTATAATTTTTACGAAATTAAGATGAATGATGGTGCTTCAACATAATTAGTGCTGGAGTGTTATTTTCAACATAAATTTATTACCGAACACACAAAATTAGTTTTGAAAATAATTTTGAGAACTCATCAACTATATCGTGGTTAAATGTTAACCTCTCACCAAGCAAACGTCAGCGATATATTAATTTTTTTTTAAGAATTGTAGAAAACTGTCCGACACAAAATTTTGTTATGTCTGAAACGAACTTTTATAAAATAAATTTTTTTTAAAAACCTTTTTTAAAAGGACGATTGAAAAAATATTTGGTACAAAATTGGTCAAAATTCAACGATCTTAAATAATCCATTTTAAATTTTGTTCACTTGAAAACATATTTTAAAGTATTAACTTGTCATTCCCAAAATATTAGTTACCGTCTCTCATAAACAATAAAGTTATGACGATTTCAAAAAGTGAGTTTTTGTAAAAAATTTTAAAATTTTATAAAATTACAATATTTCGAAAAAGGAACAAAGTTTGAAAAAAAAAAAAAATGCTAAGATTTGTCGAAACTTTTTTGTATTTGTACTTGAATAACCAGTTCTGACACAAAAAAAAAAAAAAAAAATTGATCCCTTTGGCGTTGTCATTGATAGTGAGAAAATGACACCGGCAATATGCCTTTGAGACCATCTGAGATTCAAAATCAAATATATACAGTTCAAAAATATGTCGGCAGGGATCATTAGCAGGTCTATTGATAAGACTCGGTACACTTATACGCACTTTGTTAATGAAATTGAATCAATGTGTTTGAAGTTCATGTTTAGCCAAGCTTGCTAGCGTTCATGGAATTTTTTTTAATTAAAGTTTTTTTTATGGATTTGTATATTGTTTTTTGAAAAATCTCTTCATCGTTTTGTTTTTTTATGAAAAATAATATGTAGTTTTTTCAAGATTTAAAGCAAACTTACTTATTTTGAAGTAAGTTTTCATAAAGTAGTTAATAAATTATAATTAGAATTTCAATTATTGAATTCAAATTGTTGATGCTTACACAGCCAGGATACGAACCCACGTCTTTCGCATGACAGTTAAGCGCACTTTCACTGAAATATTGGTAACGATCTGTTAAATATAGCAAAACACATTTAAAAACTATTGGTCTCGTTCCGAGTTATATCGAACCTGTTCTTTGATTGGTTGAACTGTCTCAGGAACAGTCACACAATTGACCAGTCACGTAAGGCAATTCTCCGTAGGTATATTATAAAAGAGATTTAGTAACAATAAAAATTTGCAATAAAAACTATTACTTTATTGAAAATTAAATAAAATGAAACTAAAAGAGGAGTTTTGAATTAAAACAAGTTGAAATTTTTATGGTACAACATGTACCTCCCGTGGTGACCGTTCGATCCCCAGACCCGGCAAAAGTTTTTTTCAATAACAATTTTTCTGATCGGTCACCACCTCTCTGCAGACAATGGCAAACCTCAGAGAGTAAATAATGCCATGTAAAGCTTCTTGAGAACATGAACTTTAGCCGTATCTCCCATACAAAATCATCTAAAAAAATGTATATATGTGTGTCGTGTGGAAGTAGCCATAAAGTTTTAGCGATTTTGTAAATTTTTAGTACACATCATATATTTGTATAGTTTTCTGGCCTGATTTCACTTAGATCGCTAATTTTTTGTATGTCCTTTCCATATAAAATCAAGTCAAAACTTAATTCAAAGTCAAAGAAAGGTACCTCTAGAGTATTACCGATTTCAGCCATTTTTATTACATATCTATGAATTGATTTTTCTGGCCTTTTGACCGAGTTTCGTCAAGATCGGACTACTTTTGTCTATGACTTCTATACAAAATCATGTAAAAACATAAAAGGGGTCTAAAACTAAGACTCTAAATGATTTTAACCCATTTTAATACGCATCTATTTTTTTAGCCTTCAAATTTAGTTTCGGTTAACTTTTGTAAGTAACTCCCATACAAAATCATGTAAAAACTTAATTGAAGTCCAAGGGAAGTAACCTTAGGGTCTAACCAATTATGACTAGTCTTAATACAAATCTATTTCTCTATTGTTCTAGTTTTTTTACCGACTTTTGTTAAGATCGGTCATTTTTTTTATGTCTCCCATACAAAATCATGTACAAAACAAGTAAAGAAAGTCTAAAGTCGGTCTAGCTCGACTATGATATACCCTAAACCTACTCTTCAAAATACAATAATAGTATTGAAAATGGGATGACCATTTGGGCGTACGAAGTCCATTTTTTATATGATGAAAAATTTACAAAAATTTATAAAAATTTCAAGTTTAATTCCTTAAGCTCACATGTTTATTGCCTTTTCTAGTATTTTCGCTATTGTAGGTTGTTTGGGAGGTGGGCGTGTTCATGGACGGATTAAGCCCAATTTTTTAGTGCATCTTATTTTTGGTATAAAATATATACATACTGAATTTTATCTCTGTAGGTTAAACATAAGCTTATTTATTGAGTTTTCAATTTTTGGGTTGTATGGGAGGTGGGCTTGGCCGTGGACTGATGATGTCCATTTTTCAAAGACGTCTTTGTTTTGATATAAAATACATACATACTAAAGTTTATCTCTGTACGTTAAGAATGGGCTAATTTATTGAGTTTTTGATTTTTGGTTGTATGGGAGGTGGGCGTGTCCGTAGACGAATGACACCCATTTTTCGAAGACATCTTTGCGTTGATACATAACACATATGTACCTAATTTTATTGTTGTAGGCTGCATATGAGCTCATTTATGCAGTTTTCAATTTTTTCGTTGCATGAAAGGTAGGCGTGTCAGTGGGTGGATTCCAAAAATTTTCAATGGTACAGATCCTTGGGTCCTTGTGATTATGTGTACCAAGTTTCATTCAACTATCTCAACTCCTATTTCTTTTCCTGTGTATACGGTCAACACACAGACGGACGGACGGACATGGATAGCTTGAACCACGAGGTGACGCTGATCAAGAATATATATACTTTTATATGCCGGACTCACTTTGTTCTATGCGTTACAAACCTTTGCACAAAGTTAATATACCCTGACCTTTCAGGTTTAGGGAATGATTAATATAGGTTTAAGGGGAAGTACCCATAGGTAACTATAGGTTTAAAGCATTTCAAGTACGCATCTATAACACTATTTGTTAATCCTTCTAACCGAGTAACGATAAGACTTGTGTTTACTTGTGTATCTAACTCCCATTCAAGATATTCAGCCCAATCATGAAACATTTTTTCCCAGGAGTTGTAAATGGGAGTTTCCTTTTTTGAGATAAAGTTAAAAATTTTTAATGCAATTTTGTTCATCAACCGCCAATATTCATGAGTGTAAAATAAAGAAATGAAATATCTTTATCTGCCATCTGAAAACCGGAAACTCCCATTTACAACTCCCGGGAGAAAACGTGTCATGATTTTCATGTTTCATTTTCTGGGCTGAATGTAAAAACTTAATAAAGGTCCAAAAAAGTTTTGGCTAACCGGTTTTGATTATTTTTCGTACATATCTATAGCTTCACTTGTCTTGCATTCTGACCGATTTCAGTTAAGATCAATCTCCTAGTGTAAGTAAATACCTCCCATACAAAAACATATAAAAATTCCTAGAGATCCAAGGCGGTACTCACTAGGACTGAGCGAGTTTAAACATTTTTTAAATGTTTCATTCGTAGTTTAAGTTAACCAAGCATGTTGATGACATATTGATAAAATTGATTTTCTCCAATAATGTCGCACACAAGGAAAGCGTGAAGAATTTCCACAAAAAATTTCAAAGTTATGACTTTTGGAGCGAATAAATTTATCACGGGCATGAAAATTACTCGTGACAGAGAAAGTCGAAAACTTAAACTTTTAGTTGATCAGCAGCTATGGCAAGGCATTCTGAAGAAGTTCAACATGTTGGATTGCAAAACCGTGAATATTCAAGACCGTGACTATTCAATAACGTGAACTGTAGATGTTAACCAGAAACTCTCTTCAGAATTTTCTCCGGCCAGCAATGTAGAAGTCAAAGAAACGATGAGTGTCCCATATCATGAAGCAATTTGTAGCTTATTATATGCAGCACAGGTCAGCAGGCCCGATATAGCATTTGCTTGATAGTCATCGTACAACTACTGGATATGTGTTAATGTTTAAAGATGTTGCGTAGCATGCAGCTCAAAACGTCAAGCTACAGCGGCGCTATCGACAATTATATGGATTCTAAGAAAGCGCAAAATGCTAGTTGTGAAAAAAAGAGGAAATGCCTTCTTTACTAACCAACTTTAGGATTGATAGTGATAAAAATATAGTTTGACAGAGAGTGGGTTAAGTGTTAAATATCCTCTATGTGAGTGAAAAAATTGCAAAATTAAATAATGCTCAAGTACTCATCATATTAATTTCGTACAATATACTGTTATCCTGGTATTGTTTACAATGACATCTCCAGTACAGATGTTTTCCACACAAGCCTTATTTTTATTCTTTCTTGTCAAATTATCATGACGTGCATTACATTTCCAGTTGAACTATTCAAAATATAAACCTGAAATTTCAGGGTAGACTACGAATAGACAACGTGAGTAAATTTCCTTCCATGAACAACAATCTTGAAACAAAGTATTGTCTCCATACTTTTGTCTTAAAATTGATCATCACTGCTTATGCAAGTCTCCAAATTGATGAGTAAATAATAAGAAGCTCCCCAGAGATCTGATATACTGAGTAGACGAACCACCCCATATAATAAACTATTATTGCTTAGACGTCACAAAACAAATTTGCTCATAACATGTTGAATTTATTCGAAGCAAAATTGACACAAGTAAATATAACCGTCAACCATACCATCCAAATATGTGTTGCAGGAAATCTCAGCAGGGACTTTACTGATATTCAATTGCATGACAATAAGTTGTTAGCTTGATGGGTTGATTGCACGAATAAAGGAAGCACCAGAGTGTTTGTGGTTGACAGTTACATTATCTGTGTAACGTTATTGAGGGTAAGAGGAAGGAAGTTTGGAATTTCCACAAATGCTCAACTAAAGTATTAGCCGGAAGTTCAAGCGTTCTGCAACAAATAACAAAATTGGCTGAAGACAAGGACAAACAAGTGGGTTGGCAAGGTTGAAATAAAGCAAGAATTTGGGCAATATTTAATGTGCAGCCTTATCTAGCATCAACACGAAAACTTCTTAACGGAAGTGCTGTCCTGTTAGCAATGACTGTATTTCCCGTAAGCATTGCAAGTTTCATTGTTTTTATTTTATTTGTTAAGACAATGGCATGTTTTGCTGAAACGTTTAACCTTTGAGTTGTGATGTCTTTGAGTTGCCTCAAACAATGCTCATTCATTTGTACTCATTAGCAATTAACTGTTCGAAATTGTTTTGAACACTGTTCATTAATTATCCTTACATCATGCTACTGTTCATTCTGAATGTCAGTCGACATCGACATTCTGTAACTAGCAGCAAATTTTCTCAGCTGTCAGTCGCAGTGAAAGTCATTTCTTTTCTTTAACTGTCAGTTACTTAGGGCCTGTAGAGAACGAAAGAGAGAGAGGGAGCAGCGCCAAGGCGTCAGAGACTGAATATACCATTTGTATTCATGTAGATTTTCATCATTTGCAGTTTGTTGCTTTTCTTTTTGCCCACTTAAACCACATCGACAGAGACACTGATACTTACTACTACTACCAGTAGCTGCTGAAACACTTTTTCATCATTATTCATTTTTAGCTTCTTGGCATTGGAGTTTTTCTTTTTCAACGAAAGAATAGTTAATGGATGGCATGGCATGGCAAAGAAATGAAAAGTTTTCGCTGGCGCACTTTAAGTCAACCTACACTGTTCAAAATTATTACCAGTCATTCATTTGTTCGAACGAGGACTTGAGGACAGGATGGAACGACAGTAACATGCAAGCAAACACTGACTGCAGGGACTAAAGCAGACGCACTACAGCAATTTATTATGAGCGTTATTTTAGGTAGCGCTTATAGAATATTATAATGCAGAAAGTTCAGTTTTTTTTTATTCTATTTTTGCAAAAAAAAAACAAAAATAAAACTAAACGTGAAATAAAACAAAAAAAAAAAAACAAAAACACAGCAAACAATAAAATAAAATAAAAGAAAAAAAAAAATAAAAAAAATCAAATACTATAAAATATAATAGAGAAAAATTAAATAAAATATAATAAAATGAAAAAGAAGAAATAAAAAAAAAAAAAAAAAAATATTAAAAATAAATAATATTGATCGAAATAAAATAAAAAGAAATAAAATTACAAATAAGCGCATATTATAAAATTAAAAACAATTAAACAAAACAAAACTAACATAAGATATTTAAAAAAATAATATGTAACAAAAACGAAAATTCTACATAAAAAAAATAAAAAGAAAACAAAATTAAAAAAAAAAAAAATAAAAACACAACAATAACAAAAGCAAAACCCAACAATACCCATAATAATAACAATAACAGTACAAATACAAATAAAAATTACATGCCAAAACATCAAATAATTTTAAAATTAAAAAAAAAAAAAAATTTTATTAAAAATAAAAACAAAATTAACATAAAAATTAAAAATATAAAGAAAAATTCAAACAAAAATTGAATTAAAAGAATAAAAGTGCAACTGAAAATTTATCTAAAAATAATAATAATAAATAAAAATACAAACAAAAGATGAATAAATCTAAGGAAATAACTAATAAGTATACATATAATAATTTCAATTAAAAAAGAATTAGCAATTGACATAGAAAAATAAAAATGAAGTAGAAATATAGATAAAATAGAAATAGAAATAGAAATAGAAATAGAAATAGAAATAGAAATAGAAATAGAAATAGAAATAGAAATAGAAATAGAAATAGAAATAGAAATAGAAATAGAAATAGAAATAGAAATAGAAATAGAAATAGAAATAGAAATAGAAATAGAAATAGAAATAGAAATAGAAATAGAAATAGAAATAGAAATAGAAATAGAAATAGAAATAGAAATAGAAATAGAAATAGAAATAGAAATAGAAATAGAAATAGAAATAGAAATAGAAATAGAAATAGAAATAGAAATAGAAATAGAAATAGAAATAGAAATAGAAATAGAAATAGAAATAGAAATAGAAATAGAAATAGAAATAGAAATAGAAATAGAAATAGAAATAGAAATAGAAATAGAAATAGAAATAGAAATAGAAATAGAAATAGAAATATAAATAGATAAAGAAATGGATATAGAAAAAAAATTGAAATTGAATTAAAAAAAAAAATAAAAACAGACATAAAAATAGATTAAAAAAATAAAACAAAGAAATATAAAATATCGAAAATAAATACACAAATAAAAAAAAATAAAAGTAAAGAACAGAATAACGAAAGAAATAACGAATTGGTCACATAACAATTGATTTAAAAAAAAGCTTTAGTTCATTTGATTACATAAAATCTTATTTACACCTTGCGGCACAGTAATATTTTTCAGTTGCTTATTTAACAAAATATCCTCTTCCTGTTAGAAGGTAAAATAAGATACCCAAAGCAGGCAAAGTCTCTTATGGTACTCCAAACAGCTTTAGAGCAATGAGCCTATCCTCTTTCTTTCAAAAAATCTTAGAAAGAAGTATACTTTAGATAAAGAATCGATGCTGTTAGACTATCGAACACTCAAAATGCATGGTTTCTACAATATAAATGTACCTAAATTCAAGTAGAACACTCTGGTTGCATTCTTGGACTATGCAGGAGCTTTTAACAATGTTTAACCAAGAGCGTTTTACATTGAGCTTGATTGATGTGAGTGTCGACGAGAGACAATTGAATCATAAGTTTGCCAGATGATTACCAGCAGGGCAGGTAGCTCGAAACTAGAATATCCAGTCTTCCAGGTTTGTCAGATGAGGTGCAATATCTATGATCTTGTAAGTCGCAGTGATGAACCAATTACTAAGAAACATGGATGGGAATGGTCATCTGATAAAACGGTATACAGAGAATATTGGAATAATTCCTTGTTTCAGAACTCATCAGGAAGATTACCCCTCTGCACTACTATGGGTCACAGGAACTAATTATTAAGAAGCATGGGTGGGAGTGGACATCGGGTAACAGCATACGCAGATGATATTGCCATTATTGTTAGGTATATAATTGTATAAAAAAAGACAAAAGTAGTCTTCTTCAAAAGAAAATATAAAACTCCCATCTTTAAGCCCACAAATTCAACAAGATAAGGCTGAAATTCAACAATAGAGCAATATATCTGGGAGTAATCTTGAATAAGAAACACTTTTGAAATGAAAATGCGGACAAAAGAAAACACAGCGTGTATTGCGTGCAAAAAATCTCTAGGCAAAAAAAAGGGGAAATTTCCCCAGTAATCCAAGTAGTATGATGGATATGTACAGCAATGTCTGGTGGCCAATCACTTTTGCGATCTCATTGCTCTCCGCTCTTCGCTCCTCACCAACGGCTGTACAGACGCAACGGATATGCGGCCTCGGTAGTCGAGTAATAAGCGTGCTGGATTGCCTAACGGTCCTATTTCGAATCTCATCCAGGCAATAGTTGAACGCTTCTACCTTTATTTAATACTTTACTCATTTCTAACCAACAAAAACTAAAAAAATGCATTCTTATATACGACTTTGAAAGTTGTTGTTGATGTTAGAAAAGTTGAAGAATTGAGTTGAATAAATTGTATTGATTGAGGTAAAGGTATATATATCACTTGCCTCAGATTCAAATTCGCATATGGATATAGCTTTTCTTCATACTTAGAACATTATTTATTTTTTGCGCTAGTTTTTCCTTTACTTTCGACTTATTTATCATCCCATTTTCGACAACTGGAATTCTTGGTTCAAAACATAAAAAAACATAGAACACACGGTGATACTGGCTACAGCCAATACCTCTGCCAATACTGAATGTAAGTACCAACTCTTCCTTATAAAAGATTCTTTTTAATATTCACAGATGGATCAAAATTTGAGAAACTAGTAGGAGAATAAGTTTTCTCAACGAACCTGGGAGTTGAGACTTCCTTTCGACATCCTTGTCACTTCTTGATCTACAACTTCGTCAAGAAGCCTTTCAAAAAAAGAAGTTTTCATCTTTTCAAAAGTTGAAGCAACTCTAGAAACCCTATGCTTATATTTCTATGACTGAGCATGGCAGTACCAGGTCACAGAAATATAGACATAGCCGACGAACCGGCTAAGTAGTGAACTACCACCGTGATTATTTCAGGGAGGAAGAGGCTTGGTATTCCTTAAGTCATTTTTAGACGCGAGCGTTGGGATAACCTCACGTGCTGCAACACATCCAGAAAAAACTGACATTATTACAAGGACGTTCAAGATTCTGCCGGCCTACAACTGACGTCACAAACAGTCTTCAAATGCCTGAAATTTTTACGGTTGACAACCTTATAATTACCAAACCATAAAAGTTAGATCGATCGGTCAGTAGTGACGTAACAGTGTCCTTAAATAAACAATTATTGATTTGTGCCTTGATTAAGTATTTATTTAGTGCGAAAGAAACAAAAGAAAAGCTCGATAAATATTATGTTGGTATTCAACCGTAAAATATTGGATTGCAGAGTTTTAAAGAGATCGAATCAGCATGATCACTTCGGAGTAGCACCAAAAACAGTGACCAAAATTCATGATTTCGTACTCTATAAGCCGTGGTCATATCAAATAGGTAGGTTATTTTTATTTTACATGAGCATTTTGGTATGAGAAAGTTGACTGCAAGATGGGTGATGCGTTCGTGAATAATCAATCAAACACATTAACGTTTTTGCACTGCAAAACAATGTTTTCAATCAATCAAACAAAAAAATCTAACTGGGCGTAAAATAGTGACCATGGATAAAACATTGATCGACCACTATACACCAGAATCGAAGGAATCGGTAAAAGAGTAAATAGGTCTCAGTGGAAGTGCCCTAAAGCGGGCGAAGTCTTAACAAATAGCCGAAAATGTGTTGGCGTCTGTTTTTGGGATTAAAGTGGGATTTTGGTTGTATAATATTTGAGACAAGGAAAAACAATCAACAGCGACTACACTCAGAAAAATATCAACTGTTATATTAAGAGTCGGCCACTGTTATTTCAAAACACTGTTCGATTGAATGATTTGCGTTTAAGTAAACAATTTTCTTTGTTAAATGAACGTTTCAAAGTATTTTTGAGTTGTTAAAATCATCTTTTGAAATATTTTTGTGCTTATATTGAATTGTAATTTTTTTCTAAGCAATAGTTTTTATATGTGTTTTGCTATATTTATATTATCGTTGCCAGTAGCTCAGTGGATGTGCACTAGACTGTCACGCGGGAGACGTGGGTTCGAATCCTAGCTGTGTAAATATCAAAAATTTTAATTTAATAATTGAAATAATAATAATTCTGTTTTATTAATTGTTTGGTCAAAAAAAAACCTTCAAAATAGAATGCTTACAATCATGCAAAAAAAAAAATTGCAAATTGAATTTTTATTTTAAAAAAAATATTTTAAATAAAAAAAAAAATTTTATTGGCCTTGCTGGATTTGAACCGTGGACACTGGAGTACTAGACGCACAGGTTCGCACACTCGGCCACACATGAATTTTCAAACCAGTGATCAAATTTCAATAAATAAGTTTTTATACGCGTTTCGTGTTCCATAGACCAACAGTCAACCGACTGTTGATTTAAAAGTTTCATTTGTTGAATGGTATTTAACAGTGAAATTTGTTATTTCAACCCATGATTTGTTTGATAAAACAGAATTTTTTCCCTGAGTGTATTACTATAAATAATTGAACCGATAAAAGTACGAAATCGCAAACAAACGGCACCATTTCTTGAAGGAAAAAAATCATATTTTTGCAAGACATTGACCCAAAATTTCCCCAAGTTGCCTCAAATTCCTATATTTCCATATTTGGCTCCCAGTTACTATTATCTGTCCCTAATTTTAAAAAATTTGGCTTTAAGGAAGGAAACTTGTAACGAATAAACAGTTTGAATTGAAAAGTGAAGTGCGTATCTGAAATCTTAAGAAATCTTACTATCCAAAGGGCATCGTAATGATAGAAAATCGTTGGAATAAGTGTATTGAGCTGAAAGGGGATTATGTGGAAGAATAAATAATAATTTTGGCAAAAATCGGTTCTTTTCTTCGTTAGGCCGGCAGCATCTTGAACGTTCTAGTACTGCAACTCAAAAAGACGGATCTCTCCGTTCTTGAACACATGCTCTCCGACTGAACATTGATGACAATGACCAATGCAGAAGATGCAATAAGAATGAAGAACAAGAAAGCGTCTCCTTCCTTAAGCAGAAAGAGACTACTAACCCTCGGACAACTATTCTTATACTTACTGGTAGCAAGCTCGTTAATCAAACCGACCAAATGGCATTTTTACCAAATCTACCAAATGATACCATGTCAAGTGGGAAATTAACAACGAGGCTTAAATGATAGTAAAGGATAACTAATGGTCAAGTGCGCGAGTCAGACACCCGGCTTAACCATTTCTAAACTGACCTATTCACAATTTTCTTAGTAGTGTTATTGAGTTTCTGAGGAAACCTCTCAAAATATCGAAAATAGAAACTGTTGGAAGTTCAATTGTTAACAGGAAGATCTATTGAAGGTACCCTCCTTTAATTTCGAAGATGCTTCGTTGGAGGAAGTTCGACGGTTTGAGGGATTGGCTCCATTAATTATAAATTTTAACTTCAAATGACAATTGTAAAGGTCAAAAATGCTGAATGTGCAAGAAGATGTGTAATTTTGAAAGAGAGGGGGTTAATGACAAATTTTAGCAAAATTCCACGCTTGTTAATTTTGACCGACTAGATACCGGTTTGACTCGCATACAAAGTATTGCATAGCACTATTTTCCTAACATACGATATGCGCAATTTTTTACTTAATCTATAAACAGCTCCTTATCTAGCCAAGTCATCATAGACCATAAATATTCGCCAACATATTGCGGGCATTCACAATGCCAAGCCAGCTTTACTCATACTCTCCTAAGCTTTTCCTCTCTCTCTCTCTTGCTCACACGCGCTTTTGCTGTCTTATATGCTCTTGTTCTTTATTTTGCTGTATTTTACACTCAACTTACGACAAGATATTTTTCATTGTGCTCCCAATTGCATTGCTTTTGACAAATGATCGAGAGTCGTTGCCACCAACAACTCAACATTATTGTGGGTGTGGATAGATGGATGACTATAAATGGGTTACTCTAAGTGGGTGAATTCAAGAGTATCCTAAGAGAGTGAGAGCAGAAAATAAGAAAATAAAGGGCAGACAGTAGAGTGAGCGCACAACACCATCAACATAACAAATAACGTCGACTTGGAAAATTGATTACATGTCATTAATTTTCATTTCAAATTACAGCAGCACTAAGTCTTACGACGAGCTGTATGGCAACGCCATGCAAAGTCAGCTAGCAAGGATATGGCTGCTGGCTTTTACACCCAACACAAGATATTCTGCACTCTGGCTCACGCTATCTCTCTCTCTCTCTCTCTGGTGGTCTCTTGCTCTAACTATCTCTCTATGTGTGTCAAAGAAAGTGATTTATACGCTGTTGCTGCTGCCGGCGCCAGTGTTGCTTGCTGTCCGGTGGCAAAGCAACATGGCGTTTATAATGGCTGCCAGTTGAGTATGACGCAAAGCTTTTCTGCTCTCTGGCGGGAACTTGCAAAATTAATATAACGCTTTGTATGTATGTGTTGGTGTGTGTGTGTGTGTGAGTAAGTGAGCACGCGTTGAACATTGTTTACGCGCGAAACAATTTTTTTCTGCTTAACGTCAACATTGAGTTAATTTTTGTTTTTTTTGCTTTGCTTTTGGCAGCCTCTGACAGGCGAACACAGACAACAAGATAGTCAGTTCGCAAAAGCTGCAGGCGGCAGCACTTCCGGCTCACTAACATATGCAGAGAGTTGCGCTTGCCACCTATTTTTAACACATACTTTTCGGATTTCTTTCTTCAGTATTTGTGTATTTTTAGCAAAGCATTTTATTTGCCGCTACTATTTTGCACACAAAAAGTAGAATAAATGGGTTCAAGTCGGTGCTGGCGCAGCATTCATG
Source organism: Tetanocera ferruginea (assembly GCA_958299015.1). Lineage (NCBI taxonomy): Eukaryota > Metazoa > Arthropoda > Insecta > Diptera > Sciomyzidae > Tetanocera > Tetanocera ferruginea. The sequence continues at coordinate 10,686,004 of OY282641.1, read as the reverse complement.
AAGAGCCTGATGAGCAGAGGGGTATACGAGAGAGCAGCAGGCTAAAGAAGAGAGGCGCTGTAAGCAATATTTTCGGCTTTTGAAACAGCTGTGTGCTTATCCTTTAGGGATTCAGTTAGTTGTTTGGTTTGGGTAAATATAATAAATCAGTTTTTACCCAGTACAAGCTCTGGGGAACCAAAAAAGAAAAAAAAAAAAAGAAATACGAAAATGAGCAAAAGTAAAATGTTGGCATTCGAAACATTATAATTTATGCTCTACTTTATTATGAACCAAAATTTATGCAACGACATTATGAAAAATTAAATTATGAATACTTATGAGCTGGCTATAAATAAATGGCTACGCCAGCGGTAATTGCTATATAAGCACTAGTTGTGCAAATGTTGAAAAATTCACAAAGATGCAGGTGTATCTGAAAATTTTGCTAAAAACGACATTTGAAAGAAAATTCTATGAACTTTTTTTTTTTAAAAAAAAACAGAATAAGCCTTGAAACTTCTAATCTTCGTTTACATGAAATGCCAGTTCATGCCACTCCTAGTAAAGCTCTTTAATAAATTCAAAAACTTTAAATGTCAATTCTATAAAGCAAAAATTAATAACAGCTCTCTAAATATCAACAACAGCTGCAACAGTCGCTACTACAAATATATATATACAAAACACTCAAATTCAACTAATTCATCTAATAACTAATTTTGACATAAAAATTAAATATTAACGACTTTGCTTCTACATTTTGGTCGCAGTCATAAATTAAAGAAAATAACAAATTGATATCTTCAGCTAGGGTGGCAGGTACTATAATTTTCATAGCACCATAAGAAGGGAACTCGAACTCTCAACCTAAATAGCTTGACATATGCACAAGTATCTATAAAATATGGCAACATACTAAAGATTGACAATGTGTATATTTATAATGAAGTTCGATTGTGTTGCGTTGTGGTGCGGCCCTGTATAAATAAGTGTAGGGTGAGTTTCATGTTGTATTAATGTTCGATCATTAAAAATTATAAATTTTTCAACCTTAGTGAATTGCAAAAGCAACATAAATCATGCTCGAATGAATGTTAACAATAACAATTCACTGAAGTCTCTTTATGGGTCGATGTGGTGGTAATATTAAATAATGAATATGTCTGAGTTTTACAAAATTTACATATGTTTGAAATGAGTTTTATTGTTTTATAGTTTCTTTGAAATTATTATTTATTGCCTATGAAAAAATGTAGCTTTATTAATACTTAAAAATAAATATTATATTTTTTTCATCTCTCAAACTAATCTGTGTTTGTCTTTAGTTATTATTCTCATCTTATAATTGATAAGTTAAGTTTGATATTTTTTTAATATTAATGAAAGATTACAAGTACAGCATACTTAACTCAGTCTTATTTTATTGAGCTTTATTTTTGCTGAAATGAATTAATAATTTTTAAATATTATTGAGAACTTCGCATCTGACGTTTAAAGCATTATTTTTAATACAAAATAAGTCATATTTTAGATTTTGTGATGTAACAACGGGAGGTTTAAACTATTTAATTGGGCCATTTGGATGTCACAACCTCTGATTCCTGTGCGCTTAGGTGTATGTTGCAGGCCAACTAAGGTATGCTACCTCAGCAGGGGCGCAACCAGGATTATTTTTTGAGGGGGTTTTATCAAATTTTGCAAAAATAAGTTTGGACTCAAGCTAAAATTTTGTTAATATTAAAAAATATTTCAAAAATTGCTATAATTGTATACTTTTTCCACAAAAATATGCAAGTCTTGCAATCAAGATTGAATATCGGAATCTGTTTGTCCAAAAATGCTTTTATTATTTGGATACGAATACTGATCGAAATAATGCACATTTTAATTGTTCCCCAAGCCTTGCAAAATAATAAAAAATGTATATTAAAATCAAGTTTCTTTCTCAAAATTTGATCTCTCGCCGAGTAAAAGCTAACATTTTTTAGTTCAAACTGTACAACAGCCACTGTCAGGACATTTTGGCTGTATAGAAGCTGTACAGCAGTGGTAGCAGTCATTTTAAAATTAACTTGCTTTTGCGTTGTTTAGAGTCTTTAGAATCGGCCAAAATGTTTTGAAATCGCCAGTTTTACAGCCGTTTACTCATTTTTCTTGTTCTAGGAAGGTTAAACGGAAGGTTTTAGGCAGTTATACGAAAGTTTTAAGGCTTGAGCTACAATATTTTCAATTTTTCTCGGGGAAAATGCAATTTTTTTCTCCCCACAATGACTGAACACTTCACTTCGTTATAAAAATAACCAAATGGCGCTAGCCTTAAAATTCGTCCTTTGATGAGTACTAATGGAGCTCATTTCCGAAAATATAAAACACAAAATTTCTTACTCCTTGGGATGAAAAACTAAGAGGCGAAATATGAAAAAATCGTTTGAGTCTCTCGCCATCAAAATAACCGATGAAATTTCCTTTAAAATCGACGTTTGATCCTTCTGTAGGTAATATGTGAAAAATATTTTTTTTAAACATAATCTTCCATTGTATTTTCAAAATTAGTTTCATGAAAATCCTTCAAAACTGCACATATATAATTCGATTTTAATGAATGATGTCTTTTTGTGGTGACCGTGGCATGCAAGTTAAGTGTGTGGCTTAGCATGCTCGGAGCCCGGGTTCGATCCCCAGCCGCGGTGAAAAGTTTTTTTCAAGAAAAAATTTTTCTGATCGGTCATCACCTCTCTGCAGACAATGGCAAACCTCAGAGAGTAAATAATGGCATGTAAAGCTTCTTAAGAACATGAGCCGTTCGGAGTCGGCATAAAACATGTAGGTCCAGTTCTCGGTCAATTGTGTACAAACATGTAATAACACACACAACACAATTGATCATAAGAAGCTCGGTCAAAGTCCTTTCAAGGGCTGAAATGGCCAATTTGTTTTTTTTTTTTTGTTTGTCTTTTTGGAAGAGTGTCGTAAAGACTTTCGTTATAAAAGATATTATGTCCATTTAAGTCAGCATTTCCTAATTCATGCTCATTGGTATAACTTTATTATATCTCTGATAAACGGATGAACAGAAGCAAAATCAAACTAACATCTTTTTTTTAATAAGCCCATATTTCTTAAAATCGAATAATATTTGACAATTTAGAGAAATATTTATGAAACAGATTCGGGAAAATGCAATGGAAAATTATGAATTTTAAATTTTTGCTCAGTTGCAGAAATCAATCGCAATTATTTTTTTATTGAATCACATGAATTCGCTATAAACTTAATTCCTGCAGAGTTTGGGTTAGTTGATGTTTAAAAAATAAATATAAAAAAGAACGAAAAATAACAATTTCAGAAAAAATTTCCTTGTTCACCTCGGACTCGACCGCTCTTCTTCAGGCTTTCTTATTTTGTATTACTTTTGAATTCATTTTCATCCAAATATTTCAAGTCGTTATAGTAGGTTCCAAGCCAGAAGTTGAAGAGACAACTCAAATCGAAGTATTGTCAAGAACCCCTCAAGAGGTCAGAATCAGTCTGAAGGAAACAAACATGAAAATTTAGAAGATTGTATATCAAACAGAATCGATTTGAAATACACATTTGGGGTTTTTACTCATTTGACAAGATGTGTGTTTGCATTTCATATGAACCACTTTGATTTAATTCTATTTTGTTTGGTACTACAATAATTTTTGGGGGGTTTAAATCCCAAAACCCCCCCTTTGGTTGCGCTTATGTACCTCAGAGCACTACAGTGCGATTTAACAAGAGTTGCAGGGAATTATAAGGAATAACAATTCTCTCCACATAAATATAATGCATAAATGACCCATTCTGATTTCTGTTACCCTATATATGTAAGTATATGTAAGTATAGACCTAGAGAAAAAAATCTGATTAATTTAAACAAGTTTTAACCATATTTCAGGTAAAAATTTTCCATCATGTATCATCAGGTTAAGGTAACAACCACATGTCAATTAAACATGTTATGTGGCTTAATCAAACTGCAAACTGTGGTTAATATAACCAAATATTTACCCTTTCTAATGATTAATACAAGATTTTTTTATTCGTCCAATACAAGAATCGAACCTGGACTTCCATAGCTATCGCATAACTGTCCATCGCCTAACTAACAAGCCATGCTATTACATACTTGAACATGAGCAAAATATAGACAAAAACAAGTACAGAAAGTCTAAAATTGGTCTAGCCCGACTTTGAATTACCGTAAACCGTTTATTGAAAATGGGCGTGTCCGTGGGCGGATGAAGCCCATACTTTATATGCATTTAAATATTGATGAAAAATTTATATATAAGGTAAAATGGGGAGTTTTGACTCATGGGGAGTTGTAAATCAATCAAATATCCGCCATGTTGAATTTGTTTGACATCAGTAAACTAGTGTCAAAATTATTTACTAGTCTGGGCTCTCACTTTTTATAAGCATTTGTACCATCAATACGTATTCAGAGTGTGTCTACCAAAAAAATTTTTTTTGCGTGCTGAAAAAAGTTTTTTCGGGGATGAACGCGGATAAAATTTTGAAAACTAACTCGGAAGTCTATCGAAACGTAAGTATCGTCAAAATTATCTCTGATCTATTGTCTTTTAACCCACCGAAGTGATTTTGTAGAAATAACATTGTGTGCTGATGACGCGTCGCCAATGTTCGTAAATTTAAAATGGGGAGTTGTGAATGAACAAATGTGGGGAGTTGTGAATCAAATTGTTTTCGAACTTTGACAACTAATTCGCGCATCTGTCATACGTATTACGCATTACTAAGGAATTTTATTAACGTTTTATGTGAAATCAAAGTAAAATGAAATTTTTTTGTGTTGTTTTTCAAGATTTACTCAGACATCATGCCGCGACATAAATACAAATTTTCGTCAAAAAAACATAAAATTGTCCATTATTTTTCATTTTTGTCATGAGAACTACTTGCTCTTTCCTTTTTTTTTCAAGTTTAATAAAAGTTAATTAATCGAAAATTGCATTTTTCACCATTTATAGTAGTGATTCACAACTCCCCATATTTTTTTGAAAATCCAAAAATCTAATTTTTATCAAGCTTCGAACTTTTTTTATAAATTAAAAATTTTAAATAAATGCTTTTGGAGGTATTGGATATTTAGGTATTATCTACCTTATCTACAAATAGACGGTTTCAGATACAAAAATATTGATTTTTGAGAAAGTTATGGCACAAAATCAAAGTGTGATTCAAAACTCCCCATTTTACCATGCCAAATTTTATTCCTGTAGCTCACAAGATAATGCCTCTATAGTGTTTTCACTATTGTGGGTTATATGGGAGGTAGGCGTATTCGCGGACTGATAACGCCCAATTTTTGAACCCATCCTAGTTTTGGTATAAAATACCCAACATATATTCCAAATTTTATCTCTGTAGGTAAAACATAAGTTTATTTATGAAGTTTTAAATTTTTTGGATTGTACCGGTGGTAGGTATGTCCGTGAGTGGATGACGCTCATTTTTCAAAAACATCTCCGTTTTGTTATAAAAATATACGAACCAAATTTTAATCTTTCTAAACATAAGCTTGTTTTTTGAGATTTAAACTTTTGGGTTATATGGCAGGTGGGCCTGTTCGTGGGCGGGTGACACCAACTTTGCGAAAACAGCTTTGTTTTGATATTAAAAACATACGAACCAAATTTTAATCTTTCCAAACCCAAGCTTCTTTCTTTTATATGATTTCATATAATTTTAATCTTTCTAAACAAGATAGTTTATTGAGTTTTCACCCATTGAGTTTGACTCATTTCTCAAAAATATTTTCGTTTTGTTATAAAAAACATACACACCAAATTTAATCTCTCTAGGTTCAACATAAGCTTATTTATTGAGTTTTAATTTTTGGGTTTTATGGGAGGTGGGCGTATCCGTAAGCCGGTGACACCCATTTTTCGAAAAAATATTTCTTTTGATACAAAATACATGAATACAAAATATATAAGTTTATTTATTGAGTTTTCAATTTTTGCATTGTATGGGAGGTAGGCGTGCCCGTAAGCGGATGAGTTTAATTTTTAAAAAGCACCTTTGGATTGTTATAAGCTAAATACGTACCAAATTTAATCTCTGTAGGTTAAAAAGAAGCTAATTTATTGAGTTGGAGGTGGGCGTGTCCGTGGATGGATGAATGGTCAAAGCAACATATTTGCTTTGATATGAAATATATACGTACCAAATTTTGTATTTGTAAGTTAGTTATGAGCTTATTTATGTAGTTTTCAATTTTTGCGTTGTATGGGAGGTAGGCGTGGCCGTGGGTGGATTCCATAAATATTCAAAAGTGCAAATCCTTGGGTTCATCTGAACATATTTACTAAGTTTCATGCAATTATCTCAACTCCTTCTTCTTATCCTGTATTTACGGACAACACACAGACGGACGGACGGACGGACGGGTGTACAGACGGACAGGGCTAAATCAACTCACGAGGTGACTCTGATCAAGAATGTATGTACTTTTCTTTATCGGACTCGCTTATTTCTATGCGTTACAAACGTTTGCACAAATTTAATATGCCCTGATCTTTCAGGTTTAGTGTAGAAAAAAATATTGTTTTAAAATATATTACTTTTTTTAACCCCGAAAAACCCTATTTAAATTCTATTGTGCTATTCTCTCCAAAACTTATGCATTTTATGTTAAATTTTTGAAAACTACTTTCATTTCAAAAGATTTTCCGATTTTTGAAAATTTAACTTTCAAAGCTATTGAACTTCGAAAGTCTAAATTGGATGGTAAACTCTTAAAAATCTTTTCACTTCTTTCTCAAAAAAGCTTTATTTGACCTTTAAACAAAAGAATGATAGCGTTTCCTAAGAACAAAAAAATTGTTTTTTTTGTAAGTTTAATTTTATCAGAAAGTAAATTGAGTTCTTGTCGAAAAGCTCTGAGACAAAAATGTAGTACAAGTTAAGCCATTTTTAGACAAAAAAAAGCAAGTTGGCCATTTTCGCCCTTGAAAGGACTTTTACCGAAATTCTTATGATCAATTGAATTGTGTATGTTATTAAATGTTTGGACACAATTGACCGAGAACTTTCTCAAAAAGCTTTACATGCCATTATTTATTCTATGAGGTTTACCATGGTCTGCTGTAATGTGACGACTTAAAAGAAAAATGTATTTCTGTTGAAAAAAATGTTGCCCGAGATGAGTATAAAACTCGGGATCTAATGGTTCGCACGCCACACACTTAACAGGCACGACCATGGTTGCCACTCGAACTCTTAAAACGGCCCATCATTTCTAAAACTAGACATAACATGAAACTGACATAAGTTATGGAAAATATACCATTTTGAAGGCTATTCCAGGTGGTCCCAAAAAATGTTAATTTTGTTTGTTTAGTTGTCTCGTTGGCATTTTAAAATAAGGGATTCACTTTCTGAACTTTCTTGTTGTATGAAGACTTACCAATTCTACTGTACCTGCGCTATATGTGTCCATTGCTTACATGTATGCACCCCACTGTGCGGCGTAAAATTATTTTCAAACTAGAACTTTGTTCAAAAACCACACACACACACACGTTAAAATTTCGTAGCGTGAAAAATATGTTATGATACGGATAATTTGATATATGAGCAAAGTGTGCGGATAGATGAAGAAATCCTTCATGCGCTTATATTTCACAGTCAATTGACCCAAAAAGTGATGATGACGTGACGAGTTTTTAGAGTAACGGAATAAAGCACAAGGCAAATTCTTTTAAAAGACTTAAAAACAGATATAATGAAGTAACAGACAGATGCAAAAATATGTAGAAATTTCAGTGGAAGTTTAAAAAGGAAGTGAGTAAAACTTTGTTTTACTTACTGTAAATAATATTTTTATGAATAATATTGATTTGTCTTCAAATAAATTTTAACTTATAGCCAGCACTTAAATTTTTTGTTAAAAATTATGCATAAATTTGATATATATGAAAAAATAAAATATATATAATAAGATTAAAATTTATGCAAAAAAAAAAATTAAGTTGAAGTCTACAAACACAAAAAAACAAATTAAGAAGGAACATGACATTCGCGGCAAAGAAAACAGACCTTGTTTTAAAAATTCAGAAACAAACATTTTTCCAAAATTTTTGTATAATTTTTTTTTTTTATTATTGTAGAGAATTGAACAAATTACAAGAAAAAATTAAATTAAAAAAATATATTTTTCACTCCAACATGGTTTTATAGAGCTTCAAACTGGCGGCAGAGAAAAAAAAGGGGGCCTCGTAGTTTCAACGCTGTAAGTTGCAAAAATTATCCGATCAGAAAAAAAATGACTTTTTTAAATCTTAACAAAATTGGTTATCGTATGACAAGAGCTTTTTTTAAAAATTTTTTTTTTCAATTTTTGGTGATGTTCCAAATTTGAAAGTGTGTGTTTCGAAAAAATATTGACTTTAAAAATTCATAAGAAATCAAAAAAAATTAAAAAAAGCTCGTGTCATACGATAGCGAATCAAGTTTAAAAAAAATACAAAAAAAAGAATTTCGTCAAAAAATGAACCCGCTAGTGTCGCAACCAGTAAGAAAAATAGCTTTTGAACTCCCAGGAATTTTTCCATGAAATTTTTTTCTTAGAATCTTAAGAATTTATTTACTTAAATACAAAATAATACAAAATTATTCGATTTCAAAAAACGGCCAATGTCATGTCCTCCGTTAAATTAAATTAGAAATCTCTAAACAATAATTCATCTAAATTATAGACCATTAAATATGACTAATAAATTAAATTAATGGAATTTGGCACACATCATTAATATTTTTTTTTTTGGTATCTGTTATAATTCATTGAGTTAAAAAAAAAAATATATATATGATAGAAACTCCTTTTTCTTTTTAGAAACTTCTAGTTTTTATTTTATTATTTTTCAGTTCTGTACACCACCAAATATTTTTAAAAAATGACAAACTTTTCAGTTCCACTTTTCCCTTTTATACTTTTCAGGTGTACAGATCTGACGTCATATTCTTTATGACAAAATTGAAAAGTACTTCAAACTGAATTGAGCAAAGTAGTTTTTGCTCTAACACGGCCATCCTGTAAAATCATCGCTCTCGATGAATTCAAAACTTTTTGTTTTCAAAACAATCATTTGTTTATTACAGAAAGAACAAGCTAAAATCACAAGAAACAAACAGTTTATAGAAAACACAAATTCATTATTTCAAATTCCACAGCAGTAATCTGTCCTCTTTTACAATTAACCACCAGATATCCAGAGCTGTAAACAGAATCATTATTTCAGATGTTACTTCTTGAATCGCAACTCAGAGACAATCTTAAGCTTGTTTGCAAATCAACACTTAAATTGAAAGTTATGACTCAGAGGCAATCTTAAGCGTGTTCAAAACTTCAACACCTAAACTGAAAGTTATGACTCAGAGGCAATCTTAAGCGTGTTCAAAACTTCAACACCTAAACTGAAAGTTATGACTCAGAGGCAATCTTAAGCTTGTTCAAAACTTCAACATATAAACTGAAAGTTGTGACTCAGAGGCAATCTTAAGCTTGTTCATGAATTCGATTCTTATTGAATAGAGAATTTTGCAGAAAATTTTACCTTATATTAGTTACTAACATCCTTCTCGTCTTCACTCTCATTTAAAGGCCGAATGACCTCTCTTGCTGCAACAATAAAAGTTTTGCAGTTTTCTTTCTTCAACTTATATCGATCATTGGGAAGGACACCAACTATCTCGTAAGGACCACGATAATACGGCTGTAACTTCGATTTGCGCCTCTGATTACTACAATAGACAACCTTTTGTCCAATTTTTAATTGAGTTGGTTTGCATTTATTTTGATCAAATCTGATTTTCATTCGAGTTGCATTTAACTCTGCTCGTTCACTGGCAAGCTTTCGTATTTCTTCTATGTCGTCAAATTGTGGCTCAATTTCGAGCTCTGCTAACAATGCACTTATATCTGGAGTCCGTCCAGATATACCTGTTAATACCTTCAACGGAGAAAATCCAGTTGTTTTATTAACCGTTGTATTAAGAGCTAGTTGTACACGACTGATATAACCAGTCCATTCGCCACATTTATCTAAATTAGTTCTCAATAAGTTAGCAACAGTGTCCACATAACGTTCCACTTGGCCATTAGCTCTACTAGCACCAGGAGCAATTAAATGATGTGTTATCCCCAACGACATGCAGAAGTTTTTAAACTCAGCACTAGTAAAATTAGTGCCTCTGTCACTTACAAGTTTGGCTGGAGCTCCAAATAGCATTACATAGTTATAAAACATTTGAACAGTTTCCGCAGCTGTTAGGGTTTTACAAGGGAATAAAACTGCAAATTTTGTAAAAGCATCAATCAAAATGAAAATATAACGATAGTCTTTTCCGTCAAATGGTCCCATAAAATCAGCATGAACTACATCGAATGGAATTGGCTTTTTTTCTATTGGGTGAAGTTCACACTGTTTCTTTCCAGACGGCCTTTTAGCCACCAGGCAGATTAAACAAGAATTCACAAATTTTCTGACATTTTTAGTTATATGCGGCATCCAAAAATGCTCTCGTATCTTCATAAGAGTCTTTTCCCATCCGACATGACAGTTTTCTTCATGGAAACGTCTCATTAATGACAATCGACATTGTTGAGGTACATAAAGTTTGTAAGTATTTTCCATTTTCTTGTATAACAATCCGTTTTTGAGTTTGAAGTGCGTTGATGTGTTGGTATCGCCACTTTTAATTTTCTCTATGATTTCTAATGTACCTGGATCATTTTGCTGCTCAATATGCAACCATGTTTCGGACAAACTCTCAATTTGATAACAAGATTTTGTTGGCACATTTCGGCTAAGGTAATCTACATGTGATAAAGTCTTCCCTTTTCGGTATACAATCTCAAACTCAAAATCTTGAAGAAAAATCCACCAACGAGCAACTCGAGGAAGTAAATTCTTTTTTTCTTTTGTTGCCTTTAAAGCGTTACAGTCAGTTACCAACAAGAACTTAACACCGATTAGGTAATGCCTAAAATGTTTCATCGCATTTACCACCGCAAGTGTCTCCAACTCATAACTATGATATTTTGCTTCATACGACTTAGTTGCCTGACTATAATAAGCAACTACATGCAATCTTCCATTAACTCGCTGAAATAAGATAGCTCCGTATCCACTTGCACTTGCATCCGTATGCAGCTCTGTTGGAAGATCAGGATTAAACAATACTAATAATGGTCGAGTTGTAAGTTGTTCTACTATGTAATCTTTTGCTGCTTGGCATTCATTACTCCATACAAATTCCGTATTATTTTTAGTCAATGCCGTGATACAGGCAGTTTTTGCAGCAAATTCTGGTACGAATTTTCGAAAATAATTCGCCAGCCCCATAAATTGACGTATTTGCTTAACATTACTTGGTGTCGGGGAACTCACTAACGCATCAATTTTGGTTTTGCTTGGTCGTATACCATCTCCAGATACTTCTCGTCCTAAGTATTCAATAGTAGTTTGAAGAAATTTACATTTATCCATGTTTAAGGTAAACCCACTTCCAACTAATGCCTTGAGTACAATATCAAGCTTTTCAAGACCTTCATCAATGGTTTTGGATGTTATCAACACATCATCCATGTATACCAAAGCCAATTTGCCTCGTAACTCACCCAAAGCCGCGTTTATAGCCCTCTGGAAAACTGCAGGTGCATTAGCGAGACCAAATGGCATACGCAAATATTCATAATGTCCATCGGGTGTGACAAAAGCAGTTTTTTCTATAGAATCCTCAGCAATTGGAATTTGGTGAAAACCAGATGCCATGTCCAATGATGTAAAATATTTATTTCCAGTCAATTCATCTAGTTGATCTTCTATCCTCGGCAAAGGATAGCGATCCTTTACAGTTATTTTGTTTAGTGCTCTAAAATCTACACAAAGGCGATTCTGTCCATTTTTCTTTTTGACAAGAATCATTGGGCTCGCAAACGGTGAGTGACTCTCTCTTATTATACCATTTTTTATTAAATCTGCAACAATTTCTTTTGTTATCTGCCGCTCACTGTTTGCCATCCTATATGGCCTAAAGAAATTATTGGCATCTTTCATTAAGCGTATACTTAGGGATCCTGTAGTTACCCTTGCCGTAGGAAAACCCGCTATAAAGTGTTTGGAGTACTTATCCAAAATAACATTCAGCTCCTTTGTACGAGGCTTTGACATACTACCAGTTGTGGTAACAATATTTTTGCTTTTGAGACAAAAAGCTGACTTACTGCGATGTAAGTACGATCCATTGGCAGTAACCGTAATTGTAATTGTAGGATCTTTCAAAATGTCTCTTCCAATAATAATTTCATTTTGTAAATGTTTTTTATCAATCAAATAAAGGCTAACCTCAACAATAAGATCTTCAAATTCTACAAATGTTTCAAGCCTCTCAGATAGTAAAATAGGTTCTCTCCCAATACCTTGCACAGACAGTAAATTTGTTGTTCTTTTTGCAGATATTTTGTCAGCAATGTCGGATCTTATCAACGAACAATCAGATCCCGTGTCAAGAAGACAATGATATAATTTTCCCTTGATAACCACTGGAGTGTAATTATCTGATACCAACGAAATCTTGCATAGATTTATTTGTTTTCGGTCAGCTCTTTGTTTAGCCCAGCAGGTTTGTTCTTCGTGTCCAGATTTTCCACAAAAAGAACACTTAAATTTGGTTTCTATGGGTTTGCTTGGTATTTTCTGTACAACCAATTCGTTTATCTTTTGTTTTTCCGTGCAATGTGCTCTAATATGACCCTTTTTGCCACATCCATAGCAACGTTTCTCATCCTCTACGCGCCTACGTTTCAATGAATAAGGTAACTTGTCTTCTTTTTCAATATTGAATACTGGTTTATTCTCTTGCAATCGGCGTGTTAAATTTTCTACTTTTCGCAAAGGTTTTTCTCGTATCGAAGACAAATGACTTATCAAACTTTGCACGGTTGATGGCATAACAAATGTAAGAGAATTTCTCAAACTTACCTCACTAATGCATCCGATGACAATTTTGACCATTTTGTCTTCTGGAATTTGAAAAGGTAATTGATTAATTTGGCAAACCTTTTCCATTACGAACTCCGTATAGGAAGCATATTCATTGCTTTCTGAGTTGGCAACCTTCCTGAGTTGTGTAATAATGTCTGTACCATTAGAAAAAGCGTGTATCAAAGAAGCACGTAAATCTGGCCAGCTATAAAGTTGATATCCGTACTTGTTGAACCATAATTTTGCCCTCCCAAGCAGAGAAACTTGTATTCTAGGCAAAATGTCAAAATTCTGCAAACCGTCTCGTTGTACTCTTGCATCAATATCGGTGCACCACTTCTGAATATCAACGCGGGAGTGATCTGGATCAAAACTCGGAAAACCCACCAACGCGCCGGTTGATTGTGGCCCTTGTGTGGATTCTAAAATTTTATTAATTGCTTCCACCGTAATTACAAAATTGTTAGATCTCGACTCTGGACTTTCCTCCTGCAGATTCAAATTTTCTTGAATCTGACCTCTTAGATTTGAGTCATCTTCAGTCATCTTCCCAATAGAGTGTGGTGTAGGCTGAATTTATCCCACTTCTGATGATAGAAACTCCTTTTTCTTTTTAGAAACTTCTAGTTTTTATTTTATTATTTTTCAGTTCTGTACACCACCAAATATTTTTAAAAAATGACAAACTTTTCAGTTCCACTTTTCCCTTTTATACTTTTCAGGTGTACAGATCTGACGTCATATTCTTTATGACAAAATTGAAAAGTACTTCAAACTGAATTGAGCAAAGTAGTTTTTGCTCTAACATATATATTAAAAACCCCTAAAACGCACTCTACAGCATTTTACAGCTAAGCATTTTGACAATGACGCCGATGGAAAGGACATAACACGGTCGATCCTTTGTGACAGTTTAACTGACCATTAATTTGCATTAACATTATGTTCAATAAAAGAATTTTGAAGACAACAAAAGTGGATAGAAAAGAGATTTTATAGCTTTTAACAGATTTTCACACAAAAAAAAAAAAAAAAAAATATAATAATAAATCACACAAACATGCTTGAAATATGTTAATGGCATTCCTTTTTTTTGCCTGCAGAAAGGGAGAACAAAATATTCGAAGAAATTTATGTCACATGAAGAATATCTTTCGAGTTATGCATATAAACGTTGTTATCCTTGGCAACAGTCCTTCGTGTGTCATCTTATCTCGATGCCATGCATCAAATTAAGTCAGAGGCAACATTTGTAATATTCATAAAAATGTGTTTTTATGTATGTTTGAGTGTGTGTGTGTGCGATTATTTATTGCATACAAACAAATATTCACAATAAAGAAGAATATTCATGTGTGTCGAGAGCGTTTGAAAATGTATACATATATTTGCAATAATTTTTTTATATATTTTGATTTTTGTTTTTTTTTTTTGTAATAACAAGGATCAGCATCAAACAACAAAACTTAATTAAAACGACAAAAATTATGAATATTTTTCGAAAATTATGCGCATAAATATATTTGGATTATATAGATAGCCAAGCTGAGGCAAGTTGTTAGCAATGATTACTTGCAAAACTGACAGAATTTATGAGAAAAAAATATATTTTTTCTTATAAATAACAAAAATATGCAATTAAAGTTTTTTTAGAAAATTTATGTAAAATCCAACATTTTTTGAGAACTGTTCCGCAGTATACACAGACCAAAAACTTAGTTATAAGTAAGCTTAAGCAGCAACAGGATATGCTTATTTAGGTTAAAAAAATTACGCTTAATTTATTACGTCTGCCAGGCTGTCAATTTTCACTCAACAATTCCCACATTTTATACATTTTTATACGAAGAATTTATTTTGCTATAACTACATAACAGAAAAAGGCTTACAAGCTGCCACAAATGACATCCTTACTTCTCATATCTACACAGTAAAAAGTTTGAGGATAAATTTCATCTTTTTTATAACATTTCTTTTGTATAAACTCGTTTTATTCCAAATTTATTATAAGTTTTATCCCACTCAATATTATAAAACTTGCATTTCCATTCAAACAGCTATTTTACTCCAAAATAGTATACATTTTATACCATAAATTTATAAAAATCATATATATATTCCAGTTACACACACGACAACCTCACGGAGCCACTCGGCTTTCACGTACAATTCGAGTTTTCGAAGCCACCGAACTTCAGCGATGCAAGCAGGCAATCAGTTTGCGTTTGTTTTTCAGTCCGTAATCATGTTATCCACAAATAGTTCCGTTGAATATTTTTTTGTACACAAAGATTAAGACACAAATATTGCGCTTGAATTGGAAGCTCTGCTATAAAAAAAAATATATCATGAAATATATCAATTGAAATCTAAATATTATTCCTTATTTATGACTTTAAATATTAACATATTTAATGTATGTTTACATATGTACCTCATATTTTTATACAATATTGCTATAAAAGTAACCAAATGTGGTTTTCAAAGGTTTTATACTTTTTCTTATAAAAATGTATACCAATGTGGTGTAAAAACATTTGATACACTTTTCGGATAAAATCTATACCAAATTTGTATAAATTTGGTTTAAACGATGTTATGGTATAAATTTTATAACATATTTGGAATTGATTTATATTTATACCAAATAGTATAAAATTTATCCTCATATTTTTTACTGTGTATGTGTGTGTTTTCTCTTCTTGCTCCCTTTTATTTTTCTGCCTAATGAAGCAACAGTGCGTTAAATAATACCTTTGTATGTTACCAAATATTTTACCCTTTTCTGCATAAATTTTTGTCTTTCCGTTCGACGACTTTTGTCGTTTCTTAAATGACTTTGTTGTTGTTTTTGTTTCATTATTGTTGTTGTTGTTTCTGTTTTATTATATGTTACTTCTGTTCAATTTGAATGATTACCACAAAATTAAGAATTGATTGTCTGTAATTGTTACTATTTATTATGCACACATGTGCTCAAAATGTTACTTCATTTTCATGTTAGTTTTCATGTTCGTTCTTAGCTTGTTAGACATAACAAGTAGGTGATTTGGTTTTATTTAATATCAACCCTTTATTATGGCATAGTTTTTCATTTTAATGTCTATCATTAATTAAAAGGTTTTTACGTTTATGAAGTTGGTATTCTTGTCTTTACATGGTAGTCTAATAAAAACGAGCACTACTGTTGAACGCTGCTTTGGTAATACAATTTTTTACGCTTAGTTAAGTAGCTCTGATGGTTTAATAAATGCTTGGAGATAAACACTACTTTGTTGAATTTAATTATATATATTTCTATGACAACGGAAAAAAGTGATAACAGGTTAGGCAGTCCTTGAATATATTGAAAAACTATAAATTTCTCATCATATAGTAAGAAAAATTTGGTACCTTTTAATGGAATATTTTTTAAACATTAACAACTCTGTGCGACACAAAAACATATCTGCAATAGAACCAATGGTTTCTGTTTGGAATTGGTCCATATAACCAATCACCCCAGGAATTTTTCTGAATTAGCTGAAAAAACCGATATTTTCAAGCTCACTTTTTATAAGACGGGCCGCAGTTAATTTGCTTTCGAAACAAAATAAAATGTTGCCTTTGGGATATTAAGTAAATTATTATTAATAATGACACTACTATATCCTTTCAAATTTGAAAAAATTAAGGCCTTAAATGTTCACAAAGACTATCAGAAACCCTCTTTAATTAGAAAAAGTAGTATGTTTCGGAAGTTCCGGGTGACATAATTTTCACTATTTCTGCAAATCAAAATTTTTATCATATTATCAAAATCGAAAACTACCTGCCCATCTATCAAAAATCGTCATTGAAACTTTTTACCTTAATTAAACTGTACAACAAAACTGAAGTTTTTATAAATCCCAAGAGGTTTCACAACGGTTTCCCAAGGTTTTGGGTTCACTGAATTCTAATCTGAAGCCAGAATTTTCGGGTCACCCTAGATTTTCGAGCTACAGCGTAGGCTGAACCCTAACCCCCTACTGTTGATGAAATCAATATGACCGAACCCCGTTTTTTTTTTCAAGACGAACATTTTTTGCCTTGGAGCCCAACCTCTCCGATCCCTACGCATGGTGGCACCCATACAAATTTTATGGTTTTCATATATTTTATATATTAACTTTTTTATTTAAACAAAAAACTTCACAAATTTTCTGTTTGCCTATTTATAATTATGTACACTGAGGGAAATATGTGTTAAAATTAAATGAAATTGTGTTCGTTTTAAACGAATTTGTTTTTGAAATAGAGCTTGAAACAAATTCATTTAAATTAAACACAACTGTTCTTAAAGTTAAATTTAAAACAAGGGTTTTTGTTTTTAAAACAATGTGTTTAAATAAGAAAACAAATTTAAAACAAAAATTTTTAAATTTAAAAACAAATGTTTTAAAGCATCATTTTTTCGATGCCATTTTTTAATTTTTTCTGAGTTTTTGATGACAGATTCGTAATCAGCGACCCTTGGGAACCTCCGAATACCGAATCTCAACTCCTTTCAATGAAGTTTGCATTTTAAATATTTCAATATTGAAAAACTGAATTAGTTTTTATTTTATTTTATGTTCGATATTTTTCAAATCAATGAAAATTCAAAATTCAAAAAATGTCAAAGAAAGTTTCAAAGAAATAATGAATGAAACAAAATTGAAAGTAGTGTATAGTTGAAATTTAAACACAATTGTTTTAAATTTTGTTTTGTAGAAACGCAAAGGCGTTAAATTTATATTTTAAAAATTTTTGTTGAATTTTAAAGTATGTTTTTTTTTTCAGTGTAGAATTCTAAACATTTAATTAAAGAAATACCAAAAATAAATAGTAATAATAAAATATATTAAAAATAAAAAAAATTAGTTTCAATAAAATTTTTTGTATTCCAATAATATTCCAATAATAATTATAATAAATTATAATAAAATTAGTTTTTTTGTTTAAATAAAATGTTCATACAAAATATATACAAAAATCATTAAATTTTTATAGAAGCCCCCATACGGAGGGATCGGAGGGGATGGGTTCTAAGGCAAAAATGTTCCTCTTGAAAAAGAACGCGACATTCGAATAGTAATTAAAGCAATATTAAAAATTTACCGTTAATCGAGCTTTGTTTGGTATCTTTTTATTTTTTATTCATTATTTGTAGTTTATAGATGGATTTTACGAGAAGAGTGTAAACATAACATTAATAAATAAACGAAAATTACTAAAGAGAAAAAGCCCTTAAAAGCAGCTATAGCCTGTTTCAAAAGAGAAGAACATTTTCGCGCATGTTTGAGAATAAGAAAATAATTTTGAGAGTGTTCTTCATTCTGATTGGTCGACATTAAAAAAAAATTGAATATTCTCTCAGCAGAAAAATAAATAAATGAAAAATTAATGTTTATTCCTGAATTTTGTTGTTCATCGCAACTGCGCTGAGGAAGTACTGAATTTTATTTTTCAAAATCAACCAATCAAAATTAAAAAAAAGGGGCGTCAAAAAATAATTTGTTGGCCAGAATTTCACTTTACAATTTTTTCTTGAGAAAATAATTTATTTTTTATGTAATTTGTATTTGATTTCTCTCTCAAGATGCTGGTTGCTGCAGGACGTCGGTGCAACACCATACTTGTGCGATCATTTGTTCTGAATGTTTGCGCATTTAAATATAGAGAAAAATAGTAAAACACTCAAAAACTTTAAAAAATGTTCTAGCTTTAGAAATAATTTCTCACTGCGCATCGAAAAATGAAACTAAAAAATTTTCTTCTCTTTTGAAACGGGCTATAAAAGCAAGAAAAACATATTTCTTAGATATCAGGCTAATTTTCTCAGAATAAAAAGTGAAATAAGTTGTTAAAGCATTAAATTCTAAAAATGCAAACATTTTTTTTATATAATAACAAAAAAAATTATTTGTTTATTTAACATTTTTTTTGTCGGTCCCGGTAGACCATTCTTTGGAAATGCCCATATGTCTAAAAAGAGGAGAGAAATATTTTTTTAGTGAGAGAAGACATTTTTTAGCGAAAATGGCAACAGTGCAAATATTTTTCTTTATTTCGGAAAAATTAAATTTTTTGCCAATGAACGAATTTCGCCTATAGCGATCGTGGGTGGCGGCGTGGGTTCGAATCCCACGACTGACACTAAATGTTGCAGCAATTTTTTATTATTTTGTATGATTTTTTATTAATTTAAGTGGTGAGCGTGGCATGGAGGTTAAGTGTGTGGCTTAGCATGCTAGGAGCCCGGGTTTGATCCCCAGCCGAGGCGAAAAAGTTTTTTCAATAAAAAATTTTTCTGATCGTTTACCACCTCTCTGCAGACAATGGCAAACCTCAGAGTGTTAACAGTGCCATGTAAAGCTTCTTGAGAACATGAACTTTAGCCGTTAAGAGTCGGCACAAAACATGTAGGTCCAGTTCTCGGTCAATTGTGTGTAAACATTTAATAACACACACAACACAATTGATCATAAGAAGCTCGGTCAAAGTCCTTTCAAGGGCTGAAATGACCAATTTGTTTTTTGTTTTTTTTTAACTGTCAATATTTTTCAAGTTTTTTTTTCTTTTATTCGCCAAAAATTACATTTTATGTCTATGAACAAATTTTCTCAGAAGAGATAGTGGCGGACTGGGTTCGTATCCCGCGGTCGACACTTTTTTTTGCAATGTTTTATTATTTTTATCAATTTTTATTCTTGTTGATATTTTTAAAATTATTTTCTTATTGGTTTTTTATTATTTTAATGAATTAAAAGCGTCTTTGGATCAACCAAAACATAAAACAAGTTTAAGCTTTTCTTCAGAATATAACAAAAGTATTGAAATAATTTAAAAAATAATTAATATAATATTTTCTGTTGGTCAAATGAAGCTTTTTACCTGTTCTGTTTTTTTTTTTATTCATAAACAGAAAAAATAAGAAAATAAATTAAAAAATATAGACAATGATTCAAATTGATAACAATAATAAAAATATGCTGAAACAAATAATTGTCCGTCGTGGGATTCGAACCCACGCCACCACGATCGCTTGCCGATCTGGTCACATTCAGTACATTGACTGCGAGTGCAACGCGGACAAGAATCCTTAAAAATCTCCCGCATACAGTGCTGCCATATGAGCAGTTAATCCTGTTTGGGCAGTATTTTGAACAGGTACACAGGATACCTATTTCTCCCAGGATTTGGGCAGTTTCTGAGATTATTTTCTCAATAAAAATATAAGCAAAACAGAAACCTGAAACAAATAAGAAATTCCCACCTTGTGTGGAATTCTTCGTACAAAAGAGTTTCTTAGGAAAAAATTATAAGAATTGTACAAATTTTGAAGCGTCTTCAGAAGGTATAATGAAGAAATATGGAAAAATTGCTTATGAAAATAAAATTTAACTATATATTTTTAATCATGTCAACATTGCAAATGAATTGCTTTAAAAAATAATTATTTAATTTATTCGTGTTAATTTTAATACACAACTTTTTGTATACTTGATACTTTTTGTAAAATTACAATTTACTTTAAAACAAATATAAAAAATTTTATTGGCAATTTTTTTAAATCAACTTTTTATAATTTTGCATTGATTCTAAAATGGAAAAACTAATTTTATTTATTTTTCATTTTTTGTTCACAAACTTTGAACGCGTTTATCTCGAAACCATGTTTTTCGTAATGGTTGGGGCACAAGCGAGTTCATTTTGTGACGAATTTTTTTTTTTAAATTTTTTTTCGATTTTTTATTAATTTTTAAAGTCAATATTTTTTTTCGAAAAAACACAGTTTCAAAATTGGAACATCACCAAAAATTTAAAAAAAAATATTAAAAAAAAACTCTTGTCATATGATAGACATTTTTGTTAAAATCTTAACAATCTTAAAAATCTTAAAAAAGTTATTTTTTTTCCAGATCGGACAATTTTTGCGACTCCCAGCTCTGCAACCACGAATCCCCGTTTTTTCTCTGCCGCCAGTTTGGAGCTTTATAAAACCATGTTGGAGTGAAAAATATATTTTATTTTTAATTTTTTTCTTGTAATTTGCTTAATTATCTACTATTATAAAAAAAATTTTGGAAAAATGTTTGTTTTTGACGCGAATTTTCACTCCTTAAGTCCTTTTATAAGAGTAGTATTTTTTCTTAAGATACAGATTTGATTTGTATTTTAATTGTAGGATTTTCAAAAAACATATGGCATCCCTGCTCGAACAACACTTTCGCAATACTTAACTTCGGCTAAAATCTAGGCTATATAGTTTTTATTACAAAAACTAAATGAGAAATATATCAAGCCGGTAGTGTTCAGCGATAAGAAAGAATTTTAAAACTATGTACATTGGTGAAGAACAGAGTGCACTGAGAAAAAACACATACCTTGCTCCGGTAAAAAATTTCTCTATTATTGATAA